>CM053985.1:5502328-6064597 GCA_028641955.1 Protonibea diacanthus
ACACGCATAAACACGTACACTATAGCCCCAATGTCTTTATTACAGTAAAGGGGAAGCACGAAGTGAGAAAAATCAGACCAAAGCTAAAGGGTATACAATCTCAATTATGTATTTGCTTCAGAACTAGCAACATGCTAGGGTGCATACCTGATATTTAAAGGATCAATGTGTTCGATTCAGTGGCACCTAGTGGTGTAACGGCAGATTGCAACCCCCTCCACTCACCCTCCCAAATAAGAAGGAGAAATTATGGTGGCGAAATCCACAAAACAAAACACCCTTTGCAGAGACAGCAGTTAGTTTGTCTATTCTGGGCTACTGTAGAAACATGATGGTGCAACATGGCGGACACTGGGAAAAATTACCTGTAGCGTCTGTAGATATAAGAGTGCATGATAGCTCTTTAACTACAGGTGCTACAGCTCCTTCAGCATTACAGGCAATCGATGGCCGAAAACACCATTGCTGTGAATACACTTGTCTAATAAATGACTTTCTTTTTTTTTTTGGCCTTTTCAAGCTTTATTTTGACAGAGACAGCTGAAGAGTGACAGGAATGCGGGGAGAGAGAGACGAGGAATGACATACAGGAAAGAGCCACAGGTCGGATTCGAACCCTTGGCTTCCGCAGCAAGGACTGAGCCTTTGTACATGAGGTGGCTGCTCTACCAACTGAGCTAAACGCCGCCCCCTAATAAATGACTTTCTGTCCAATATTTCAGCAGCAGAAATGTTGAGTGTAAACAAACATGTAGTGATAGCAAGATAACAGCAAGGCCTCTCTGACATATGTCACCTAAGGGCTGTATGTAGAAAAATCACTGTTGTTTTTCAACCAAAACCATTCCCTTGCTGCAAAACGGCACAACTGTCAAGCATTTTAACACACTGCCAAATTCTGCATTGTTTTGTTCTTCTTTTCCTCAGGACATGGAACACACTTTCCCTGCAATCACATACTGAGGAAAACAGTAGGCAAGCCACAGGCAGTCATGTGAAACAAATGCCATACGAGTGTCTGTACAAAAAATGTGCTGTCCTGAAGCCTTGTCCCGCAAACCTGAGCAGATGGTGTGAGTGTGAGTCAGGCAGGTTGGAGGGCAGCCCGATGGTGGGGGGTCCCCCCCCTCCCTCCACACACACCTCTCCTGTTAGCTGGGTTAGTGCACCGGGGGGGACAGGGACATTCCCTTGGGGGGTGTTGGCAGGTCTGCTCACCAGATGACATCTCATCCCAGTATTGATCTTTTTATAGTTGCTCCTGTGGCCCTGCTTACTCAGGGGAATTGGGCCTTGCCCCATGCACACACGTCTGGGTTTTCAGTGATATGGGGGCGGTGGTTGGAGGGTTGAAGAGAAGAGGGTAACAGGGACTAAGGTAGCAGACGGACAACAGGCCGATGGGATTCACTGGTCATGACTGATGTGTCCAGCGGGGAGTCTGGGGTGAACACAGTGTCGCTACACAGCTGTTCCTGCCTCCAATATCCTTCACTTGTGACCCTGTTTGCCCCTGTGGAACATCTGGAGAGCTGGCACTGATCTGGTCCTATGTGGCTTTTACGCAGCCAGATGGCTCAGCTTGAAATGGCTTGAACCAGTCTGGAATGGATTGGCCCAAAGCAGGACTAGGATGTGCTGATTGTCATCTTCCAAGAAACCACAATAAAGGATAATGTGTATCCCCACTGTGATGAGGATATCCCTCTAAAGCATGGCCTGTTGACGCATGCCATGTCAAGAACACAATGCAGAAGCCAATGAGGACAAGGACTACGCTGCATTTGTCTTAAACGCTTTTGAGTTGCAGAATTGTAGGCTTTAAAAAGCATTCATTTTGAAGCTTTTTTTAACCACTTTATTTTAAACACACACCTGGCTATCTGCAAATGGACCCAGCGACCTCATGAACGAGACGAGGGCCCTAGAGAATATTGTGATTTTGCCTCCAACTAAAACCCTCAGCAGACTAATGCTGTGAATGCAAATAAGTGTGTTACATAAATTACCTGCTCACTGCTGACACGATGCCAGTATATACAGCAGCCAGGGAAATATAACCTGTATGCAAAATGCCTTTTCAGATTAGATACGAGGGTATGCAAATTCTCAGTGTGACAAGGGGGGTCAGGGGCTAAGAGAAGCTTAAGGCCACTGTGTGTTCTCATTTACTAGGCAAACACTGTGGTTCATTCCCTTCATGGCGCTGCCAAAGCATAAACAGTCAGGGCACTGATAAAATAAGGACACGAACAGACAGATATTTAAATAAAGCGGCATATCTGCTGAAAGATGATGGAGGATGCAGAAGGTATGCGAGAATGTACGCTGCCTTGATCTGTCTCCCGCTGGCTCTGGTTGACAGAATATTCTGCTGCTCTTGACGGTTGAGCTCACAATGATTTGGTTTTTGTACCTCTCTAGACAAGCAATCTGCGCAGAGCCAAGGCTTAGCTCACGAGTGAGTGACTGTGGAAGATGGCTATAACAGATACTGGCAGAAGGCAGGAAACCGCAGTCTTGCCAATCAACACTTCATTGCCGTGAGGTATTCAGTCATAAAAAAGGTGGGGTGACTTCAGCAAAATGATTTCGTATGAGAGGAACAGAAGGGCTGAGCAGTGTTGAATCATTGTGCTAATAATAAAATCATAGGAGAAATTTGCAATGGCTTGCTTTCCCTCACACTATTTAATCTGCCTCGAGCATCTCCAAGCTGGTAACGAGGGGAGCCAAGGCGACGTTTTTGCAAATCACTCAGAGATGTTAATGGGGGAATGGACGAGGAGAAAACTGGCCAAGATAGCTAAAAGAGTGGGGACAGCTGGCACGTTTCAATTATTTGTCTCTGTCTCTTCGCTGCAGCTGACAAAAGGAGTGGATGGCAGCAGAATGGGGATGGGTGTTAAGCTGTAACACGTTTACAGTCAGAGCCCAGGCATAAATTGAGAACCTAATGTTCATTTCAGAGAGCTGGCAGCTCAAGATGCAGGATGAATCTGTTTTTCCTGCGCATATCAGATCCCAATTTAAACAACAGCCATATGGTGCTGGACACATATGCCATTCACCTCTCAGTGCACATATGCCCATGTTGTGGACAGGACGCAGAGCACATCTTCAAATCGGAGAAAGACAGAGGTCTAAATGTTGACTGTCCAGCTTCTTTTATGTCATATGCAGTCCAGTTGCAATGTTAAACCTTCATTAACCCCTGGCTATAAAGTGCTGCAGAGGAGCAAAACACTTCCCCTTTCTTCTACCACTTCCCTGAATCTCCATCAGCGCCCATCCCCCTTGTTTTGAGCAGAGCTCATGTGCTCTGGGACTGCCATCACTCTGAGCTTCTTATGAACACGGCTGGGTCACCTTAGGTCAGTGCCACTGGACTCTCCTAAATAAAAGGGTGGACATCTTAGAACTTTTCAACAGAAAAGCTCAAGTCTAATGGCTCCTCTGACACGGCCCACCCTGCTAGCCTGGAATTTGACCCTTTTCACTGTCACTGACCCATCACTGACCCCAGTGACCATTCTTACACCGAGGCCACTGTGGACAGACAGCCAACAGGCAGGGAAAGGGAGGGGCGATCTGAGCTTTAAGGATGAATTTTGCGTTAAAAAGAACAGGAGCTATTTGTGCAATGCTGCAAGCACTAGCCTTATCATTTCATTAATTAGCATGACACGCCTGCCTGATGGACTTGAACGCCGCAGCGGCAGCTGTCTCAATTGATTACGGCAGTGAACGTGGTGCTGCAATTATCGAGGTGACTGGAGACAACGCCTGCCACTTCTAATAAAGGACTTAACTCCTGCTTCCCACATCACAACACAGTGGTGGGAGGACAGTGGCAGCCTCCCTGTGTCTCCCATACCTTTAAGACCTTTTCAGAGCCTCTCCACGGGCTGCTGTGGAGCGCGATGTGGGCTGTAGTTCTTGAACTGCGTGTCAGCTTTACTTAAGCTCGCATAACGCCTGAACAGCATCACTTTGGTGCCCCACAGGAAAGCATCCTCTATTAGCCCACCAACTGGCTCACAATCCATGGAGAATGGAAGGACAGGAGGTAGGAAAGAAAGAGAGTGGGAGAAAGAATGGGATATAAGAGACACAAAGACAGGGAGTTTTTGCCAGGAAGCTTCAAGTCCAAGCAAAAATAGAGGGAGTGAGTGCTCAGCAATGTAAACAGAGGCACTGCTTTCCAGTCTCATTTCATGTATGAACATGCATGAAGCCCACATGCCTCTAAGTGGATATAATATTATCTTTCAGTGCCGTACTGATTACTTCTCAATGGAAGGGAAATGGCTGGGTGAAAATCCTTCAACAAATCTTAAGTGGCATGACAGTGGGCTGAAAGAGCCTGCATGTTTTTCTTTTTCTCCTCCTCCATCTCCATTTTCACTCCCCACTCAGAAAGCAAAGCAACAATTGGAAGCTGACAGCTCTTAACCGTTTGCCATACCTCATTCACTGTTTTGACATATGCAGCCGTTGTTATTTAGTGCCCTGAAAGGGGTAAGACAAATATCTATGTCGACATATCATATTTCCACAAGTGTTTTGCAGATATGGGGTTTCTTGGTATGAGTATCACAAGCTGTGGCTTAAACTAAGAAATTGCCTGAGTTATGCACCTGCTTCATGCAAATACGGCAGCCATTTTCATAATGTCAAATTATACCCTCTGACAGCCGGGACTGCTGAGGCAGCTAGCTTTTCCAAGTGATGGTGTTCTATAGGTGGCAACGGCTAAAAACAAATATCTCTTTATCAACAACTGCCTGAGGGCTAGATCGTCAGTCAACCACCACATTTCTTCGTCTTGTCATGTTAACATATTGAAGCATCCTGTTATTACAGGCAAGGGCTGGTGATCTTCACTATGCTGATCAAAGCTTAGGGTTCGCAGTCATTCAAAAGATTACACTGTACACTAAGCACACCACATGGCAGCACAAATAAAAACAATCCGTGTTAACAATCCAATTACAACGAGCGAATGTTGGCTGCATTTTTGTCTGATAAATGATCAAAATCAGCGTTGATTAATAGATATTAAGTTATTTAATTTAAATGAATGCATTATTAATCAACTGTTGATTTTATCAGTGTTCACAATAAGTGCACTCTTATTATACATATGTGATCAAAAACAGTGTTTGACCACTAAAAATCTATTTTGAATTTTGTTACTGACCATATTATTTACTGTGCAGCATATTCTGAGAGTATACATGAAATTTCCCTCACAGGGAGAGAGGATAGAATAGGGTAAGATCTTAGTGGACTATTTGTCTAAAGATAGGACCCCAGTGTGCATTAAAGTGCTTGCGCTTATGTTTCACATATCTGTAGGCCCCCAGGGAAACACATGGTATAGACACACTGATGTAATCAATGCCTCTTCTATAGGAGGATCCTGCTGCTGAGCTGCTCCTGGGGTGCTGGTGGGTAATTAGGCTTACAGATGGAGACCCAGCAGCTGTTGAAGACTAGACTAGAGCTGCCATTTTCCCCCACTAATGGCTACATGCCAAAAGAGCTCCGTTATTATGAGTTACAAGCCTTTTTTTTCTGCAGCAGTCGGAGCTTGTGATATCTGAAAGAAGACTTTAAAAAAACATCTTGCACTAGTCTGAGTTGTCTGTTTTTTTTGGAGGACGATGAATTGCAAGGCTGATGACACACTTAGAGGGTCGAGGTGGAGATGTTTGAAATAGCTTTCATACAGAGCTTAGTAAGACAAACTCACACAAAAGCCTCCTCAAAATCACTCCCCTTCTTCTCCCAACCACCATGTTCTCCACCGCAGCAGAAAAAGAGTGACAATTGGAGGGGGTATCAGGTTTGCAAACATTTGCTGTCCTTCCTTGCACCCCATTCATCATTCTTGATTAGAGAGAGAAAGGATGACAGAAAAAGAGGGATAAAGTGACCCAGGCCGGGGGAGAAAGAATGAGAGAGATGCTAGTTAATAAGGCAGGGAAGAGGGGAGAGGGAGCAGAGGGCAGGAAGTTGTGTCAGGTAAACTAATGGAGACAAGGCCTGGATCTTGACCTATGGGACTGCTGCTACCCTAAACCCACCTCCGTCTGCCCCCATCTTCTCTAAGCCCTAGCCACACATAGAGTCAGGCAGCAACACATGCACACAGTGGTAGGATAATCTGGGTCTGGCCTCCTTGAGCCATAGTGGACAAGGAACATTAACAACAGCCTGCACGTTTTCAAGGCTTCTATTAGCTGCCGCATTTCACTGTGGTGTTTCAAGTACAGCGAGTGAAGAATTGATTTGTTTGGAGTGTGAAGGCGGCGTGTCAGTTTGGGGAAATGTGTGAATGTGAGTATGTCTGGGAGGAGAGGAGGATGCACGGTGAAACAGGAGCGAAATTGGACTCTGAAATGAGCCAAATCGCTTGTGAGATGAAACAGACTACACCAGAAAAAAACAAAACAAAAAAAAAAAAGAAGAAAAAAAAATAACGAAAACAACACAAGGCCCCATAAAAGTGTCGAGCAAGGCAGGCTGGCACAAAAGCAAAAAACAGAAACAAAACAAAACAAACACACTTTTCTTTCTGCTCGACATATTTCAGACAGCAGATGACAAAACAACACTGAAAGAGTTAGTGGAATCAAAATCAAACCGCCAAGTGTGTCTGACTGTTTCATGAATCCGTGTCGAAGCGGAGGCTCCACACCACATCAAACCCTGTAAATTCTCCTGAAAGCCTCCTCTCTCCCTTTAGCAGCCAGCGCTTAAGATTATTGTGTGCAGCTAAAAGGTAAGTGCTGAGAGTGTCACACTTGAGAGTGTGTTTTAAGCACCATAAAGTATCAAGACCCAGATGGCTCATCCTCCCTGAAAAACATGTCCACTCTACCTCAGCTCCAGTAGCACCTGCTACCAGGATTAGGTCAGTGCTACGCCAACCCAGCACACTAATACATTGTTGCAGGTGATAAGGAGCCCAGGGCACTTCAGCACTGGCCCCACACTTAACATTTGATGAGTCAATACCTGTATCATTAGTGAAAGCAATAGCTGTATATAGTTATTTTCCAAAAAGCACAGGGAGCCAGAAATTTGGACTGAATATGAATGGTTTTGGTTATGTGACCCGATATATATTGTAGCACAGATCAGTACAGAAGTCCCTCTATATCCAGTCTATATTGAACCATATATATAGATAGTGCTCTATACATCTCCATTGGTCATGTGGCATTGGAGCATTTCTCTCACTCCTTCCCAAAGCAAACAGCAGTAAAATCCCAGTTCTGCTGCTCACTCCTCAACACAGCAGCACTCACCCAAGAGCCAGGGAGGCTGCAGCCTATGCTCTGCTGAATGGGGTATTAGAGTCAGTCAGAGGCCATTAGGGGCCCCACCACCAGGGCCCAGTGCAGGGAATTCACCAGAAGCCAAAAACAACAGCCAAACAGATGACCGCTTGAATATTGGAGGAGACCACACTGTGCACGTTCTTTTTTTAAAATCTTCCCTGAAATGGCCAAAATGTAGGCCCCCGTGTCTCAGCGAATTACCGCCTGTCTGTTAACAAACACTGGGACGATTAATGGCACTCATGCACAGTGAAAAACAGGGCCAAACACAAGCCCTCTCTCAGCAGTGCGTGTCGGGTTACTGCTTTCACCATGTGTTGAGTTCAAGGCTAATAGCTAGACTCTATCACAAACCTCTCTAAACCCTGCCCTCTGTCAAACATACTGTACTAGTCCAAACCTGTGGTATTGCTTCTAGACAGAGTGGCTCTGATAAGCCACTGACAGAAACATGGATTCTCATATGCTACCCCTGGAAAGGTATGAAACTCAGAAATACTGAACAAACAGTAGAAGGGGACCACCCATCTGGAAATACTTGGAAAATACTTTATATGGCAGGCTGATACTTCTGTTTGATTTGAGATCCTGTTCATGGGTTTGTCTCCTTTCTCCCCAGAATCCTCTTTGGCACATTTTTCTAATGCATGAATGTCCTTGTCCGTCATGGAATCTGAAGCATTTTACATCCGTTCTGTTCCTGGCGATGTTTTTCCCATCTTTATAAGCCTGTGTGAACTGCGTCCCAAAATGTCCAATCCATTACAAGCATGTTTGTAAGATCCATCTAGGCTGATGACTGTCCCCTTGCCAGCGATTGTACATTATCCAAGCGTCATGTTTGGCCACAATCGCCTACCATCTGGCTTTGTCAACGAGCGTTACAGCCTCATCTGCAAACAACATTGGCTCTGAACCGCTCAACACAGATGAGCTTAAAACGTACATAGCGAAGGACTGGGATCTTCAAACAAACGCAGGGCGGGGGAAAAACCCACTCTTGCTGGCAGAATGACTGGAGCTTGGAATAAAGGATTAAAAACAAGAAAACCTGCAAGTGATCACAGGCGACACGCTTTACATTTCAGGCCTGACAGTAGTGATAAGATGCTGGTCATGTATTCTCACAAGTAAACAATGAAAATGCCTTCCACACTGCAGCTGGCTGCTTCTCCATTGGAGGAGGAGGAGGATTAAGATAAGACACAAGATGTGATGAAAGCTACTGCTCTCTAGAGTTATCCTTTGTAAATCTTCCCTTTATCCCCTCTAAAAAAACAATGAGCCTACATGCATTTTAGCCAGTGGTGCTTCCCCGTTGAAATGGTAGTCAATCTGTTTTTCACAAGTTGGTCTGCTAACTGCAGGGGATGCAGCTTATGTGCCAAAAAGCTTTTCCTCTGTCAGGGAGCCTTTGACTTTCTTGCTCACTGGTGACACATCAGCTTCCTACACATGGCTGAAACCTTGGTTTGTATTTAAGCAGTTCGTGAACTGGATCACAGTAAGAGTACTGCTAAGAGGAGTTAGGTTCAGCATGCAGCTTTGCTGTCAGTGGGATTTCTCTGCTTGTAAAAGTCTTTTATTGAACTTTTCTCTGGAATGATTTCTCCAATGAGCCCAGCCAAAAACAAACTCATCATATCAACTAATATCTTAACCTTTTGTCTTGATGCTACCTGGTTTCAACATTGAAAAAGCCTTCTCGTTGCTGTGTGCTTGCAACTGATGGCTGCACAAATAGAAATGTCAGCTATGGTGTAAACCTCTAGGTCAAAGACATAGTAAAATACACTGATGGTGCTGAAGGTGTTATAGATGAGGGTTAATCGTGTGCATGGAAAGGCCAGGATGGCACTGAGTTTAAATTCAATCATTTAACCTGAACTGAAGAGACAGCAGTGAAAAGCCTCAGGCGTGCACTAGCCTCTGTCTACAGGAGATGGTTTTGAGGCTACACGCAAACGCTCACTATTGAAGTGATTCTATATATTCACTTTGACTTTATGTGATACAGTGTGAAGCTCTCTGTAAATGCCAATCTGTTCTTAACAGTAAGATAGGAGGCACAGCTTCTGACACACCCCTGGCATTCATTTGAAGATCAATAGTTAAGGTGCAGCAGCTACAAGGCTGCTCATGCCCTGGACAACCTATCCCTAAACTCCCCCATGGCCTTTAGTGATTTTGTAATTGCTCCCTTTCCACAGCTAAAGCTGAATCCATATTCAGTCAATGAGCACAGAGCCACACAATGGTGCCTAATCACACAGCCTTCAATGTGACTCCCGTTTTCTGTCACAATAGCTGATCACCACCCACGGGCTTGCTGACACCGATGACAGGGACTGATAGGACTGAATGATAGGTGTCAGGCCTCCTGACATGGAATCGCAAACATAGACGAGCTGGAGAAATACATTGACTATCAAGCAGAGTTTCTCCTCCACGACTGAAGCTCAACCAGCAGTGACCCAATACTCTAATCAGGGGCTAAGTTAATATTTCATGCACACTGGGCTCTCTGCAGAGAACAGACACTTTTCTAATGGACATAATAGTGCTCTAAAGGGGCCACCGAGTGCACTCAGGGATAGCATGACATATTAGCAATGACTTTACAAGCCAGCTAATTGATGTGCATAGAAAATCAGGGGTGTCTTTGAAAACAGGCGCTTGTAAGATCTGCTGCAGTTTGACATCACTTCCTGAATCATACAAAACCAAACAATTCCCTTCAGTCAGCTTTCAAGGTGCCAGGCCAAAGAGGGATTGTGGGTAATGTGGCTTGGTCCCTTTGACTGCCTGCCACTCTACATAAATAATATATGACGACGTAATCGTAATTTAAAACGCTATAAATATTGAAGAAGAATTAAAATAATTTATGGAACACCGCAGTATAACAGGATGTGTGTGAGTGTATGTGAGTGGGAGTGTTTTGTCTCCTTTCACTCCTCTCTCACAGCGTATGGTGAAACGATGGGCAGCAGCGGTGCAAGCTGGGAATTCTGTAATTGCTTTTTCTGTCCCTGAAGCAGGCCTTCCTGCTTTAAATCAAAAAAGGCAATCTCTGTCAGTAATGGCTCAATTAATAATTAAACACATGTCTTATCTCCGCCGAGCTCCCCCTATTTATTTTCATCTCTCCGACAGGGATGGCTGCACAAACAGCATTAGCACTATCAATAAAGGGAGCATTAATATCAGCCCCTTTCTCCAAAAACAAATCACCCAGCTCATAAACTGTCTTATGTCTGTGAACAGTAATAACCCAAAGATTAATAAAGAAACAAGCCACATTCTTTTGGTTTTCGCCAATTCCCTCCCAGAACTGAGAGTTAGCTAGCCCACCTACCTTCTGTATTGTGCTTCGGGTTTGTACCGTTTTAATATTTTGTAAATCAGGGGAACACATGAGCTGCTGTTCAAGCTCAATAACAAGGGAGGTGGTGTTTGAAGCAAGAGGGATGGTTTCTTTTATGCATCCAAAACTACCAACCGCCAGCTCCATTTTGCACATAGTGTGACACCATCAAATATGAGTGCCCAAACCCCAAAACACCAGAGCTTGACCATAAGTGCTATGTCAATACGGGAACATTGGCCTTCTTGATAAAGAAAGCATGCCCTGCAAGCTGCCTGGACTTTGTCAAACAAATCACAGTAGGCACAGGAGGTGAGCTTCACCAGGCTTAGATTCCACAGCGGTGATGGCTGCTTTCAATTCCAGCGCTTGCTAATCTGGCTGTGTGAAGCCTCTACTGCCCTCGTGTTTTCCAAAAACATGTCTGCCCTCCAGCCATCTAGCCTGCTTACTAGCCAGCCAAACTCTCTCTCCACCCCAACTCTCCATCTACCTCCACTCTATCCTGATTCAACTATGGCGAAAAGCTGATTTGTTGGTCAGAGGGTCGACCTCCATTCATTATTTAATGGGTGAGAGGCTGCAAACAGTCAGGGCGGCCACCGAGGTTAGTGATACATTACACTGACCTGGCCAGAGGAGAGATGCCTGACTGAATACAAACATGCTCTCTCATCTACTTCACTATGCCTGAGCTGCCCTCAATCCCCCTGCCCATGACCTTGCTGATCCCTCTCCAATCACCATCCTTCCTCCCTTCTCTGGCATTAAGAATCCAGCAGGTGAGACTATGTTTCATTTTCCTGAAGCTTGCAGTGCAGGAGCAGGCCTCTAGCTATGGCTGGTCCAGGTAATGGAAGAGAAGGAGGAGGCGGAGGCCATAGCTCTTTTATTGACATGCAGCAAACAGCAGTGGCGGAACAAAGGCCACTCAGCACCTATTGAGAGAGCGGGCCAGCAGACAGGGTGGTTGATTAGCGATTCGACACGGGGACCCTGGACTGTGTCGCACATAATGAGAGCTTAGGGAGCAAGCCATGAGCCGATGGGGGAAAGAGGTAGGTAGGAGGCAGGCTGAGGATAGATGAGGGGAGAGGCGGGGTTCTACCATAAGGAATTGATTTCCCACAATAACAGATTGATATATGAGTAAAGGGCTCCATAGAAAAAAAAAACTAGGGTATGGGCAGATCCTAAATCCTTAAGCTACAGCATTGGTAATGTGTTTATATATAAACAGTTAGAGGATAAGCCCCAAAGCCACTGCCAAGCTAAATGGTTTATGCATCTTTTTTGTTTGTTTACTTCTGTGTCAATTAAGCAAATCGGTCCGACATCCCTGACGAGCAAGAGAACTAAAGTGAGTGGATTTTGTGTTCATGTCCAAAAGCTTCTATCTCCCTGAACACCACAGCAACCCTGTCTTCACCTTTCATGTGGCCTCAGAGAGATGTTAACAGAGTCAGATGCGCATGATGGGAGTTGTGTGTGTGTGTGTGCTTTTTTCTCTTCTTCGTCTGCACGCTCTCTCCTTCCTTTGTTCCACTGGTCTAATCCAGTATGTGTGGGCCGGTAAGTTTAATGGAAACAATTTATTAAGTCCGGCTTAAAATGCCATCTGCAGCTAAGCCTCCCAAAGCCGCTAAGCTCCTGGTTTCGCCCCGGAGCTTGCTGTGTTCACGCTTACTGTAATGCTCTGTTTAAAATGAGCACAACGGGTCAAAATTAATCAGGATTACAAGGGCACAAATCCACTTCAGAAATGGGTTTTCTACCAATCTTTCTCCTGCTATCCCAAGATGCCCCAGGTTTGTCTGGTGGACCGTACACCACACAGGTTTATCCTCACACCATGGCAGGTAGCACCTTGCTAGGACAACAGGAGCTCAAAGAGTACATACCTATAACACCATCATACATGGTCTAAAACTCACAACATTAAACATATTCCCTGCAGATTCCAGTCTTCTTCTCAGATATTTCTAGCAGGTGACAGCTAGATGATAACTCCCTACCACTTCCACAGGCATTGTGAAATGTTACCAGTGAAATGTTTATCTGTGCTCTGTTGAGGTGCCCTGTACATGCTCAGCAGCTACATTTAGCTTCGCATTCGCCTTCAAGCAAGTGACAACAGTAAACTCTGACTTGCAATTCAATAAGAGTAGCCCTGTGTGGAGCACAAGTCTTCATAGCGCTTTTACTTAAACATGCCATCCTCCAGGAAATCAATAATTTGCAGGAGGTTTAAGACAGGAAATAAACAAAAACCAATAACTCTTAGATAATACTTGCCCTTTGCGGTACCTTCCTACCTCATATCCACCAACACAGACAGACATTTAGCAGATCTTGTGCTTGCTCTTGGGTAAGAGCATCCAAAGAGAATCGCACACAATGTGTTATTACAGATAGTATTAGCATTTGCTATTATCGGTGCTGTTAGCTTGGATCTATAATAGGTTGTCAACAGACTTGCGATGTAGAAATGACGAAAAGTAAATATGAGAGAAAGAAGGCAGGGGTGTCTGGGTTTTGCCCAAAACCATGTTCAGTATGCATAATTACAGCGCTCTGCCTTCACTGATTACAATGTTGGTCTTTCCTCTCCTCTATTAATCCTGAACCGTTTCATTAACATGACAGACTGTGGGCCTGTGTGCAATTTGGACTTAACCTCAACTGTTTGTACCCGTAACTGCTCACCAAAATAAAGTTCAGAAAGGAGCACAATGTTGAAAAGCAAGGAAGAGGTAAAAGAAACAACAGTCATTACCTAGAGAGATGTACAAGCCAAACATCATCACAGCATTATATATTTATGCGTGCCATAATGTGTGTGTGTGTGTGTGTGTGTGTGTGTGTGTGTGTGTGTGTGTGTATGCGTGTGTGCATTTGTCTGAGCTTCTCCCAGCCAACAACTCGACAGGCCTAGTGATCAGAGAAAAGCGGGCTTTTCATTGGTCCCACAGGACCATGAGCGAGACCGGTAATGGGACACATACGCCGCATTTTAAACCAGAGGAAAACAGCCTGTGGGCTGCTCTGTATTACACATACACGCTTTACACACAGAAAAAAAAATGTCTAGGCCAAAAACAAACACTGTCCTAGAATCCATTACAGCACAAAATATCAACATTGGAACGGAAGAGGAGAGCCGGCTGGTGGCAGCTCTGCAATTTTAGCATGATAACATCTTCCTCATCGTCATCAAATCATTTCATCACACTGCTGATTTATTTGCTGCCTCACCCTTACTAACCCTTAATTCTAATCGTGTGCCCTTCTTCTACATGACTGTTTCTTCCAAACAGGATCTGGTTGATCTGTGTGACAATCAAGAGAGACGCTGATTGGATTATCTGGATGTAATTCCACGGTCCTAATCCTCAGCCCTGTGTGCACATTAGCAGGATCCACAGAGGCCTTCGTTCGCCAGCTGACATAGAAGATGTGTGCGCGTGTGTGGATGTGTGTAAATGACAACCGCTATGTCTGCGTATGTGCCTGTACTAGCAGTTCTCCATGGCAGAATATGTTTATATGAAGCCATGTTCTGTACAGGCATGCAGGGAAAATAAGTCAACACCTTGACAGCTGACAACAGCAGTAGTCCAGCAGCCTGGTGGAGAATAGATGGAGTTGGACGCGGTCTAGTTGTTTTCTAAACCATGCAAGTCTGGAAGTCATTGTCATTGTGAACGCCGGTTTCACGAGGCTGATGTTGGTCACAGGTCATCTACATCACACAGTCGGCAGGCCTGGTTTCTCTCCTCCTTGTCAGCCATGCTTTTCCACTCAGCAGTCAAAGCTACTGTGCTAAACCAAGCAACACTTTCATGAGAGGGAATTTTGATTTCACAGTGTTCTGATGTGGATGTGAATAAAAAGGAGGTAAACAAAAAATCTAATTTGTGATTAACACAAAGCACAAGGTGGATTTTTACAGTGATGCTACAAATCTCTGCATCATTCCCTTGTTGGTCAAAGATGAATTCTGAGGAGTGGTGGTCCAAATTAAAACTAAGATGAAAAACAAAAGTAAGACGCCTTTTTACAACCACAGGATAATCATCTCTATCCCTGTCTTCTGTGTATAGTTAAGTTTGACCCTGAGTACATTTTGGAAGACTTTACCTAAGAAACTTTTCAACAAATATTGGACAAATAAGTAAGCAGCAGTAAAGTGTCTATTATGATGACATTTTTAACAGGCCAGTTAAGGCAAGCTGATCCATTTGTCCAGTCTGTCCAGTCTGGCAGACATGCCTCCCAAATCCTCATCATATGGCTATAGTTTACACCGTTGTGCACTTCCACCTCCTTTTCCCCTCTGCTTGTGTTAATGGCCCTGCTTCTTAGTTCCTGCCCTGAGGGGACGTGGTCTGCATGCTGCTATCTGTCACTGGTAGGCTGATCGTGCCTCTCCTCCCTTCCCCGCCTCCCTGCATCCACAACTTGTCACCTTTCTCCCTGCTCTGACCTGGCAAGCATCATTGCATTGAGTGAATATACAGGTGCAGCTGACACTCTATCCCCACATGGTATACTCCAATACAAGTATGTGACGGACATACAAAAGCACAAAATCACATGAAATCATGCACGAACGTACAAAAGTGAAAGGCTTTATAATCCACATATGTGCATATGTGAGTGCATACACGCAGAGTTTGTGTTGTCTGGGGGTCTGACAAAGCTCTTTTTCTCTCTTTCCTTTGGCATCCATTATGGTCCAGGCCTGCTGTCAGAGAGCTTGTATTGCCTGAGGGAAGTTCCCATTTGTGGGAGCATGTGGCAGGGAGGCTCTAAATCCCCTCTAATGAACCAATATGTAGGAGGGCTAAGCCTTTGGCGGGGTCGTCCAAGAAATGCTACTCTGCACCCAGGCAAAAATGTATGCATATGTAGTCACCAGACCTTGTTAATGTCTGCTGACATTTAAATCTGAATGGGAGCTGCAGGATTAGAGCGGAGGAGATTTGGACTCATTCGCAAAACCCAGTTGTTGTTATGAGTATGAATGAGGCAAAAGCGTAAAGAAAACAGAACGGGCTCTTACCTTTGGGTGTGGTAGGGGAAAAGAGCTTCTCTGATCCTACATCAGACACCTGGAAAAACAAGAAGGCAGATCTTAGTGGATTTGTCTGATGAGCTGAATCAGTGTCAAACTTTGGTCAGTCCTATTTAAAAAATCTGACTCATATACATTAAGATTATTCATCGAAACTAATGAAGGCACTGACGCAAATTTCGTCTTCCCGGTAAAAGGCTTATTCAGCCATAAAGATGGCCACAAGTGCTTGGAAGAAAAGCTTCTACACAGGGCATCTTACTGTCAATCAAAGGACTCTAATCAACCAACAAGAAGAGCTCCTTCTGTACCTGATGGTCCCTGTCTGTCTTTTTCCTGTTGAGGTAACATTAGGTGGCAGTGTTGTGCCACCTGAAAACCCTCAAAAGAAATGCTGTTAAAGACGAGGGAAATCAGTACGGTGGCTATGCAGCATTAGAACACAAAGGCTCCTGCATACATGCTGCCGCTCATAAATCACATTTTGTTCTGCAATACTTTGAATCAAATAACATATCCCATGAATAGAATGTGGTTCCACTCTAAAAGCAATATCCTTATTTCACAAATTCAATATCAAAGACAATATCAGCCCATGCTGGAAGTAAACAGATGATCTGTCACCAACATGAGCATTAATTGGGTCAAAAACAGTTGTTACTGATTTGGCTGATGTGACTGGCAGGGAGCTGTGGAAACCTGGTGGACTATAGTTAAATGGAGGTTGAGTCACTTGAGAGAGAAAGGCATCTCGCTATGAAGTGATAGAGGAGACTTCTAGACTAAACACTGCAAGGTATTTTCCTCTCTGCTCTAGATGGATATGTAGATTCTGGCAAGCAGCACCTAAATCAAAACACACCATACATTTTTTACAAAAATACATGTTCACAAGCCAGATGGGAAATTTTTACACACAATGGCCGAAAAGCTGTAAATCCACACAAAACCTGGTTTTGTGCAAGATACCGTAGCAAAACGTCTGTGTGCTTGGACGGAAATATTAACAATGAAAATCTTCCTCAGCCTGTAGTATCAGACCATATAGGGGTTTTGTTTAAAGCCATGGTTTCACTTTGCTTTAGATTCTCTCATCTGGGTTCTGCACACTTGTAAAAAGCTGCAAGAGCTGAACATATGTTCATACCAAAGGGCCCGAGTGTCCTTAACTGCCATGCTTGTTATTTTATGCGGCACAAAGGGAGCATATGTAAAGAATGAACAGTGAATCAGAGTGAGTGCAAGAGAGACTGAGACAAAAAGAGAAAGCAAATGATTTTGTAAACACAGATGGCCGTCCTTGGCATCCGTGTTAGTTCTTCACAAGTGTTTTGAGGACGTCCTCTTCTTTCCAAGACCTCCCAATTTCTCCTTCACTGCCACTGTGTTACTGTTCTCCACAGTGTTTGTCTGTCTGTGCTTGATATCTTGTCTCAGCGCTAACCACAACACTGCTGAGGGGAAAGCACTGATTCTCTCAGCAATGTCTAGAATTCACACAGCGGCCATATAAAATACAAGTAGAAACCATAATGAAAGACAACAAAGCAGACATAAACAGAAGAAAACAAAAACACAATTATCTGTTGATAATTATGGGGAGATTAAGCAGGCCAATACTTTAGCTTCTGCTACAGCGGTTGTGATCATCTATGAGATTAATAAACTACATTTGTCATAAAGACTGATCAAACGTGTGTTTAAGGTAGTTCAATAACCCAATGCAAATGTACGAAGAGGTCAATAACGCCTCTTAAGTTTTGTCTTGATAAGTCAGACATTTAAAGGAGGGCAAACACTCCGCTGAATAGAGATGTTTCCTGTTTCCTCTTACAGTAGACTACAGAGGAAAGACAGAGTGTTGTGCATTGCCCTCTTTCAGTCTCCCAGAACCAGGGCGCCAGGCTACAACACAGGCTCTTTGTTAGCTTTGGACGACATTAAACGCTCCAGTACCAAGCCTCAGCGCTGCAGCAGCACAACCTCAGCCTTGAATCACGGCCCTGGAGGCCCTGGAAGAAAAATATGGGCTCAGAATGAAATGAAGCTTGTCAAATGGACACGGGAGCTGGCTCAGGGACTTGCTTAGTGTGGCACGGGGTCACAAAAGCAAAAAAAAGACAGGGTAGGTCATGTCATAACTCACTATAATAGTTAAAACAATTCTTATGACCAGAGTGGTTATCCAGAGAGCAAGGCAGACATAACGTTCCTGAGAAAGAGAACAGAAAATGCTGTGTTTACCATGTGCCAAGACGACCTAGTTCTCTTTATTCCTATTCTGGCCATTTTCTGTGTGCAGTGAGCTGTTTTATATTCCAAACGTATTCCAAGTAACATCAACAACCAATATTTAGGTTTTAATGCTGTGTTTTGCACCTGCCAAGTCTGCATGAGTCAGTTGTATAATCCACAATTACAAGGCCGGCTTACAAAAGCACTTCTTAAAAAGGCATGTCAAAGCAGAGCCCTGATTTGGCTGGCTGTTGTTTTTGTAGAACTTTCTGGGTTTTGCTGGTCAAGTTGACATTTTTTCACGGGGCTGTGCTGCCGGCAGTCTGAGCTGCCTGCGGTTGTGGTGTGCAGAGGTCATGTATAACAAATTCTTCACACTCTCTTTGTTGAGGCAACCCTGGCTGCCATTAAAAACAGACAGGGAAAGACGAGACAGAGGGAAAATATATATAGAGAAAAAGAGGCAGACAGAAAAAAAAGAAGAGCAAAGGCCAGGTTTTCCAAAGGAAATAGGGAAATTTAACCATTTAAAAAAAAGGGGGGGGGAAATTCAAGCCACATTGCCTGGAAGCCAAAAGCCCTTGGAGCGGGCCGCAGGAAGCCTGACCTTTGAGGGGGCCGTCTGCTATCTGAGCCTGGGGCTTCAGGGGCCTGGCCTCCTCTCTGGAGGGCCGTCAGCAGGCCTCAGCTTTCCTTCCCTATTCTATTCATTAGCCATGCTTTATGATTCAGCTTCCTCTGAGCCACACAAGAGCTCCCTGAGGAAAGAGACTGCTGGAGAGAGGGAGAAAAAAAGGGAGTGAGACTGAGGGAGGGGGAAAAAAGCAAGAGGGAGGTCATAGGGCCCAGCCGGGGCCCAGCTCTCAGCAGCTGTGAAATCCTTCCGTTTCCTCGGCAGGCGTAAAAGGAATGAGGGGGAGAAAGAAAAAGAAGGAGGCCAAGGAGGGAGCTGGGCCAGTAAACCCACCATCAGAGTGCTAACTCCCTAAAGAGCCACATGCAGAACCATAATTCCCAGATTTAGGGAATGCCAGATTACAAATTACACTGCTGTTTGTTTTAAAAAGTCCCCAACTTCCCTGAACAGCAATGACTTATTGGCTGCATAAATCTCCAGATAATAGCAGAGCCGCTGAGGGAGAGCAGAAAGGCAGAAACCCTTGCTAGCAATAAGTGAGACATTTACTGTGAGGCAAAATTGCATTTGCTGTCGCAGCAAAGAAGCAAGGGGGGGGGGGGGGATCTGTGCAAATCTTCCATGTCCACATCGCTTTTATTTAACAACACAGCAAGCTAATTAATTTAGCAAATCTGAGACAAGCTTAATTGCACTTTTTTAGCGTTAAAACGCTTTAGCGATTAATTTAAGCACAATGGGCCGACTGAGCGAGGCGATGCAGGCAGCGAGGGAGGGTGGTATAATCAACTGAATGACCTTCAGGCATAAATTTATGAAAGGCATTGATCAGTTAAGGCTGTGATTTCACCAAGACAGGAAGGTCAGCAATTACCCAGATTCAATTAACCTCATTTAGTAAAGACTGCTGAGAGACCAATTTCTCTCCCCATAACCCCCCAACCTCCAAACCCTCTGCTTTATATCAAACGATCCCCAGGCTGTCCATCTACCTTTGATCTGGGAGCTCCTACTGCATACCCTGCATTCCTTGGAGCTGAGCAAATTGTCTCCAAACAGGAAGAAATCTTGCAGACAGTAACGTAAACCCAGACTAAATAAAACCAAATTCTTAATACAGTCTTCCCCCCATTCCCTGCAAAGCAGGTAAAGCCCTTCCCCTCCCTGGTAGAGATATAATTTTTACACAGGCTGGCATTGCTATCACAACAGATGTAGCGTGAAAACAAAGAAACCTGTCAGTAGGCTTTGTTGTGGGCTCAGGCCTGCAAAGACTGTAATTACAATTTAGTTCTGAGTCATTTGACGCATGCTATGTTCTTGACAGACTGTTGTAGGACAAGTGGTAAGGTGGCTAATCTTAACACTTATCTACCACAAACCAAAGATGAGTCAACAAGTTTCATGACATTTTGAAACTTGAGAAGGAAACTCAAAATGGTGGGAACTTAATATTAAAGCCACTTTAAGAGCAGTGCAAAAGATGATCAATTGCACACACAACACAGCAGATAAAAATCAACCAGAAAATCACTTAGAAGCATGTTGGTCACGTAGAGCACATGGCAACTTTGTGTTATGCTGATGTGACAGAACAAGGCACTAAAAGACTGATCAGGCAGTATGAAAGAAAGAAAAAAAAAACCTAGAGAGAGAAGAAGGGAACCAGGCAAGAGGGCACATATCCTGGCATGGGCGATCAGGCTCTCAATTACCCTGGCCCAACCTGTCTGTCCATGAATCCACACTCACCACACTTCCCTCCCTCCCTCCCTCCCTCTCTCTCTCTCACATACACACACACACACACACACACACACACACACACACACAGTTAATTTGCTTCCCTGCCTGGTGTTTCATCACTGTCAACTTCCTCCTTCACTGCCCTCTCAATTTTACATTTACTGTCACCTGTGTTCTCTTTTCTCACAGCTGTACATATACATATACATATATATATATGAGCAAAAATCTGTTTGTGATATGTGTGTCAGTTGCTCTCCTCATTGTGAAGAGGATAATGCCTTTTTGTTCTAGTGCATAATAATTATCAGTTTATGAATGTAAAGCTCATTCAGTGAAGCCTAATGTGATGTTGTGATCTAGTAAGTACGTTTGTCTTCTGCATATATAAACTCACACATGATCTTGAACAATGACATAAAGAAACTTATCAGTACTGATATGGTAAAAAGACCAGTCAGTCAAAGATTAGCAGAGGACTTGAGTTTCTCAGTTCATGTGGGAGTAGCTTGGTGCTTTGATAAACACTTCTATCGGCACCCACTCAGGGCCCTCGACTACTGTCACCCTTTCAACCCAGACGTCCGCTAATGCTACTTTAAGAATAAATGCTGCATTAGCCATGCACAGTGGGCCTACAGCTCCCAGGCTGCAATGGGAGACACCAAATTAATTATCTCCCCTGCATTTGTCCTCGCACCGTTCCAGAAACTTAATGACCTCCCGAGCGGTCGTTTATTATAAGCCGCAGCAGTGCTACGCATTCCCAGGGCAGGGAACACGCACCATCTACCTTACCTCCAATTCCCACCCACCACCACCGCCACCGCCTGCTTGTCAGAACAGGTGTGGGCCAGCAAGACTGCAAACCCCCAGCGAGCATGATGGGATATACAGCATGAACGGAAAAGAGAGAAGAAACCTCCCACGCAACTGTCAACCAACAGATACTCGCCTCAACTGGAGCATCATTAAGATGATAATGAATTCCATAGTGACCGTGTAAAATGGAGTGGTCTCTCCTTGCACACACACAAAACACACACAAACCTCTTTATACTTAGCCCCGAGTGCCATTTTCATAGCCACGTATAATGCGCGTGTGTATGTATGACAGAGGGCCAGAGCTGACAACTCCTGCTCCCGCTCCCCCTAGCAACAGACGCAGGGAAATGAATGCTGAGAGAGGAGCAGGGGGGCTTGAGCTTTGTGTAAAATATTACCCTTCGTCTCACTTACCGCACCCCACACCATCACTCCTCCCTCCCCTGGCTGTGCAGCAGTTGCTAGCCTTTATCACGGCTGCCTGTCAGTTTAGTATACAAATTAGCAGCCTATCAGGGGAATGCAGGGGCCTGTTTCATCAGTAGGGAGAAGGGCAGAGGCACGCATTGCATTAAAGTCTCTCCCTGCTGCAGACAGAGAGGGTCACAAATCAACGCCTCAGCAGGCCCACAGCCAGCACTAACCAGATAAGGAGAAATGAAGGAAAAGGGACAAGACATATTTCACCAGAGAGGATCCAGACCTGCTCAAACTCCCTGCAAGGGCCTGGGATGAAGGATGGAGGTGGTCTGGTAGGAGGGTATAAGGATGGAAGAGGACACAAATCACAATTTCCCCAGAGATTACAGAACAACAAAAAAGACACGAGAAACAGGTATAAAATAAAAAAAAAGGCAAGAAATCCCATTTATAGTGTCAATGACAGAGTCAGAGGAAGTGCTATCAGTCGATTCTCGACTAAATTTTGCAGGAAATTAGGGTTAGCACACTCCCACTTTATCCTGTGAAGTGAACCTGTGCATGTTAATGCCAGCAGAGACAAAACGACTGCGAAGGGCTCTCATTAAGTGGCATAATGCAATGAGGCACAGTCTAAATTGCAGCAATAAAAGCCGACAGACAAATCATCTCGACCATCGCAATCCATTTAACTCAATTAATGCAACACCAGATCTGAGCTCAGTGGTTTAAAAGCATGTGTGGCTCTCCTCACTTGTCAGGCTTAGGAGAATGGGGTGGGTAGGTGGGCACCAGGAGAGGGAGTTGAATATCTTTTAGGGGTAGAGAAGGGTCAGTATGGCAAAGCCATATGTTGTGCTTTGATCAAGTCCTGCTTGAGATGGCAGAAATGGGAGAAAGACAGCGAGATAAAGGCAATGTGAGACGGAAAAACAAAAGCAGGAGATGGCCGTGGCCCTGTTCAGCACAGCACAGCTCACTATGGAAAGGGCGTGGCTTCTTTTCCTTTTTAATGTCAAAATGTGTGCCAGCAGCGATAAGAACCGCAGGTAATCTCCCAGTGGAATCTGGGGGCTGTTCGTCATTACTCTCTGGCCCTGATATAGATCAGAGCACCGGTAGCTTCTCCTGGCTCTCCTGGCTTCTCGGCAGCTGAGATGGCAGATAGCCCTTTAAGACACGGCTCACTGCTCCGTGATTGGCTGGTCAACAGCCACAACCAAATCCCCAGCTCCCTTGAGGCTGCTGTGAGGAGGTATGATAGGACGGGTCACGGAAACTCAGTGTCCCCATATCCACATCATCCTTTTGTTGTAAAGCCTTTACCCTATTGTCAGTGTGGGTGGTGGAAAGTAAAAAAGCCTTTCTGGATGTTATTGTCTGAGAGGCAGGATAACAGACAGGCGGATTATTTCAAAAACAGCTTTCTCCAGAGCTCTCACAATGCGGCACCGTTGTTGCTGTGGAGAGGATCCTGGAGGAGATAATAATAATATTCCTAGTCAGAGCCTTTGCTGCAGTAGAGCTGCCTTCTAACAGAGAGATACACATCATTCTGACTGGCCCGCCGTGACATAATCGCCCTGCGGAGAGCTGCAGGCAAGCTTGGTAGGCAAACCACCTCTCACTGCAGCTTGTTAAGAGAAAGGTGGCTTTAAGCACAGCTCAATAGAAACTGCTATTGAACTTGTTTTCTTTTCATTCCATCTGAACAATGTCTAGGTGAGTCATAGCCCACCTCAGGCTACACAAGTTACATTCTTCCTTTCTTCCTCTCTCTTAAGATTGTACTGCGCTTTTGACTTGGATGAATTTGCTAAAAGGGGAAAAAAAAACAATCTCGACAGGATCTTAAATAATGCAGCGATAAAAAAGCTGTGACCCTTTCCCTTGCCTCAACCCACACACAGTGAATTTCTTCTGCAGTGAAAGACAGCACACAAAGAGAAGAAAAGGCAGAGCTGGCACTACATGGAAATGTGTGGTAGGCATTGGTTTGCTCCTCTGGGCACGGACACCTTTAATGAGAGGAAAAAATGCGCAGCAAGAGGCAGATTTCACCCGTACTATGCCAGTGATTTTGAGTAATATGAATCACCTCCCCTCTAACACAAATAAATATTGTTCTAATACTAGTGGGAGTTGAAGGCTGACTCTAGGTTCGGAAAACTAGGGGGGATCCAGGCTCCACGTATCGGCCTCCACACCCGTCATTCTGCATCCCAAAGCTTCCTCAACCCTACACCATGCACACACTAGAGGCCTGTGATCCCTGACCTTTCAGCTTGGCTCTCTGCTGAGCTCACAGTTTATCAGTGTGATGGGGGGGGTGTGAAGTTGTTGATGCTGGTTTAGTAACAGCATACTCCTAAACTGTAACAGCAGCTGAAATGAGCCAAGGGGAATTTAGGAATTCATCTCGGCATCTTGCTCATATGTCTGCTGCAACCATGAAAGTCAGCCAGGCTCTCAGGATCAATACAGCCACTTGCCCTGCAGAGGAATGACGAAGAGGGTGTGGGGTTGGGTGGCAAGTGGGGGAGTGGAAAACTGGAAATGGAGCAAGGTACACTGGCACCCATTGCCAAATGTCCCATTGGTCTCACACCACCGTCCCCTTGCCACTTTAAGACACACTATCTGCCCTGCGAGCACAAACAAACATGGTATGCACTATATAAAGGAGCCTCAGACCTCCAAAGCCCCCAGGTCATGTTGGAAAGGGATGTGGCACGTTAAGTGGAATTTACTTTTGATGCAGACATCAGGCCTCAGGTTTCTGGCAGCTGTAACTCAAGCTCCCTGAGGCCTGACTGCAGGATTGGACAGGACACCCAACGCCCAGGAAGTCAAGCTATCTAGAAATACCTTCACTGCTCAGCTGCCCTTATAAAAAGGCACTGGTAGGGGTGGTTGTTGGAGGTCACAGTTTCCAGTATAAGGTACTGTGGACAAACATTAATTAATTAATAACAGTGAGAGATGAGATTGGTATTGGAAGAAAAGAGTTTTTTTCTACTTGCTGGATATACTCTACTGCTGTGGTCTGCTATATTAATAGGTTCAGTATGTGTTATTCTGAAGTTACAAAAGGAATTCAATTCAATAGACCCCAGTACGCCCACTGCTTCCTAACACCAGTGCATCCTTCAATGTTGTCTTTCCACTGACATATTTATTTCTCTACATGAATACGTGACAGGGTTTTGACTCTAAACTCAGCTCTTCCCCATGCACACACATCTCTTTCCTGACCTGGAATAGCGCTTGAGCTCTTCTGTCACTGAAAGTCCAGATGTGTGACTTAATGTGGGGTGGGTGGGAGTGTATAAATAACCATGATGACATATCAGTTGGATTGCCAAAAGGTTTGGTCTGTATGGGAGGAGGTGATGAAGGGGGTGCTGAGCTATCTGTGTACCTCTAGGGAGTCCAGCACAAGCTAGTTTAACGCCAACGCGACAACTGCAGAGACCTTGTGAGAGAGCTTATGGCTTTAGACTTCACACTTACTGTGTAACATCATTCTAGCACACCTCACTGTGACCTGACCTTGACAACGGCCATGTTACTAGTGGTTTTCAATTACATTGAGTCACTACTGCAACTGCATGGGAAATGCAGTAGTTTTGAATTGTAGAAGATCAGTTTTATTAACCTTTAGGTGAATTCAGATCATGATTAAGCACTTACAGTAACCCACTTTTCAGTAATTGCACAACAATAACAACCTAATATGTTGTAATTGTCTATTCTGTGAGCTTAGCTTCTTTTATGAGCAATGATGAACTCTGTGTAAACCCACCGGCTGTTATCTCTGATAATAACATAACACCTGTGGAGGAATTTGATCTGGCATCCATCTGAACACAAATCCCTGGACAGATGAGAAGGGCAGGGTGAGGAGGATATATTTGATGTGGTTGCATTGCACGTGCAGATTTATTAGCAATCACTGCAGAGAGGACGATTAAAAGTAGTTGGCCATGCCAAGTGTATGCACAGCATCATTTGCTCTGGATTAAAATATAATGAAGCAAGCGAATGCAACTTTGTCTTACATGCAAGTCCTTAAATTATTCAAGTGGAAAGAAAAAACAACAGGCAAAGGATATTCCCTGGGGCACTAATACCCTTTTCTGGGCTTGTTCGTGATGGCAACAATGAATATCTTAGCGCTTGTTAAAAGCTTTGTTTTCCTTGTGAGCCTTGGCGTATGAACCAACTAAATGAGCAAAAAGGACGCCAAGTCACATGCAGAGGCCACTCATTTTCACTTCCAGCATGTTGGCTCTGGTGACATTATAGGAGCGTGTACACATTGCACTTGGATTCATTTTTTTTTTTTTTTTTTTTTTTTTTTTGCAGTATAGTGAGGTTAAACCCACCACTGGACCTTAACAAATCAGCATCCTGTCTGTAAAACAAATCTGGCAATTACACTCTTAAACTACCTCTTAAATGTTGAGTTGTGTGCATTTTCAAAAGCATGCTTGCTCCAGCCCCTGATTGTCAAAGTCATGCTGATAAGTGGTTTAATTAACTGTGTCATTTAAAAACTTGGGCTTGTTTTTCTAGTAATAATTCTATGGCAACCTCTATTTCCTTGAAATTCATTTCAACATCTGCACGTCCGGCAACACTCAGCCTGGCTCAGGTGGCTCCTGTCTGTATTTGAATAAGAGATATGCAAACAAATGAAGTCAAGGCAGCAGCTTGTGTGCTCAAGCAGCCTTTTCTCACATTTGAGAGAATCCTTGGATTAGTTGGTCCAGGCTCCAGGGCCTTTATACTGCGTGCTATTCATGCAGCAGAGAAGGAAAAAAGGGTGTTTGCATTTCATGTCTGTCAGCAGTAAAGATGTGTGTTGTTGGACAGTAGTGGCCAATGTAAACAGAGTCCTAAATGAAAAAGGGGAACATTATAGCCAGCAGAAGCCAGATGACCCCTAATGTGGGGTGCATGGGAGAAACCCTCAGAGTATCTTTTCCTTACACCTTTTCTGTCAGTATAATTAAGGATTTAGTTGAGAGAAGACGGTTTAATCAAGTGGTAAATGCTATGAGGCTGGATACAGCAGGATGATGAAGGGTGTGGGATGTGAGCTCAAGTCATGTTTTATTCAGGCTGTTGGTTCCCAACACACTGTTGAACACTGGAGAACAGTCAGTGTAGGAGTCAAAGCCATTGCTTGTGGAACAAGGGCTGTTGTGGGTCTAGACTAACACATTTTACTAGCCCCGTTCACTCTTACTGCTGTTAATGTTTTTTAAACATGCTCAGGTGCATCACAGCAGGTGCTGCCCAGCTGGCCTTGTGAACCTGCTTGGAATCCCACCCCATGCCACCCACTAACATGTAATTGGAGACTGAGTACACCTTGCTGCACCCCTGTAATGGCTCTCTGAATACTCAGATCCCCGCCCAGGCCGTCACCCACATCCAAGATTGACAGGACCCGGGCAGGATGCCAGCGTGGGGAGGTGAGAACTTCTGGTGTAGTGCCCTTGCACCCACCACAGATCAATACCTCCATACGCAATTAGAGTAGCTGAAATAGATGTGCTCACAGGCTTCAGTGCTCTACCTACATGATCAACCACCATGACACCCCCTGCTTCCCACCACAGAAACACAAACACACATGCACATGCATGCTTACACGCTCACAAAAAACAGGCCAGCTGTGAAACTTGTTCTCTCACTGACTATCCACACAAATTCTACTTTCAGGTACTATCGTATGGCAATGCTTCCATAGTATTGGGTCACAGTATGATTGCATGGGCACGTGCAGGGCAATATGATGATGATGGGACAGTGGAAACAGCTCTCCCATCTCCCTTACCTCCTGCTGGTAGAAACTCCAACCTATTCCTCTGACAGTTACACTTGTTCTGTCATCTTAGCCACCATCCTGTCACTAACAGGTGGCCTGTCGCTCACAGCAAAGTCATTTGCCTTGCACAGCAGTAGTCATGGGTAGCCCCAGCCAAGCTGCATTTGGGTTTCCAGCATTACAGCTTAGGCCAGAGAGAGAAGCAGTGGCAGAATGCAGAGGAAGAGCTGGGGGAAGGGAAAGAAGAAAAACCTCCTCCGATCAAATAAATGCCACTGTAAGCACAAGTGACAAGTCTTGTTTGGGGTTGTCCCTGCTCAGGGCCTGAAAGGCCAGCACTGCCTCATCTCCTCAGCTATGTCTGCAAGCAAGAGGGATGGGTGAGAGGGGGAGGGAGAAATGTCTGATTGGTGCCATAGCCAAGAGTGAGAGCAGCCCAATTATATTTCCTATCCCTCAAGAGCGGGCCAGCCCCCTCTGGTAGAGCGAAGCCTCTGCCATCTCTCTCCTCTCCTCACCTCTCAAGACACTGCAGATAGATAAATAAATGACAGCCCCGCTGAGGCTTGGCCCAGCCGCCCAGAATACATTGCAGAGGCTGGCTGCCTGCCTGTCCGTTTGCCTTCACCTGGCATTACTGCAGATAGACATTTTTCACATTATTATCGTTGCATCGTCTCCGTTGCCCTGTTCACTCACTGAGTTGTGGTTGATGATGGCGGCAGAGGACCTGAGGAGATTGGAAGGAAATGTCTCTTGTCAAAGTCAGCATAGCCTAGCTTAGCAGAAATTTAACAAGTTCCCTGGGCTCTCTCCATTCACTCTCTGACGGAGCACGGAGCCAGGACATGGCCTGCTGACAGCCCTGGGCATGTCACTGTCACTGACACTTGATAGGCCAGAGAGAGGAGAGGAGAGGAGAGAGGAGAGAGGAAAGGCAACAGGGCTCAGCCCTACAAGACTCACACTTAAATACACAGCTCCATATTGCTATTTTGCTCTAGCCTTAAAATCCTAAAATCCTTTGTAAATATGACTTTGTCCAATATAACACAAATGTATACACTACACTGTATATAAACTAGCCTTAATTACATATAGAGAAGTTACCTTTGTTTACTCTGCAAATGATTATCTTTAGGCTCTCATTGTAAATGCTCACAACTTGACAGAAAGCCAAATATCCCAGGATGTTTGTGTTTTTCAGTAATAATCAGGTAGAAGCCAGCAGAGAAATACTCAAGCTTAAACTGCATGTGTACCAGCATTTTTCCCCCACACACTCACCACTCCCCGACGGTTAAACCCAAAACCAGATGTTGCGGATCAGTGGGGATAAAAAACACGGCGAATAAAAGTGGAGGACGGAATGGTACGCATTAACTATAATCAAAAAGAAACAAAAAGGAGACCATGATGCTTTAATTACTTCTCACATATAATTTGGTTTTGTGGGGGCAAGCCAGGCACTGCCAAGAAAAGAAAGATGAAAAGCAACTTAAATTACATGGAGAGAAAGTGCAGAGGCTTTTTACACATGGTCCATCTATTCCCCACAACTGTAGACAAGGCTGATGACTATCCCCAAAACCTTGCTGTAAATTGTCCATGGAAACAGAACTTAGATGCAGCCACGCTGTATCTAAGCTGTTCCGCATGGCCATGACTTAAAGAAAGGTGTTGAAACATACTGACTGCAGACTGACAAGAAAAAAAAAAACGGAACCGTTTCCCTTTAAAAAAATGTGTCTTTTATGGCACACATGGTCTGGGAGCATCCAAATTATAACGATAGTTTTCTGTTGTTTTGCTTAAGTATTCATCATCTAAAATTCCCTTAAATAATGTGATTTTAATAATTTGTCATGCTATTCTGCCAAGTAGCTGAGGATATGCGTTATGTTTGGCCACTGGAGAGAGCTTGGATGGAGCCTGACTGAGGTGCTCTATGAATCTACTTCATAGCCGTCCTCTGTTTGCAGAGTCTCTCTTGACTCGCTGGTGTTGCCACAGTGCTAAATTGCACAGCTGTTCCACAATCTGTGGCGGTGTTAATTACCCAAATGTGAGCGGCAGCTCGTCAGTTCCTCACTAACGAAGGGGCCTGCTTTCCAGTGAGGGTGCCGTATGTTTGGCATGTAGGCCCATTTCCACCCAACGCTCCCCAGGCTGTGCAAGGACCACCCGACACATCCGCATCCTGGAGAAGACGCATCTCATTAAAGCTCCCGACTCAAATCTGCTTACTAAGGGGGAAAAACACGCGGGCTGGATTAAAAGATGGGGAGAGGGGTGGAGAGGGATGGGGGGGCTTTAATACACTGCGAGTGAAAAGGCTTAGGAGGAAATATGAGAACTTTCAATAGTAAGATCCCAGGCAAGGCTGGAAGGAAAGGCTGTGTGAATGTGAGCCGATCAGTCAGCGTTTGTCAGTCTGATCCCTTAGCACTCCCAAAGCCCCGAGGCAGAGACAGACAAGCAGGTTGTTTTCTACAAAAGTGGCTTCTTAACTCTCCTGGTTGGCCCCTCTTCCAAGGACATGTACATCAATTTTCAACTATTAGAACATGGACTGACGGAATTCAACAGCCTGTACACTTAATGATCCAGCCAAAACTAAAAACAAAGACTGCGTGCGGCTTTGGTGAAGTTTAACAGCAGCTGCACATAGAAATGTGCCTTTCCCTCTGACAGTCTCACATGATGACAGTACATGACAATAAAACCCTCTCCAGTCAAACACTGTAAACTATTAATGCACTGCATTACACAGTACATCACCCCACTTCTTGCGTGCAATGTTCAAAACAAAGGTGTTAAGAAGTCCCCTCATGAATCATACTTGCTGGCTAAAAGCCTAGCTGCAGTGTACCACCCACCTCCGGTTATACATGAACACCACAGCCTGAAGTAGCACTGGGAGACTACATAATGAATGCATGAAGCTAGGTGTCATGGGGGCTCGTATGGTGCACAAAACGATGGGGCAATTAGGCCCACACGACACCTCGGGATGGCGTGATGAAGGACTCCTGGGCTCGTCTCCTCCGCCTCTGTTCCTCTATCATTAAGGATTGAGCAGCCACATCTGGCTAATGGCACGCCTGGGGTTCCTGCTCAAACACTGTGCCACGCCGTGCACATTTAATTATGCCTCATAAAGGTAACAAAAGACACGACCTGCACTCGGGGAAGCACTGTTTGGAAATTGAGAGAGAGAGAGAGAGAGAGAGAGAGAGAGAGAGAGAGAGAGAGAGAGAGAGAAAGAGATGAGGGGAAGGCGAAGAACTGGCCAGCTGCCAGAATTACAGGTTGACCTAGGTCGGCAGCTTCAAAAGAGGGGGAATTCACTCAAGTGTCTCCACCTCTACTTGAGATGGGTCCCAATGAGCAAACCGAGAGCAGGAGATGCTCAGTAGCTGAGAATCAAAGGGCCTCTAGTTTGTCTCCCCTTCTTCTATTAGATCATGAACTGCACTATGCACTGCTGTCAGTGGCTAATTGCAGAAGGACTGAGTGGATTAAAGGGAGAGTTCTTTGGAAATGTGTATGGGATTTAGCAGCTGTTTGAAGTAAATATGGATGTCTGTCAACAATAACAACATCATAGGAGAATGCCTCTAACAGTGCCGTGGCCTGGTGTTATGACCCGCTCCACTTCAACCCTGCCTCTCAGGCACCGTGTTGCCTCAGCAGTGTCTGCAAAGAGCTCACCACGTTCAGCCAAGAGTATGAAACACACATTACCCACTGACTGAGTGACTGGCTGACATATGACTTCAGTAGCACCTGGAGGTATTCAAAAGACCCTGGATAGCTGCTTTGTGTAGCACAGAGCTGACATTTGGATCTGAGAGAGAAAAAAAATGTAGAGAAAAAAAACATGAGCCGAGGCACAAGCCTGAGGTCTCTCAGTGAGCAGATGCCCACATTTAGAAAATAACATCACATCTGAAGAGATGGGGGACAAAGAGCCGCGGCTCATTGTCGAAGCAGTCCATTGTCTGGCACTTTGAGAGCTGGCTAACGCCACAGGAAAGGTCACTGGTCACTTCCATTTGGACCTGCACATAAATCCCCCGCTGTCCAGCGCAGTTAATAACACAGCCAGCTCTGCCATGCAATAAAAAGGGGAAAAAATGTATTTTGTTTTGACAACACCTCCCTGTCCCTTTACAGCCACTGGCCTTGTGCAGCCTTTTGCGTTATTTATAACTTAAATGTTAAAAACAGAGACATCTCTGCAGTGTGCATTAAAAGACAAGCCTGCCAAACGCCTCGCTCCACAGCGGCTTCCTCTTCTGTTAAGTCTCCCTCTGCTTTTGGTGTAGAGAGAGTGTTTTATGGCAAGTCCCTTGTCAGGATTAAGATGTAGATCCAAGTGCCACAGGGACAAGCATAAATTCTCCATCTCCCACTGTGGACCCACAAGTGGTGGAGCTCGGGGAATGTCCTTGAAGTATGAATAACATCACATGCTATGTGTCATCTGTTATACAGTAATGACATGTCCTCGGAACAATCCACATCTCCTGTGGCCCATAAGTCTGTGAATGAGAGAACTACTTGCTTCCTTGGCAGTGAATTTTGTGAAAGGCCATATACATGATAACAAATTCAGTTCATGTCTCCTTTTAATTTTACTATGATCACTCTATTTACGCCAACAAGTTAATGCTAGATGGAGCATGCAGCATGGGCGAAGCTGTGTCAGTGGTTCTACAGAAATCAGATTCAACCAGAGAAACATTCATCGGTTTTAATGTTGCGGAGCGGCTTTATTCAAGGACCGGGGCTGAACCTGCTCTCTGTCCAGTAAATCAGAAGGGAACACCAGGCAAAGATGAGGAAAACAATCTCTGAGCACTGCTCTAGTATTGCTGACCTTAACTGGTCAGCAGAATAAGTGGTACGCTGTTTTGCAATTCTACAGCTCAACTCACTTCCATATTTCTTGGAGTTTCTCGCAGAGGGCAGCTTAAGTCTCAGAGTATAAGCCAATTTGGATTAGCTCCACATTTCAGACAGGTTCCAGTTGGGATTTACAATACTTTTAGAGCATGTTCCTCCCTAAGCACAGCCCTAACCCTAAATGCATCAACAACATATTTAACTGTCTTCTCTTCTTTTTTCTCCCTCTGTTATTTCACAGATTGTTGCATATTCACAGTTAGACAACACATTCAAAATAGCTTAGCAGGTCGAAGCTTTACTTTATAATACAGACTGATAATATTCAGAGTTTTTAGACAGTGCTGTTACTACTGAGAACATGGTGTTGCATCCAAATGCTTGGCTATTTTCTTAAATGTTTCTTCAGTTTTTTTTTTTTTTTTTCATTTCTGAGTTCATACGCAGATCCAGAATAAATCTCCATTTCTTCTTCTATCTCGTATCCAGGCTTCAGGGGGCACAAGGCATTAGTCTCATGATGCTGGGTTTGTCATGTCTTCCCCAGCTGTGATCTGCCTGAACTCTTACATTACAAATAGCTGGAGGATTTTTCACCCTCTTATCACATTTGCCAAGCAGGCCTGTCTCTTATCAGCTTTCCGCTAGAGATAAATGGGCTTTTGAAGATAGGAATAAGAGAGGTTTTTGCAAGCTAATTCCAGAGCCCCATCTGCAGTAGATTACAGATAGGTGCTGGGGGAGTGGAGAAAGATACATATTTTAATATGTAGGTGGTGGAAGTATCAGGTTGAAGAGTGATTGGTATTACAATGTCATATACTCTACAACCCAATGACATGCAGAACTAACAGGCAATAAGAAGAGATAATGGACTGAGAATATTTTATTGAGACTTCATCACTGACCGCATCAGTTACACTGCTGATTTTGCACCAGCCCTGATGAGAACAAAATGACATTTCCAACATAGCCTATCTGGAGCCGCAGCACGGCAAAAGACTGGTGATTGGCAAGCATAACAATGAGTACAAAGACACATTTATGTGTGTGTGTGTTTTTTCAGAGAAAGGGTTTGGGACATTTAGCAAACAGAAACGGGAATAATTCAAAAAGTGCCCAGTCACATTTCCTACAAGAATGTAAGTCAATTTAGGAGTAAAGCCACCTCAATATGTTTGAGTGATAATGCTTCAACAATTTGTAAATTAAACATACAAATTATTGACTGAAGTCACTGCAATAACAAGACTAGAAAAAAAACACTGTTTGTCAAAGGAGCACTAGATTATAATATATAAACACTATGTTATATTAAAATTATAATAAACCAAAATATACATTTTAAGTCTTTGCTGTTCCATTGTGGAGATATTTTCAAACAGAACTCAGCACCTACAACCGAGTGTGTTTAAAACAGAGCCGTTTTCACAGAATTCAACAGAAATGCCACACAAAGTGCCAGAGACTGTGAAGACTGTGGAAGACAGAAAATGCCACAGTGTCTGATATTTACAGCTCGCTGTTTACTACTGTAGGAGCATCAAAGTGATACTGAAGAAGAAAAATATAGCGCAGATTAACGGAGGCTAGTGTCACTTTCGAACACAACATTTGTAAGTCCCTATGGAAATATTATAGTAATACCCTGGGAAAGCGTAAAGTAGGGCAAATCACTATAAGCTCACAATTGGGACGCGCGTCTGAGCCCCTATAGGATTATTATGGAAATGTTAGAGTGCGTTCATCTTTAAGGCATGGACTCACAACAATATTACACTTTGATTTCTAGGAGAGTGATGACAAAGTGGCAGACTTGTGTCATAAGGCCGAAGTGTTGAACTAATATTAACAGGCGACATGTGATCCAGTCTGACCTTGATGTCTGAGATTCTTGGGCTCGATGGGGGAAGAAAACCTAATTAAACAGCTCCTCCCGTGGTTGTACAAGTCAGACACGGGACGGACTCATACTGCGTGAATGTCCTGCGTGGTGGATTTAGGAGTGCGGGATAATGTCTTATAGCCTGCTCAAATAACAAAACGCAAAAAGATTTGAGTAAAAAAGAAGACTGTACGCAACCAGTGATGTGATAAATAACACTATTAGAAATTAAATTATTATACTTCATATTTGTTCTCCTTATAACAGGAAATCAAAACACACTCTGCAGATAAAATGTTGATATGTAAAATGTATGTTGTGTGCTTTTTCTCCAAAACACTCGGCAGTCCTTCCGTAACTTCACCCGTTTCTACCAGTATGTGTGGCAGGAAGTCCATACAGAAATATAGCAACCCTTAAAAACCAACAAAAAAATGTTTTAATTTATAAATGTCTAAAGTAAGTTTGGGTGTTATTCGAGCCTTCACTACATCTTTGCCGAGCCTACAATACGTTCGGGCGCCTCGTTGGAAAGGAAAATGCGCCTGCCACCGGCGGAGACGGGCTATAAGAGAAAAATCCTAACAATGAACATCTTATTCGAACATAACAGGGATTCCTTTCGACGAAGACGCTGCATATTTTATATAGTTATACTGCCAGCGAATATTTCACCTGAAAACAAATGAAAGCAACAAAAGCAACGGTGGAATTTCATGAAAGCTTACCGAGTCCAAATGCGCTGAGATCGCTCGCGGAGGATATCCAAATCAACCAGGCTGGAACACGCATTCATAAAGATATTTTAGCGAGCCTTACTGAGGTTAAATCCAATTTGGAAAATATATATATATTGTTCAGCGATTTGACGATGAGAAAACTCTCAACACAGAATAACCTGCCCGGAACAATAAATTTTCGCTGAGGCGATTCTTCCTCCGTGTCTCGAAAGAAAAAAAAAGCGGCGAGACATTCAGGAAATAGTACGGAAATTCAGTTTCTTTTAGCGACTTCACTAAAGTTCTGTAGGCAATTATTCGGACTCCTTGAGAGAACACAGTGGACCTTTGTCAAACCAGAGCACCGCTCATAGGATTCCAAGTCGGATAGTGAAAGCGCCGATGACAGATCGTCCACAATAGATTCCCCAAAGTATTTGTCGATCTCAAGCAAAAAAAACGTGAAGAATTACATATCCAAGAGGCGTGCGGACGCTTTGTCGTACATGGGAGACATCGTTTGACGGATATCCACAAAATCCCGGCGCGTTTAGTAGAGAAGTCCTGAAAACGCAGTGCGCTCCGCTCCTCTCCGACCTGCTCTCGTGCGCAACAGAGAGAGAGACTGGGCTGCGCTGCGCGTCAGCCAGGGTGTGTGTGTGTGTGTACGTGTGTGTGTGCGTGTGGCAGCAGCTGTTGAAAATGAGGACAGGACGAGACCAGAGCAATCAATGTACGAGGGCTTGATCTGATTTGTTAACACTATTCCGAATAATGGACCCATGAGTTTTTTCATCTGTTTCTAGCACTTTGTGCTCTTTAATTGTTTTAGTCCGTTAGTTGAACCGGATTGAGAGTGCATTCTTTACACCTCCTCTTTTTTTTTTTTTTTTTACAGAGATGTTATATTATATTGTACAATATTTTATACTGCATTTTTCAGTACAACAGAGCATTTACATGTAGCACAGTATGTCCAATAATGGAGCTGAATATGTTTTTATATTGTGTGATTGAGGTATTTGTATTAATCATCTTAGAAATATATTGTGCATTTGTCACTCATTCAGATTGATCTTATTAATGAGCCAAATTCATAATACATTGTACAGGAGTGTTAACTACCTAGTATGAAGCTCGTACTGTATGAGGCAAAGATCTTTGAAAAGGAAAGAAAAACGTGGAGGTTTATTTTTGTTCATTTAAAAAAATTTTTAACTCATGAAGATGAACATGAACCATGCACACAGAGATGAAAAGTGGGCACAAGAATCTAAAATTCCTCCCTGTTGACCGCTTCAGTCTGCAAGGATTCCCTAAAACTCTCAGTAGCCTGGAGAGTATGGATTGGCATCAGTCCTGACCGAACAAGGCTATCCATCTGCTCCTTTTCCACAGTGAAGATGTTATTCTTAAAATGTACTTTAGAGGAGAACTCTCGGAGGCTAAAGAGGAGGAGGGTAGAGCTTTGACGTCTCCTACAAAGTTAGCCCTGTGGTTATCCTGTTCACTCTTATGACCTGCTTAACTTAGCCATGATTGAAGTCAGGTTGAAAGAGGCTTACGCTTGCAAAATGCCAAGACAGAGTACGGGTCTCCTTTACAACTCCACCTCCCAGTGGAGTTTTCTGGAGACAAGTAGAAGATTGGTGTTTACTTTCTGCCATGCTGTGTTATACTCCACAGATACCCCTGAGAGAAGAGCAGCTCTGTTTTTATAAAGCATGATAAATACAGTATTGTGGATGGATAAATAATGCACTGTGATATCCACCCCAAACGGGGCATCTACACATTTTGCCTGTAGGTTCGGCACTGTCTCGCATGCAACAACAATAAGAGTTATGGCCTGCTCTGCGGGTTGTGTCAGGAATGCAAGACTTGTAATTATTTCCCAGCTGACTGTGATTAAGGGTCATCCCCAAGCCTACAGACTTCCCTTAAAAACACAGGGCATTACACACACACACACACACACACACACACACACACACACACACACACGGGCCCACCAATCAACACACACACAGGTCAGAGTACAAATGCAAGAGCATTTGGAATTGGACAGGGAAAAGTTAGACGGCACTAAATTGGACTTTGGTCAATCGAACGATTGGTTGTGATTTTGTTTATCCTAGAAAATAACAACCTACTAAAAGCAGCTGCAAAGATCCAGTGACCAAAAAGGGAGAACATACATGACGCTAAACCTGGGAAACATTCCTGGGCAACGTATGGAACAGAAAAGCAGATGTTGGACCAGCAGGGCATCCTGGGAAACCGGCCTCATAGGTGCAGGGAAAGGAAACAATAGATGTTTAAGTCACAAAGGCATCGTCACTCCTAAGGATCACTTTGTAGCTGCTCTCACACATTTCATTTAAAGGAAAACATTTTTCTAGCAATCAAAAGAGAAAATTTTCCTTCCAAAAGTGTCTTATTTTCAGGCTATTTCCTGTTGACTACAAAGCAGTCACAAATACATAGAAGATTCTTTGGGGATTTATTCAGAGTTGCAACATTCATGAGATGTCATGATATGCTGCGGACAGCACATCATGTTTGTGGTAGTTCTCCATTTTTATGCTGTCTAAAATACAGAGAACACCTTGTACATTTCACAGTTTTGAACATGTTGACACCATTCATGCCGCTTGCGATTTCCGACTGAGAACAATCACAAGAAACACATCTCCCAAAATGTCAGAGTCCTCCTTAAATATTTTTGAGACAGTCGAGATGGACACATGAGAGAAGCTTTAGTAGGATTCAGTCTTAAGCTAGCAAGGCCACATATAGTTCCCAAGGTAGGGGTCTAACCACTACATCACCTCTGGGAGAAAGGTTGGGTGTATTTTCTGTCCTTCAGCACTTTAACAGCCAGCTTTTCGGCTTCACGTCCATTCAGTGGTGGGCCGCTAATGCTGCCAGCCTCAGCCAGGAGAACAGTTAATCTCAGGTAAGCCAGTGCTGACTGAGTGGATCTAGAGGCCTGGTCCAAATATCTGCCTTGTGGAAATAGCATCTGGCATACAATACCCCCCTCCTCAACAGCTTCCTAAAATAGGTGCATGTACAGTAAAAGCTGTTATGTAAAGAGAGATGCCAGGAGTGTAGGCAGAAATATGTCAATTCCAGATTGGATGTTGATGGGAAGTGTTAATACTGACCACAGTGAGCAAATTTAATATGAAGCTATTAGCCAAATATTTTTGGAGGATGGTACTTTGCTGCTAACAATTAATCCTCCAGCTTTTGAAAGTGAGACTTTATCAAGAACAAACACTCTCCTTTAAAGTGAAAGATATCTGAAGACAGTTGCAGCCATATCACAAATTAGCGCAGTAGCTGGTGTCAGAATTAAAGGGCAGCACAGATTTAGTCCTTGCTTTTAATGAAACTAAACATATTGATATTTAATTTACAGTATCTATGTTTATCTTTTAAAGGGACAGAGAATCAAGCATGGAAAGTTCACTGCATTGACACTTGCCTCATATGAAATAGCATCAAAAGGCTGAACTAATTTGGGCTATTAAATAATTTCCAGTTTTTACTGTTCTATTAAACAGCAGCACTGGGCACTTAGCCTAACTAGAGTTAGAAAACTACACTGTAAGTTTTAATCACAGCTATGTCTACTTTGAATCCTCACCACCATTACTAGTAATGATGGTGGAGAGGCACAACATAGGCTGTCACCACCAAAATGGAACACAGTCATGTTTTATTCCATTTTATTTCTGCAGCTGTACATTGTAATTTCTTTCTGGAGAGTGCCTTGCAGAATCCATGATTTATTCATTACGGGGGCTCGAGTAGCATAGACCAACTATGTGAGAATGAGCACCTTATTCAATGACTCCCATCTTTCAATATGGACAGCATTTCTAGGTCATCCATTTGGAGCACCGGCGTACTCCAGAATACAAGTAGTGCTACTGAGAACAGAGGCCAGAGGATGTCAGACACTTTGAATGGCTCTCAGGAGACCCAACTAAAAGTAAAGGACTTTACAGCAATAGAGGAGCTCTAGAGATGTACAAGTGACTGAATAAGATGCAGGAATAATATACTCTATAGGATTACATGTAGAAATGAATTCTGGTAGTGGTAATGGATTTTCACTTATATGGAGTCTGCAGCTCTTTGAAATCACATTTCTGAATCTATTGCATGTATAAGGCCTGTCAGGCAGCTCCTTTTTAACCGTCTTGAAAGTTGTGCTCATCAAGCCCTCGTGGCAAATGTTTCTGGAGGTTCCTGTTCGACATGAAAAGTCGTCCTGATTGATCGAGGCGATGTAGAACAAAAAGCGCCCTCCGCCAGGCACATTAAAAATGAATTTTCTCTGGGATTCAAAGGGCTGCGCTGCTAGGGCAGAGAGAGATGAGAGCTGGTAACTCTGCTAGTTTGCCTCGGGAGCCCCTCTAGCAGCTAGTCCCAGCTGATCCATCCATCAGCCTTCAAGCCCACAGAGGTGAGTGACTGTTTGAAGGCTCTGCCGGCTACCTTATCCTGAGGCTTAACAATCCAATATTGGTTGTTGCCGAAGATAATTACTCTCCATTGATGGTAGAATACCCAGGGCTAGCTGCAGCCATTTGCATTGCCCAACACCACAGATCGATCAAGGAGGAAAAGCAGTTGGGAGCTGATAACAATGTTGCGTTAGACTAGCATTTCCAGGAGGGATGTTATGCTCTCTCTGGCTTGTATTCTCCTACACCCCCACCCTCTCATGGCCTTCCTCCCCCACTCCCTCCTCTTTCAATGAACAAGGTAAAGAATGGCTCCCACTGATAGAATCAGCAAGGACATTGCTGTCTTTATTCTCCCTCCAAAAGCATGCACATGTCACCTTGACATTCTTTATCTACTTCACAGTGCTGGCAGGAGAAAATGTGCAAACTAGATCCTGCATTTGATACATGATTGTTTATGGACCCACTGCTTTCATTTTCCGTCCTCTTGAGCTGTTTGAAAGATTGACAGAAGCAAAAACTACACTTTGCCGCTCTTGTCTAGAAAACATGAAAACAGAAGGCGCAGCCTTGTGTGGTCTTGTTGCTGATTTGTCTCCACCAGGGTATAATTTACACTAAGAAAAAAAGATGGAATTTGGAGAAGAGAGATTAGCAAGTAATTTATGGGCACTTAGCAGGGTGCCTGCAATAACCTAGCCTCAGATATGCTTCACTGCAGCGTTGCATTCTGAGAGGACAGCAATGTCACTTGCTCCAGAGTTATAGAGTCTGCATACAGGACAACCGACACTCAACAAATTATGTGTGAACACCGAAAGTGTTTGCAATAATCAGAGTTATCTCACGTCTAAACCACTGCTCGGGATACGAAGCGGAAAATGAAAAACAAGTAGTGTTATTTTTCCTTGTAATAAAATTTCCACTCCTTTAACAAGATAAAAGTGAATTGTGCTCCAACTCAGAAAGTATGAAAGACATTTGGAGATGAATTTTTCATGCACATTGATAATTTAATACAGACTGGTACCACTTTATTAACATTCTATGACTTCTCTTGCTCTCTGAGAATAATAACCATATAATCTGTGGCACTTTGGAGGGAACCATGTTACCTCCTGATCAGGTGGTCAAAGGTTGTTGCTGTCAAATAAAAACTAAAAGTTTGAGGGGAACACTGGGGGCTGTAACAACCATAGAAAAGGCATGAATTACAAGTGCACAAAATTCTTATGAAAAGAACGATAAATTGACATCTTTGTCTGCCCTCACATTACGGAATATTAACAAGCTCTTGACCACATGGAAATCTGCAAAAAATAACTATTAAGTAGACACTGAGTTGTTGAGGAAAACGGATAATGTTTGAGAGGACTCTTAAAAGGCAGTATGGCAAAGCGAGGTGATGCAATAGTGTCCAGGTGCTGGCTAAAAACAAGCTGCACAACCAGACAAACTGTTTTTATTACATGTCTGACATTCATGGCCAAGTCGTAAAGATAATAGAAACTCTCTATAGTATTCTTCTCTCCATTCCTCCTGCATTAGAAAACAACAAATAATTGAGAGCAAACAAAGACTCTGCAGTAGTTCAGGTGCAACAACTGTTAAAGGCATAAGGAGGAGAAAATGACAGAATATTTGTTACCATGAGAAACACAGAGTTGCCGGCAGAGACTGGAGTGAGATTAAATATAGGGTTACCAGAGCAAAGACCTAATCCATTCAGAGACAAATGCAAGGTCTCTGAAGCACATTTGTTGTGCGGCCTGAGGTTTAACAACTGGCATTATAACTCCATTTCTCATCATTACCTCTCTGTACTATAGTACTGCAGAGATAAGGTCAGCCAGGGAAAAGAGCAGAGAGAGTGGGAGCAAGAAGGACCATGAATAAGAGAGTTGATGGAAACCACAAAGGACATACAGTACATATTGCATAAATTCCTGTATATATTTCCTGCAAATTTCCAATTTCAGATTGTGATCATATGTGTATTGTGAATGTCATGTAAAAAAACAACAACAAAAAAACAACAACAAAAAAAAATTGAATGAGTGTGTATGCATGATTGTTCATGGTTCATGCTGGAGCACAGTTGTGCAAACCCAACGTCTCCACGGTCACCATATGCTGCCACATTTCTCGTTGGAGGATTGAATGTGGGCACAAGTGCTCCCAGCAGTAAGTCAGCGTAGTGTCAGATATGGAAATCCACTAGCATTCATGAATGATACAAGGCCTGCTCTTTAGCCCCACACGTCAAAGGATTTGCCAGGGTGGATGAGGCAGATGCTTTGACAGATTTAAGGGAGCTGGGGGAGGGTCTTTTGGCTTCCCACTGCGTTGCACACTAACTCTCTAGTGTTACAGAAGTGTATAATAAGACCCCTTGAGGAAAAGTGTTAGGGAAAAAGAAGCACACAGGCTTAAAAAAGGACAAAAACAACAAAATCTGATTGCATTCAAGGCCTTATTAACATATCCTTTCACCAGCAGAGGATGCCACTGGTTTTAATTCAGTAAGACACAGCTGCTGGGGCCCCGCAATTTCTATTTTGACTCTATGATTTAATCAATTATGGCTCTAAAACTATGGCTTAATTAACTCCATGCACAGGCGACTGCTTTTCACAGGAGCCATTCAGGAAAACAGGAAAACAAAATGGCTGCCGGCTTCCCTCATGCTCAAAATAGAGGCTAAGATGGTGGTGGGTAGATTAACTACGCCCTGTGCAGTTTTATTGATTCACAGTTTTGTCTCATAGGGGATATGGAACAGGAACATTGTGCTCTTCATGTTATGTGTAGAGCCTTTCCCTTCCTCAAAAAAAAAAAAAAAAAAAAAAAAAGGATATGCTGTGCAGCTTTCTCTGGATAGCTGTGACCTTGGCCCATTTTCAGACTTCTAGAGGAGTGTTTCTAATAAAGAAGCTCAAAGACAAAGATGGTTGATAAAGTTAGTGAGTGATTACAAAATGTTGTTTTCAACTTATTATAGCGTGCATGGACTGTTGCCCAATAATACCCTTCAATGACTTTCTCATGATGGAATCCATGAAGCTGTCTAGTTTCTGAATGTGGCATAGACAGCACAAAGTGAAGCTGAGTTATCTAATATTGAATCAAGTCAGGGCAGGAAACAGGCCTCCATCAAATAAGAAAATCGTCAAAAAAGTCCCCCTCGCAAAATACAAATCAACAGTAAGTAAATGAGTTTAAATTAAATTAGGAATATCACATTATCATCCAAAATAAAATTTCCATCAGTAGATTTCAAATTGAATTATGAACTAAGACGCCAGCTGTTTACACTGATCTCCTCTCTGAACTAGCGGCAAACCTTATAGTTGCTCAAAACTCCTGTCTACTTGGAAAACTTAAGGTAAATAAACCATAAGTCAGCTAATTGCCATCAGGGGAACTGTGAATAAAAAACTGCCAAACCAGGAGCCAGAGATTAAACCAATGTAAAAACTGGGGATAGAATGGAATATTGTGACCATTTCACAAGAAATGAATGTCTGACACCACACACATGAACTTTTTTCACTTGAATCAACCAACAACAAATCAAGCTTGTGAGTCCCGCTTTTCATCATGCCACTCTTCATACACTACCCTTGTTGTACTCTTGTTTGGAATTTCACTGAAGAATACCCCCTTTATACTCAAAGCATGAGGAGTCCTCTGGAATATCATCCAGCTAATGACAAATTAATGATGAAGAGACCAAGAAAATTACTGAAATTAGATTTCAACTGTTTACAGCACATCAACAGTAAATTGTCTTTATTCAATCACATCTCATTATTATATAAAGTACAGTCCAACTGAGGCCATGCCTAAGGCTATATTATTACTCAATATTGAGTTCGTATGTGAAGACTCTGGGAAGTAACGAGACGAGAAACACATTTTACTGCTGACCTAGTTATCAGACCTCAGCCAGGGTGGAAAAGAGTCACCACAAATAAGTTAAGACATTAACACCAGTCAGATGGTTTCCATTTTAGCCTATAATTGTGTGTGTCAGTACCCTAAATCCCATATTCTTAGCCAGAAGACCCTTGCCCTCCAAACTAATGGCTTCCACATCAGAGGTTAAGGTTCTCAACCTGAATATCTTAACCTATAAAGAACCTTAGTGGGAAATGTCTTCTCAGCAATTCTTGGTAAAAGCCCATTTTCTCTCTGGACTCATATGCCCCCCTCAAATTGATAAGTTTTAATTCATTATGATGAAGATGTCTGCTAATCTGTGGGGCCTTTGTGCATGTAATATGGATTAGGCACTTACGCTCAGGCAGCTCAGTCATGAAGCCAGAAAAGCCTCTATGCATCGTAGCTCCCTCATTCATCTGGCCACAGGCCTGTCATGACTTCTAACCCTGTCTTCCCTCGGGACATACTCCGAACGACCACTCCTTCAATTCCCCCAAGTGAGCTGCCCTCGCCCTCCTCGTGCTAGACCCCAGCAGGAATCGGGAGGTTGATAGAAGACTGGTGCAAGGGCAAGGGCCTTCCTCGCTAATTACACCAATACAGCTCCAGAGACAGAAGCCAAGAGCCTTTGACATCAGTTTTATATTGGTCTTTTGTTCCTTTGTTCCATTGTGCGTTTGTAGACTTGCTGCAGGGGTGTCGATCATAACTTCCTGCTTGTCTGAGCTTCATTCCATGCATTGAAAAGTGAGTCGGGGCATAAAGCCCACCATCCCCCCCCCCCCCCAAAAAAAAAAAAAAATTTAAAAAATTTCAATCAAAATTGAAATGAATGCAATTTATCTGGGCTTATTATTTCCTTTCCCTCACACATAGGCAGAACACCATATCGCAGCTCTGTCCTGTAAGCCTTAACAGGTTATCTAAATTCAATAACACAGAAATTCCCAAACTAAGTGCATGCATGTGGCACTACATTAGAGTGATGTACACAGAAAAGGAGAAAAATACAAAAGCAAACATCTAGTAAACTAGTGTGCAGTTAAAGAAAAAAAATCACTATTTAAAAATGAAGAAAGAAAACTAACCACTGTAACAACATTAAAAGTACGATATCTTTAGTTGCACTTTGTGTGGGAGTATTTAAGAGTGTCAGTTGGGATCTACCTTTTCCTCCAACTTACTGCCTGAAAGCAGAGAATAGTATTTTTAATTTGAGAAAGCCATTCAAATTTCTGAGATTTCTAAAATGGCATTCAGTGGATTCATTAAACAAAACCTTCAAACATCAGGATGTCTTATGGCTCATCATGAGACCTCTATCAGGGAAGCCTTTTGGTTTGCAAATGTATTCCTGATTGGCAAGATCACTTAAACAGTACAGACAGTGTACTTATTATAGCCTGCGGATGTTCAGAGGTAAGCTGTTTACTACCTCAAAAGTCTACAAAATCTGGACTTCCTTCCCTCTAACCGTATGTATTTCTGCAATAAAAATGGTTGTTTATATAGCAATCAAGCCACAAGCTGGAAAGCAGGGGAAAGATTGTAGAAGGGGGAGGGAAAAAAAACTCGACACAAAACCACTCGATCCCTCTTTAATAGAAAGCAGAGCAATGGCAGCTGACTGGGGTTCCATCGTAAAGACAAACAAGCATTAACTGGGCTGTTTTAAAGGCAACAACAGAGGGTTTTTATTTAATGTCTTAAAGCTTTAATTGGCGCCTCTGTTATTTCCTCTTCAAGGGACTGAGGGTAACAGTAAACCCAGTGTCAAGGAGGAGGGCCTCACTGGCTGTGCCGACCCAGCAACTGGCTGCCCTCATTGGGCCTCTACATCTGTGATCTTTACCAATTGAGCTCAAGAGGCTATGCTCCCCTGGCCCCCAGCTGCCAACAAGGCAGGCCTCTCAGCTAGGGCCTGGGAGCCTAATCGGCCTGGAAGGGTCCTGTCAACCACTCACCCTCAGGGTCACATATGGAAGTGACTAGAGCTGTTCAAAGTCACCTGGGGATTTTCATAAATCTCTAGACTGTTTCCTTAAGCTAATAATTGAGGAGAGCCACCTCTCTCTGTGAGTTGTGTCTGGTGGTATTATGGCACCAATTTTGCACTTTCCACTTGCTGTCTCTCTCCCTCTATCCGCCAAACAGGAAGTAGATATCTATGGTAATAGCAGTAACTAAATTGCTCTCTAAACAGCCCCAGGTTTAAGTCCCCTGGAGATTTCATTTTAGAACTGTCGGGGAAAGCTAGCTATTGAGTTCCAGAAAATGTAGACCACCACCTCATGCAGAGATTCAAAGATGAATGTCAAAGCAAAGCTACTCCTCCCAGGCTCTGGCTTGATACATCACAAAAACATTTCAGTCAATGAACTTTATGTACACTAACAGCGTCTTTCTTGCATGTCTTCCCTGTGTTAATGTGCTGAGGGTGGAATCCAGTAGACAGACTGTGGAGCCAGTAAATCTGATACTCTCCTCGAGGAGAACAAGTGCTCCTTTATGCGAACGCTTTACAGCTCCATATGTATTTTCGATTCAGATTTATTTAGTGAGGGGCTCAGTAAGACCCCTGAGGGATCCATAAGCCTTAGTGCTCGATCTCCACCTCTCTTGCTAGATTTACGTCCTCTAACAACACAAACAAAACTCTTGTTTCTACCCCAGGAGCCCAGCTGTGAATCAGAGCAGCTTCTATCTGAGTTCAACATGTAAAACAGGAAGAGGGAAAGAAAGAGAATAACTAGCCAAACTCATGATGTCTCAGCTAAACAAAGTAGGAGGCGGTACAAAAGTTTGTGGACTGTGGTGAGAATCACTGCAAAATGCATCGATAGTTTTATGGTGGTGACACATGGAAGCCAGTCCATAATCATTTTGAGAGAAGACACAATTGAGGTGGTTTGGCCAAGTGAGGCTAAGTGGGATTGATGGAGCAAAGCTTAGGCACTAGCCCAGACTGAAGACACATTGAGGTCTACGGTGAATACTGAGCTCCAGCCTGGGCTCACATACAACATGATCTAGGCTTTACACAGTCAAAGCCCTCCATCCTTCCTTGCATTGTCTTGTCTGACACGTTGAAGGATGTGAGGGAGTCGGGTGCAGACAAAGGCCTCTCCCGGCTGGCCCATTAGCTGGAGAGAGCGATGTCCAGAGCATTGGAGCATGTCCCCTGCTCTCGGGTGGGGGCTGTTTTATTAATGAGCCAATCGAATGAGTGCAGGCTGGGGGCTGGTCACTGCTGACTGTAGGAAGCACCTTGGGCGGCCAGCCTGGTGACTGAGTGTGGCTGGGAGTCAGAGGACTGATCCCTGCAGGGGCCCCAGCCAGTAATGTACTCCCTGGCGGGCCTCGGTGGAGGCACATTTGACAAATGGACTCCTTTAGCAGAGCTGTGCCGGGGGGATCTGAGCTCTGGTGTTGGCTCATGGCTGGTTTACCTGCCCACCGCCATGCTCGCTTCTTCATCTGCACTGCCTCCCCTGAGCTCTGACAGCTACTGACTGATAATGAGGCCATGTACACATGAATGGATGGGCCAGGCTACCAAAGACACACAAATGTGCAAACACACATACATTCACATCCTGTGACTGTGCTGAGATAGGCAGGGCTGGAAGACTTATGTTGTTAGTAGCATGGAATTATGTAGTTGAAACTGCTACTAGGAAGTATGTGATGGATTACAGTGGAAAACTGGCAAAGAAAACCTTGCACTATATTTGGATAAATTAGGGTAACAAAATGGAGCTTAATGTAATATGCAGCAATTAGCATTGGTCATTAGTCAAGTTTTGGATAAATGTTTGATTAAGCAAAAAAAAAAATTGATTTCGCTATTGGAAAACATTTTAAGATGTTGTTTTGACAGACATTTTAATTCACTTTTGAATTCCATGTGTCATGTCTAAATCAGACAAAGACGGGAAGTCGGTGCTTTGGCATTTGCAACACACTCCCTTTCCACAGATTAAACTTTTGTTGACATTTATCTGGAAAAAAAAAAAAATCAAATCCTTAACGGACTTTCTTTTTTTTTGGGCAAACAATCTCTTGTTTTCTAGTGTGGTGGCAGATGCTGAGGTGGGAGACAAGCATCGCGACAGATCTGGATGTGTGTAAACAAGGAGCTGAGTGCATTTGGGTTTTCTTCGTGTGCCGCAGGATTGTGACAAATTCCAGAGCAAGTCTCTAGTGAGTCCCACTGCTTTGGTGTCAGCACCGAACGGCTGTCTGCGCGTGATGGAGCCGAGAAGCGCTGAGCACCGCAGCCTCCCTTGGGATGTGTGCCGAACAAGATGTCGCCTGTCAAGCGGGGAACATTTGAAAATAAATAACATCAATGATGATTTCAGTTTACTTGTCACGAGCGTGTGCGCTTTTTAGAAGTGATGCCATCACTCTGCTGGGGATGCAATCGCTCCTCTTCCTTTTCCCCCCTCTCTTCAGAGACAGGCCTCGGCTGCTAGATGCACTTCATTTCCTATTCAGATTCAACATCAATCTGTTGGCGGCTTCAGATATCAGTCTTAACAAGCTGCTGGGTGAGACGTGCAGTGATCATTCATTAGAGCCACCTAATAACAATGGTGGATTACTCAGCAGTCCATGTATAAATCTTGGACTAAAAAAAAATGCTTTCAATGGGCAAAGAATGTTACAATGGATAACCTGGATGCATATGCAAATTATGATCATATGTGTTAAAACAAAGCATTTTCTATTACTTGCAGCAATATTATAATCTTGTGACATAGCTGGGCTAATGAGATCACATGATCACACAAGAATCCACCTTGCCACGATTCATGCTATGTGCCTGTGTGTGGACCACAGTAGTTTGGACCAATAAGCATCCCATGAGAAATTACAGACAGCTATAGCATGAACTATAGGTGTGTCTGACAACAAGTGAGAAGTGACTGAAAACAACAAAGATGGCTGCTAAAGGGGTTAGTGTAGATGCTGTTAGCGTTGGTTATATCAGAACTGAAGAGTCTTTTTTGTCTTTTTTCACAGAATGAAGAACAAGGCTTTTCTCTGACTGGCTTCAGTAGGAGTTTGACTGTGTTATATGGTTTGTTTTCCCAAGATATATGGTGACAGATGGTTCATCCAATCACCTGCCAAGTATTTTTTGAAAGTGCCTGCCCTTTTCCAAACAGTCTCCAACAACAACTTCTCAGATGGTTCTGTGTAACAAACTATCTGGCACAGTGAGCAGTAGAAATGACTTTGCATGATTTGCATTTTGGCTATTTGTATCCCTCTAATATATATTGAATTGTTAAGAAAAATTCATAGTCCCAATATAGCCATCTAAAATGTCAAATGACAAGACCCATAATTCCAGACTGATTGCAGAACAATTCCAAGGGCAATTTATTAGCCTTGACTGGAACTCAGTTTGTTCAATAACTCAAAGCGAGAAGACAGGTGAGACCATTCATCAGATACCCAAGTGTGTATATGTGTATGCATGCCTATGCACTCATTTGGCCTCAGCACATTGGAACGAAGCCCAGGATGGGAGCCTGAACCGATTGGAGTCTCAAAAAAGACCAAAGAGCACTTGTAACACAAAGAGTTTCATCTCAGCTCCTTAAGGAGAACCATCTGTTTTAAGGCAGCCCTTCTCCTGCTCTCTCTCTCCGCAGCTCTACAGTCGATCGTAGGTCAAGAGCAGGAAAACAAATGTGCACTGTGCACATGTGTCTGTCTGTCTGCCATTCCTCCAGCCAGAGATTACATATCAGAATGTTCTTTTGGCAGTGCTGCAAAAGAGAGGGGGGAGAAAAAACGTCCCCAAGGTATGGAGAAAAGATCTGACTTCCTTAGAAAGGCATCATAAATTGTTTGCAGTGTGTTCATCTCTTAAAGACTGGGGCTCATCTCAAGTGGATTGAGTCTGTGTGGAGGGGAGGTGTTGGGGAAAATGCAGAGGGACTGGATGAGGTGAAGGAAAATGTGGGGAACTGAAGGACGGGCAGTTTATGCATCTGGGTTTGGCGGTCAGATAGTCTTCTTCTTGTTGTTTGGAGGCATGACCTGCACTGTGAAGGCCAGCAATCCCATCTGCCAGTGACTGCTCTGGCAACACGCACAACAGACAGGAGGTGAGATGAGGGAGGTCAGGCTTATCTGTGTCTGTAGCTATGTATGTACTGACAGGGAGTAGAGACATGTATTTGTACATGTCAGCATGTAAGTGTCTGCCATGGTCTTTCATCACCCGAAGACCCCCTCCGCATCATCCTATTCCCTAGCTGCCTGCACAAAGTGAATCAACCTCTTGCTGTGCACCTCAGAGCCACAGGCTTCTAATGCCTCCATGTGTTTCCCACTCACTCAGCACATACAGTATCTGCCTTTGATTTGAGGCTGGTCTGAGGGCCGATCGATCACAGTTTAAAGGCCCCTAATCAGGAACAGGAAGGACGGATGAATAAAATCATACATCATGGCTCTCTGCCTGCTGGCCTCCTGCTATTCTCTCTGTCATGCTTTCTCTCTCTTTCCCCTGTCACTCACATGACTGTGTTTGATGTCTAAAAACAACCAGAGCTCACAACTCTTTGCATTTGGGGAAAAGGGATGGGGGCAGGGGCACCCAGGATACACCAACAAAGCAAAGGCAAAAAATAACTATCAAGAAAGATGAAAGAAAAATCTACAAATGCTTCTCATGCAAATGACGTGCTCACTTATGTCACCTTGTTTTGACCTAGTGTCATTTTGGAAGAACCAGTATTCTTTTCAGGATACTTGAAAACAATAGCAGTATTTATCCTTTCCAGTTATATCAGTTAGTTGAACAGCATGTGAGATACTGCATGCAACAAACAAGCAAATGAGAGTGCCAATGAAAAATACTCAGCAGTAGCTCTATTTGTTATGGAGAATCTACCAAACGTAACATGACTTGTGCAGTGGATCCCACTTCCCTAACATAGCTCACCTTGGTGAGAGGGAGCATAATCCACGACGAGCAGAGGAGTTTAAGATGTCGGTGGCCAAAATAATAAAGAGTTAAACAGAGGGGGAAAAGGAGTGAGAGGAGTGAAAGAAAAGACAGTAATAGTGAGTATATGGAGAAGAAACCCAGAAGCCCTCCTGTCATTTGTGACCTGGTTGAGCCTTTTATCTATGCCTTCTCAGATGGAGTCATGTCGAGAGCGCAGAGCGGGAGGGAGGGTTAATGAGCGCCATTGACTACTATCAGTCTCAACGGTGCCCAGGCCCCTGGCCTTTATAAAAGAATCATATCATTTCACCATAATTAAAAGGCAATACTTTTACCTGGAGGGTGACCCCTCTGAACCCGTTTTCTCTCCTCTCTCTTTAACAGCCAATCCCCTCTCTCATCACTTTTAATCTGTTCATCTGGTGACTTCTTTTACTCTTGATCCTGCTCTCCAAAGAATGGTGGGCTGTAACTGTACATTTTATTATATTTCCTACCAAAAATTAAGAAAAGCAGCGGCTGCAAAACACATGCTTAATGGTCATGGGGAGGTTGAGTAGATGGGGCTTTTGGATACATCTATCTCATCTTCTTGCTTCTTTTGTCATCAATCCCTCAATTCAATCGATTGTCTCACCGGTTGTGGGATTAATTGACTCTGTTCTGCGGTACTTGGGACTCATTGCTAGTTTGGAAGGCCGTTTTATTGGATTATTAAACAGAGCAGAGAGTGAGGCCCAGTATCTTTGAAATCCCCCTAATCGTGTTCCATCTCTCTACATCATCTTTTTCTCTCCCCTCCCTTCAAAGTACAATGCAACTAAATAGCCACAGCAGGCATTATTAATGAACTAGAATGGGCGAGAAGGGAGGAGCTCATTTCTTATTTATGAGACGCTAACCAACTGGCAACCTCCCTGACAGTTCTATTAATGATCTTTAGTGGCCCTCAGGCCATTCCATCTCCCTCTCTCTTTCCCAGTACCTGTCTCCTTCCCCTGCTCACGTCCTGCCAACTTGCTTTCCTCTCTTTGCGAACCCCCCATTCTGGCCTTCGTCTCTTAACATGGCAGGATTGAAGCAGGGAGGGAGAGTGGAGAGGTGGGGATGGGAGGTGGTGCAGGCCTGTAATTTGTGCAGGGGATTTAGACATTACAGGGGGAAAAAGGGCTCTCTTGGGACCAGGCAGTTGATCAGCCGTGGCCTCGGTGGAGCAAGCCAGACAAATAACAAATGACAGCTCTGTGATTAAATCAAACCTTCTACTTTAAGTGTTGAAGTATCTGCCTGTCACTAACAATCTAGGGCTTGTTAAAGCTCCCATCCCCTCCTCCCCCACTTAAGAGCCCTGCCTCTCTCCTGCTGTGGAGTCCCATCAAGCTTCCATCCCCTCCTCATCCTCAAAACTACTCCCCTCTACCTTCCTCTACCCCCAAAACACATCAATCAAACTGCTCCCTCTGGACACCCTCCCACCTCCTCCCTCCATACTCCTGGCTAGCCATCTACTCTCAGGAGAATCTATGAAGTGACACACACACACACAAGCGCGCACACACACACTCACTCCTGTATGTGACAAAAACCTCCACATAACATAAGCGGTTTAGCAAAACATTAAAAACATTCATGCAAAATGGATATGATGGTTAATGCAATGGAATGAAATAATGAAATTATCATAATATACAAAATGTATTTTGATTTTGATTAATTTAATATACTGATATACTAGCTCATAATGTTTTTTTTTATTGACAAACAGATGTGAATATTCATCGGTCTAAGTGCTGATTAGGGACAACTAGTAAAACAGGCTTGATTTCAAATCCATTCCTATGGTTATTGGGTACGCTTCTGTAATTTTTAAATATGTTTTTTGTTTTGCCTTTTTAGTTTTTTGAGTTGAGCATCCAAAAATTTCCTTCCAATTTCTTCCAAAAAAACACACTATACAAAAAAAATATTTCAGTATCAGGATCACAAGCTTCAAATACCTGGATCAAATGAGCCTTAATGGTAACAGACAGCAGCTATCATTTTCACTTCACTTTGGTCTCTAATCTGATTCAAACCTAATACATACAAAGAAATGCTTAAGTCAGGCTAAATGGTTTGTGACCACCAGATATGAGGAAACCCATGGACAATCAGTAGTACAGCTTTGGTCTATAGTTCCTTGATTTTAGGTTCACATGCCTCACGTTGTATACAGCACAATCTGTTGGGCTGAGTCAAAACAGTCTCAGATGACATAAAAACACTGCATGATGCTCTGCTTTCCTACCTAGCTCTGTATCCTTTTCACACTACATTAACATCATTATGCCTTGTGGCCACAAAAGCTGCCTGCGCCAGGAACCGACACACTGAGAGTCAAACTGGGGCCATTGGGGGGAGGAGTTCGGGCAACGCAACATTTATGATTTTCATCAGATCCAGCTTTGCTATTACTCCTGGCTTGACTCTATCAGTAGATTTTATTGTCTGCTAGGGTAAATGGAGACAGCATTAACCCCTGTGTTGGGGCCATATATCCTTAACAGTGAATCCAACAGTCTCTGGAATAGCGAACATTTACAACAAGTGTCATAACTGGCTATAATGAATGAGGTACAGGAGGAGCTTGGCTTGGGAAGTTAGCTGACCTTATAAAATGTCTGGCTGCTTAGCTGCTCTTCGTCTGTTGGGCAGGTTGGTAATGTCTGAACAGTGACATGATTTAAAGCTAAATTAGTATTCATCACACCAGTCACAAGCCATTAATCTAATATCCCTAACATGAAATGATATGCAAATTGTTGCCCATTGTAATGCTGCACCATGTGTCAGTGCTTCAAAATGGCCACTACTGCATCTGCAACACACGTACTGCACGATAGAAAAATAATATATAGGTGCCCTACTTTGCCTCTACATAAAACTGTGGCTTATCTTTAAATTGCCTATAATGTATACATTTTATTTGGTAGAGGCTGATACATTTGTCAAGAGCCAGACTATATACTGTAACTCCCCAGCAGCAACTGTCAACTAGTGTCACTTACAGAAGTAAAATATTGCTGAAAAAGGTTTGCACATACAAGGGGCATAATAGATAAGGTGATATTGTATTAACTGTCAAGAGGGGTGAGTGTTTACTGTGGAAAATCACATCATCTATACTTGTTGCTCATATTTTGAGCATTAAACATGATATAGGAAGTAATGCAAAGTTGGGGCTTTGATCCTCCCTGAGTCTGAGAAAATAGTTTTTCATAAAATGCCTGACCTTCTTTCAGCACATTTTCTGGCTATATGCCTATTTATAATGTATAGTGAAAATAAAATACAAAGCTTATAGTTTCAACGATGCAATGCACAATATTCACTCCTGCTGCACAGCCCTTACACCTGTGCAAAGTACAGCCCATACATGTACACCAGCTTCTCACTAATCACTGTCACTGTTGCAGAAACCTATGTCAAAAGAGTAATATATATAATGTTGCCCATATTATAAACATTAGGTGAATGATTAAACATATATAATATATACTGTAAATCTATATATAATAATAATAATAATAATAATAATAATAATAATAATAATAATAATATATAATAATATAAAATAAATGAAAATTCATATTCATTTTAGCGTTCCATTTCATTTATGGTAGCACATAATGAAACATAAATGATACGACAATGTTATCATCACACTAAAGACAACTAGAGTTCCAGTTTCTATTAGTGCTGGGTATTATTTAAACATTACTATTGTTATTCTTCTTTGTGACTATTTTCACTAAGCCAAGTAATTCTTGTATAATTTTATTGACAGCCAGATAGATTTGACTGCATGCAAAGCATTGATGTGCTTAAGATGAGTGCATATGCCTAAGGGTGACACAATGCATGGCCACCTAAAGTTATCAATAAAGTCAATATTGACTTCAGTAATCAGGGATCAGGGATAGACAGTGTAATACTGTTGTTGAATTATATTTAGACTGTTTAGGCTTGAGCTCTTCATCCACGCATGGACGCGTCCAATTTTACTAAGATGTAAATCTGGCAAAACAAACAATATACCTAGACAATGTTTTTTCTACACCTCACTGTAGTAAAAGGACACCAGAGGACAATTGTTTCTGGCGGTGTGCCCGGCTTTGAGGCTGAGGCCAGGGTCTGAGCTGTGTCGGGGAATATGCCTGGTGACAGATGCTCGAGAGACACAGGCCACAACGAAGGTCCAGGGAGAGCAATTAGCACAAACGAAGTGACTATGTCGTTAGCTGGTCTTTATTAGCCTCAGTGATCAGTTCAGAGGCCATTAGTCTCCTGTGATCAGAGACTTCCCTGGTTGGCTCGGCCCATTACTGGCATTTGTTAGTTTCAAGGTGGTGAGTACCATGTATTGCTTTCTGGTCATTAAAATTAGACATCAGCTAGTAACTGATGTGTCTGATATTATGGATAGAATGCAGTTCAGAAAGTGCAGTACAAAACTACTACAAAAATACAAAACAATGTAGCGGGATATTTGAAAACTGAGAACAAATATTTTAGTAATTGTATATTTAGTAGTAGCTGTTCTTTGATGCTGTTGCACTAGGGCCATAAGCCAGAGGAACCGGCCCTTCAACAGGTTATGATATGATATGGTGTCCCGGGTGCATCATGATAACTTGCATTAGGGCCCGTTACATCACTGCCATTCGGTATGTTAAAGATAGACATGCTATACTGTATTATAACTTATTCCCAACACTTTTATTTGATTGATATATTTAAATTCTGTTCCAATGCAATATTGGGACAAACACAAAAAAATGTCACATTTGCAGCAGTGGAAATGTTTTTCTATCAGTAGCTTTCACCTGTCAACACTGGTCCTGGCAGTGGCATTAAGAATCTAATTATTTCCATCCTCTAAAGAAGTTCAAGGGTGATGTCTGTGTGTCTAAAGAGATAAGTTACTTAAGTTAACTGGCTTACTTCACAAATTTCATAAGATAATTGAGAAAAAAAAATCTGTAATGTTGTAGACATAGTCATAATGAACATCAAAATGTGAATAACTGCTTAACTAACCAGCAGTCACTGCCTTCTGTTCATGTGGTTCAGCTTTGTGTTATTTATTTTCACAGCTATTTGAAGTACTTTATCTGCTGAAACATGCCTATTGGGGAGGGAATTGTAGTACAGAACGTCTTGCTCTGTACCTCATGTGATATCACTGGCTGGTGGGGGGCTCCGGGACATCTTCTTGTACACCTCTCATCTTTGTCCTGTGTTGCATGCTGGGAAAGAGCCGCCCTATGTGTTGTTCCTCTTCTTTGCTCGGGCCCTGAGAGACTTCCCTGCTAATGTTCCCCTCCTGTTTTACAGCAGTACTTCCTGGAACAGCCCCCCTACTAGTCATCAGATGCTACATTAAGGGAGCACTCTGAAGTCTTCCTCCACCACTAAGGGCCCCTGATAAATAACTTATGGGGAGAGGATTCAAAACATCTCTCCTATTACTAGCCTCGATTCATTTTTTACAGTCCCTCGAGCCTCCCATCTGTCCTGCACTTCAAACGTATCTGAATGCTCTGAGATAGTTTCACTATTCTATCCTATGGGATCCATGTGAAGGTAGAGAGGAAGGGGAGGCAGGGATGTAAGAGGGGGGCTGGGTAAAAAGAAAAGGAATATGACAGAGCCAGGAGCTTTGAGCAGCAGATCGTGCCGAAAGCATCTCTGCCATCACCTTCCTTTCTGACTATTCTCCACAGAAGGGGAAAAAAAAGAAAGCACTTGAAGGAGAGGGAGAGGAAGGAGGAGGGAGGAAAAGATTTGTGGTTGAAGCATCATTGTCCGGCTCAGAGCTGACACTCTCTGTCAAATTATAACACGTCCAACAACTCTGCTTTTTCTCATTCACAATTACAAATTAGTCTATTAGGCTGTCGGCTGCCTGTCCTTTCTCTTCTCTGTGCTGTTAAGGGATGTATGTATGTGTGCGTGTAAACCCATAAGGGTGGGCAGATGGGAGGGGACCTTCACTGGGTGGGAGATGGCAGTTTTAAGTCACATAACGAGACAAACAAGCAAACCAACAGTTGTAAGCTGATGTGATGTCGACAGTAATTGTCTTTGATGCGCCAGGGTGGAATGGGGGCGCGGCGGGTTGGCCTTGAAGTGGTAGTTATGGAATATAAATTGGGGCTGCCTGTTTTCTGAAGGTAGAGAAAAAAATACAGGCGTCCATTTTTTGCAAAGCCATCACAACAGTGTTTTAGTCAACCACCCTATCAGCTTAAATGGATTTTAAATTAGCAGTGAGAGCATGGCTAACAACATATCTCAGCTGAAAGGAGCCCACTCTGCAGAGAGAGAAGCATACATGTGACATGTATAGATTTTGATGGAGTCAAGATTGCTTTCGCTGATCCCTTGTACTGAGACCATGATTTTTCCCCCAGCTTTTGAATCAGGCCTATTCACTTTCCAAGCAAATTCAATTTGAGCTGCAGATCAAAGATGTGCATGAGACCAATTTCGTGTAAGGTAATATCAACTGTGAGACACTTATACAAAACGTGACAATCTGATTTAACCAACATCACGATAAATCACGTATAAATATAATTATTATTCCTTTTCAACAAATGAATCATCATGGCTTTTATCCAACATGTGCATTTTTACAGACTCAGAGTGGCACCTCTGAAAGGAAATTCATTACTCAACAATACCTTGTCTTTCCTCTATCCTATATTCTCTAGTGGGCCTAATAGGACCTCTCTGATTACAGTATATTCTGATGCACATTACTCTTCATGCAATCTGGGCTTTAACTTGGTAGGCAGTTCACACTAAGTCCAATGGTTTCTCCATTTTGGCCACTATTGCAGCCAGTTACTAAACATCAATGCCCAGATGACTATTTCTGCTTTGAACAGGACCCTGTGGATCTAGGTGGAAAGCACAACCAGTGTCTTGAATTCATAAGGCTGGTCTCATTTTATCACTAAGAGAGTAAAGCTAATGAAATCATGCAGGAATTAATTTGTTTAAGGGCTAAACTCTGCTTCTTGGCGGACGATAATGAGCATGCTATGCGGGAACCCCCCCGCAACCCCCTCTAGTCTATGTTAAGCTACTAGCATCACTTTCATCATCCAGCAGGTCAAAAAAAAAAAGGACACAAGCAAGTCTTTCAAAGGACAAATATGGTGTGGGGGATTTTGGTGAGCCAGGGTGAACTTAACAAGCAGGGATCTTACAGATTTAAAGGTACTGCTAAAAATTTATGGAGGCATGTTTGGACAGGGGCCACGGTGAACAGCTTGGCCAGCTGAGCAACATCACAGCGGGACGCCTAATAAGCTCTGCGCAATTTTTCACCCCATATTTTATCAATAAAAAAGCAGTTTAAACAGCCTCCCCCCAAACCGCAGCCGCTGCACTGCCTGCCATCTGGAGCCCTCTTTCATTTTATAATCCAACTGTCATTAAAATGCTTCTTGGCAGTTTACAGCTCGTTCCCCCTGTGCAGATGTGGAAGCGATCTTCAGACGGGGCCCTCTGATCAAAGTGTTCGCTGCTGTCAGACATAACACTTACCACCCTCAGGCTACCTTCCAGTCCTATCCGGACTTAATGCCTCCCATTATTTATTTATTTTCACATTTATCAGGTGCACCACTCCCAGCAGAGATCGTGTGAGCTCCAGAAGCTGGCAGCAGTTACCTAGAGGTCTACTGTCTTCAGACCGAGACGTTGCAGGTTACTAGTGCTGTTAAGGTGCTGGTAAGCAATGCATGTAACCTCCCTATATAAACTGATGGAGTTCATGGAAAGGAGAACAAGAATGCCAAATCAATCAATCTGACCTCAACGAAGATTTTAAGATCCATCAATCACTGATTGAGATCAACTCTATAGCAGTCATTTATTTTCAATAATTGGCACATTAGTTCAAGAAGAAATATATTTTACTCTCAAACATACAAGTCACGTACAGTGTATCATGAAATCACACTGCTTGTGCATTTGGAATGAGTTTTCCAGTCCTGATTTAACTGATTTAATTTCCCACAGTAAAACACAACAACAGTGTATTCTTATGAGTGAAGGAGAAAACAACAGTTAGCATGCCAAAAATAATGACAACAAATATTACTAAAAAAAACTGCTGTGAAATTATCACTACTAAAAGTCACTAACAACAGATGAATGTGAGCTTTGTAACCTAATAACATGAGCGTTTCTGGCAGCAGACACAAAGGTGATGGCAGTAGGTCAACCCGCTGGCAGTGTCTCTGTATCATATCACGCTGCCATATTCACGGTGTGCACACGCATGACTAGCAGGCTGCCCAGCGACCCGCGGCCTCCTAACTGATGTGGCGCGGCGCGCATGGCGTTAATGCTCCGACTGGGTGTTGATTGAGCTCCCCTAAAGCCAGTGACGCATGTTGCCTTTGTTTGGCAGCCGTCCCGGTGTAAGAACTGGGGCCATATTCCGCCTGTCAGTGCCATGTGTTCGCTCTCCTCAGAGCACAGCGGCTGATGCCACTCAACCGCCACCCCCCTACCTCCCACCCCCTGGCATCTCTATGGGCACCCCAGGCCTAGCAGGTCTGCACTAATGAAGTCAAATTAATTTAATGGATGCCCATGCCGCCTGTGTCTGTGCTTCTTGGCAGGGGCACAGTTTTAATGCTGGTCTCTGTCTGTGGCTCTAAACCTCATACATATCCAAGAGCTGCTGTACCTCTTTGCTGAAAACTGACGAGCATATCAGTTTCAGTTGGGCCAATGTGCCCTACATGACTCAGAATTGATCTTCAGTGCCCATAAAACCTAAAGTGGCAGGGAGAGCTCTACAGTTAACTTCGGAGAGGGGCCAGGTGTGTCCACTAATTAAAGCATACTGAGAAGGCGAAGGGAAAATAACTGGCAAATGAACATGAGTGACAGCCATCGTTAATATCTACTTCCCCTTCCCTAGAGCCTAAAAATCCCCCCGTTAACTTTTATGGAGCACCCTTTGATACAATAATTATTTTTTTTCCTGTAATCTTTCAAGCCATGTACCTTTTTCCTCGGCTGGTATAGATCAAAGCAGGCTGGTTTTGTGCATAAGGGACTGCAGTGGCTGGGGCTTAATTGAAGGCAGCTGGCCCCTGTGTGTGTTTGGGCCTGATCTCAGTGTGCTCTCCGGGGTTCTCGGCTTTCCACATCACATACACATTCGCCCACGGAAAGTTCCTTTCAGAGCCCAAGTGACGCGAGGGCCTGCAGGGCTTGAGGTCTGGCAGTCGCCAGCCCATCCACAGGCATCTGAGTGTTTAGATTGACTTGGAGATGCTCAAGTGGTTAGCAAAAGGATGGAATATGTCTCTCTCGGTGGGTGGGAGACAGACTCAGACTCAGTGCTCACTTCCTTTACTGTCCATCATCACCATTATGAGGGCTGCAGATGATCCTCCCAAAAAGATGCAAGACTGTGAAACTTGGCTTTAGTGGGAAGTAATTGGTAAATGGAGACAAAACACAGAGCCTCAAGAAATAACAATGGCCTATGACTTCATGATTAATGTGTGCTGATTTTCCTTGTAAAATTTCTACAAAAAAATATGACTAGCGTACTACTTTGCTGACTGGCCTCTTTGTCTGAGAAGGGAATTGATGCTCTCTAAACATTCTTTTCACAGCCACAGAGGACCTAGGCTCCATTTACTGATGTATTCCTGGCCTAAGAGGAAGCAATGCCTCTTCAGGGAAACTTTATCCACGATGGCGCTGATTCCTAATAACAACAGGGAATTCTATATTTATCCTTGATTGCATATGCCATTTGTTGTGGAAGAAAAGCAAGTCCTCTTGCATTAGGAAGTCTTGTGCAGACAAGCCAAGGCTGGGACAGACATGAGCCTTGGTGCGCCAGCTCTAAACGCACACAAAGTCTGTCTTGCATTTCTAGCCAAAAGAAATGTGTAAGTAATTACAGTCCAACTATGTTTATTGAATAAAAACCCACTTAGACATTATGTTTATGCACGATCAGAAACACTCAAATCTTACATTCACGTACACAAAAACATTTGTGTCTTTTTTCTCTTTCCACAGAACATCTGCACCCAATATGGACTCAATTTTACTTTTATTACTCATGTGGAAAAATGTATATTGTGCTTGGATTGTTATTCAAACACAGGCCACTTGAAAAACAATGAATTCTGCGCATTGCTGCTTTGGAGCACAGTGAACACACTGAACACATGGTCAGTTTAGCTGCCTGTTTAACTTTGTGAGAGATTACTTCCTGGGCTGTGTGTTATGCTTAAGTTACTATTAAGTGGATGTGCATTAACTGCTGTAGAAGTGCATCATTCAAAACGTATTACACATGAAGTGAGTTTAGGTTAATTACACTGAGCAGGTTTTATGTTTGACAATATGTTCTGTAATCTAATTATGTTGAAGCTAGATGAAGTTATGCAACCAATAAAAGCTGTGGCCCACTTAAAATTACACAGTGATCTTATTTTACTTTAATATTGGAAGTATTGAAAAAAAATGCATGAAAGAAAGCAGATGTTGATAGTGATGTTCATTTGAATGACTAAAAATCATTTGTTAACAAAAGTTTGCTTGTAAATAGAAGTGTGTGTGTCCACAGTACTAACAATGTTGTACAGATACATATAGTACCAGATAGATGTAATGCAGCACCACAGCTGATGTAATACTTCACCACTTGTCTTGTTTGATATGGCATGCCATGCTTTCTCTATCACTGTATCACTGAACTGACGCGATCTCTAGCAGAAAATTGTGCAATCGAGCGTTTCACCTGACCGTCACTGAAAACTCTCCCATTACAGAACCAGGGCTCTCAGGTGGGAAAACAGTTTTGGAGGAAAACCACCTCTAAAAATGGATCTGGTTGAGGTGGAGGAAAAATACATACCAAAACCTGGTGTTCATCGAGGCAACAATAACTCCTTCAATAACAATGATCACAAGCTGTTGAGCATGGCTGAGCGGTGACAAGATTTTCTCAGAGAGTTGGCAAAGTACCGGTGTTTCAAAGGCAGAGGGGCAGGGTGTGTGTTATGATTTTAACAGAACAAAGGGATGACTATTTGTTCTATTAACACTCTGGGCCAACGCAAACAGCTTCACTCAGAGGAGGCAGAAAGTGAAAGAAGATTACTGTTTTGATGCCATGTTATGTTTTCACACCTCCACAGTCACACCTCCAGAGTGGCTGAGGTGGTTTTTCTTGCCACAACTCTTCTATTTTCATCTACAATGCGCTAACCTTTAAGAAAGAATCTGGACAAGGCTATTGGATGCCACATCAATGACGCTACAGCCATGTTGACTGTCCCTGCGTTGCTGTATGACATGCATTGCTAGTGACAAGCCGTCTTTGCTGATGTCAGTTGGCTATGTCTGCCGGCTGGCCCTGCAGAAGCTTCAAGTTCTTCTCTGTCATCACGCCTCTTCTTCCCAGCATGCACTGGGGCTGGCCTTCACCGCTAAGCGTGCCCTTACACTCACTTCCCTCTAAAGGTTCTACACACACACATCACATACTGCTCAGACTAAGGGCGTCCTTCTTCCCTTCAGAGACAAATCCAAATGTGCTCCCTGATCACCGCATACTTGTGCGCTAAATGCACAACAGATGTATCCCCTGACAACCACGAAATGAAAAAAAAAAAACAAAAAAAACATTAGCCTGCAGAGCAGACACAATTTGGAGTTGAACAGGAATGCATGTTGCAAACAGCTCAATCTAAATTAACAGATAAATGTTTCCAGCAGGTTTGTGGTAATAGCTAGATGTGAGGAACATCATGAGATGTTTATTTCTGGCCACTCTACAAAGCTGAAAGTCATCATTATTTTCTTTCTAAAAAGTCGATTATGGTGTAACTCTAATCTTAACCTTAACCCTTAAACCTACTGGAGAACATTAATAACTAGGGGTGGTGGTAAATCTTTCATGTTGTATGTTTTCTGTTTTGTTTTACTTTCAGGCTTGCCAGAAAGTAAAAATCGTAGTGAATAGAGGAAGTAACTGAGTAAGAGAAAAAAGAGGGACAGCATGAGGGAGGGAGGGGGAAAGACAAAAGCAAGAGGAGAAAAATGACATCTCCATATTAAGGCCTGTGTTGCCGGTGTCAGGTCTAATTTCACAGTGCCTGTGGGGAGCTGAATGCAACCAGTCAGCTCTGGTCTCATCTCGTTCCTCCTCCATTTTGAATCAGGGCCGGCGAATCCCAAGCTGGGGGGAAAGGAATATTACTGGCAAATTGGTTTTAGATTAAAGGAGGTGGCATGGCATTCTGCTTTCTCAGCTCTTTCCCAGGTGCACTTAATCTAATTTCATTAAAGAGATGAGGACGGATGATCACTTGTGTCGAAACACTAAGCCGGTCCATTTTTCCCGTCCATAAAAAATGTTAAGGTTGTCAGCGGCCTGGTGGGTGGCTTATTTGTTATTGAATATGATGACTCTCGAAGACCAATCTGGATCTTGCAAAGCAGCGGGGGTTGGGGAGTGGTACGCAGAGGGGGCAATGTACCTACATGAATAAATATTACTATTTCATTTTTCTTTTCCAAGATGGTGGCAGAGGAAACTGACAACACTGGTAATGACAGAAAGAGAGCAGGCAGAAAATAAAAAAGAGGAAATATCAGAGGAGGATGAGATTCAAAGAAAAAACAGAGAGTTGAGGGTGGTGGTGGTGGTGTTAACGGATATGTTTGAAATCCCTACAGCATGCTTGTTTTTCGTTGCACTGCTAACTTCACAGGGCAATCCCCCCCCCCCCCCCCCAATACATCAGCTGGGAGGATACCATTAGCTGACGAGCTATTACTGATAAGCCGGTAGAGACGCTCTGACGCAGTGATATGGCATTCATTCTGCACACAGCAGGAAGATAAGGGGGTAGAGGAGGAATTAATGTGTCAATCAGTGCCTGTGCTCTGCCCTGGCAGATGAGTACACCGGAGCCATAAAAGAGCTCATAGACAGGATGTGGTAATGGTCCTTGGAGACTCCCCCGGAGACAGATACACTTTCTGCTGAGTGACTGCTCGGCAAATAGGACCAAATAGAATTAGCCGACCCGGGTGTCCTCCACTGTGGCTATGGTGATGCGGAGGTGGCAGTGGTAACACACCTGACACGAGGCCACTGTGTTAAGGGCTGCCGAGAATATAAGGGGCTCATGCTAACGTTTCGCACACAGGCAGACAGCCACTGTATTATTTGCACAGGAGAAAGAATACAGAGGAAATTGGAGGAGCCAGTGAGGATGGCAAAGTGGGGCCTAACGGAGATAGGATGACACTTCAGGAGAGTGCATGAACAAACGGAGAAGGGATAAATCCCACTGTATTCCTTTCTCTGCCTCTCCAATGACAGAAAACTGTCTGTCTGACTGTCCTGACTTGGAGTGTCTCAGACATGTCAGAGATTGACAGGATTGGCTGGCTAATAGATTACATGTGGAGTAGAGGTTGGGGTGAGAACGTTTTAGAAATATTTCTAGTAGGTGATAGGACAGCTTGACAGTGTTACAGTAATAAAGTAAAAAGCATAAACAAATAACTTTTGAAACATTTCTCCAGATTAAACCTTGATGAGAATTCAAAATGAGCCAAATAAAAATATCTAACCAAATTATGTTAAATAACAACTCATTCGTAATCTTATTAAATACTGCCCTTGTGACGTCTTGTTATCACAGATGTCACCATTACCCAAGCACAACCATTCATTCAACATATTTTTTTGTGAACTATTAGACAACTAACGTGTTCTGGGGCATGAAAGTACATTTTAATCAACTAACAGTCACACAGGCCGAAAGTCTTTGGACCAAGAATAAAGAATGAATGACGTGCCCATTTCTATATTATGGCCTCAAAGAGACTTGTATAGTCTTTGTGTTGCCAAGCGATTTACCCAACATGTGGTTTGTTCATGAGCATCTTATTTAGCTTGGCTATGCACAAACACACTAAGTGTTGCTTCAATAAAAATATAAAGACAGAGCAAACATAATTCTCCATAAGGAATCCTTAATTATACGGGTACCCCCCCTGGAAACATAAGCTATCCAATTCAAGGTCAAGACTTTTTTTTAAAGCAAACACTGAATACTTGTCATTGTCCAACATCATGTAATCTTGGACATCAGGCGACTGGCCTCCCAAGAAGAAACGGCAGTGATGAGAACACAATACCCAGATTCTGATTACTTGTTTCTTCAAGGCTGAGCCAATCTACATAAAGATCCGTCTCACAGCAGCCTCAAGCTGAACTGGAAGTGACCTGGCAATCTCCGAAGAATTCAAGTCTGACACTTTCTGGAAACACGTCACTGCTTGCTATCTCAAGCATTGCTTTGATACAAGTGAGCTTCACAATGTGCAGCAATCTAAACTGACTTTGCTGTGGCAGCAACTCGTCAGTTTTATTCAAATACAGTGTAACTGATTGCACCCTGGGGGCACACCTGGAAGCAATATTCTAATTAAGTTAATCTGTGAAATCCTGACAATGTGGGTGTTCAGGTGGCTGGTAATCTGATGTGAAAGGACTCTTTGTTTTCATTGGAAAGATACGGGAGGAGCTGGCACCTGTTTCAGCAAAACGTTGCAGAAAATTATCGCTGTCGAGTTATCCTGAGTGCGGGCAATTACAAATGACAGTGTTTGTCTTTCTCCTCATGGAACCCAATTTTTACACCATCGCTTTTTTCGTCCTGCTTTCCATGATAGCCTGTCAAAGAATTTTTTCCCAGTCTTCTTTCGTCAGCAATTTGCTATGGATGATTCACAACTCTCATCAACTTGATTATGATAATATGTTTTTCTGAGGAAATGAAAAGGTCAGCACTGCTTTAGCCTCCATCCAGATGTTCTTTTCTTCTTGCCCTCTTGGCAAATTCATGTTCATCAACAGTGTATTTTCAAAGATTCCACAACACTGAAACATGTTTCAAAATAAGCTGCCATTCATTTGCATTTCATGTTGGCCACAAATGAAAGCTTTCATTGTTCATTACATCTGCTCCTGGGAAATTACCATCATTAGAACAATGGAAAATATCAATACTTACCTTTAGGCCTCTATTATAATAATACACAATAAGTGCTCAAATAGGCTGTTCACATTGTATTTGATTACGATGATAAGATGCTATGTTGGGTGCGGCACAGGTCCTGCTCTATGTAATGAAAAGTTTCAATTATTAACTGATTTGGTATTACTTTTCATGACATAATGCAATTTTTCTCATGGAGTTAGAGAATGGGTTTCTTGTTTTCTCACCTATTGTCCCTGTATGTATGTAAGATTCCATCACATCCTGGCTACTAATGCAAAGCTAATGTAAACCAAATTTAGGAGAAATACTTAGGGATATATTTTTGCACTATCTTAGTAATATTACACACATAATAAGTCCTGTTTGTAATCTGTTACAGGTCTATGTTTGTTACTTCTTAAGTGTCTTTTAAAGGATTAATTACCCCAAAACCCCACCGAGCACAGCTCTGTCACGTCGCGGCTCTTTTGGTCCGTCCCACACGCCACTTTAAACCCCACCGGGAGCGTTTCAGAAGTAGAGCGTTTAGCCCATCAGACTTTGTTTACTTGCTCAGATTTGGCCATTTTCTTGGTTTATATGCTTCTACATGTGTAAATATGCTACATAGTTAATTTGTTTTGCCTTTTATCTGTTTTTACAATCGACAGTTTGCACAGGGTATTTTATTTTGAAAATCCACCGGATTCTGTATGCTTTTCGGTGGAATTTGGGGGTGAGACACAACAAAGCAAGTAAAGGATCTGGAGTGAAAATCAATCGGTTTACACAAGTCAAGATAAAAGATTAGATGACAGGAGCCTTGGTTATAACTTTCTTGCTAACAATTATTCATTTACAGCAGTATTTTTACTGTCTATGGCTCTCTGGGACATTATCAATATATATCATATTATATATGTGTTCGTTCTGTAATATTTTTAGGAACCAGAAATACATTTACAAATTGTATTTCACGAACTAAAATACCACTTCATGACATCTGACAAGTGTATGAGAACAGATAAGCCTGAACAAGCAAGGCTGTAGTCTGGCTCTTGACATTGACTGTATAATAATTGGTACAAAATTCAACAATCAGACAGCTGAAAACTTGGCAGCAATGTCTAATAGTCCACCATTTCTTGAACTGTATCCCAGTCCACCTAAACTGGCTGACATAAGTGGTGCCAAACGCCAAATATGGAGCTGTTTTACTAAACAGACAGAGTCTGACACTTAACGAACAACACAGCAACACTGCTGAGTTTCTCCATAGTGCTGCTTGTTTTTTTCTTCTCTTTCTTTTAGTGGTATTGTTTAGTATCATAGTATCAAACTTTTATATATGAAATGTCAAAATGTGTGACACTATATAGAACTGTTACAAGTCTCATGCAATTGATAGAACAGGAAGGAAAACAAAACCCTGAAAAGGAAGCACTCAGAGAGCTTCCCTCCTACTTTATTTCCCTCTCTACCCCCCACAGTGATGCCAGGGAGCCGTATGGAGACTGACAGGCCTGCTACGTCTCTCTGCCGTGTCAACTAGCTAGCGCCCTCGGTTCCTTCTCGCTTCAATGAAGAGATAAAAGCCTATTGACTTGCCAGGCTACAGTTAATGCAAATTGGGCCTGCTATCAATGTATTATTTATAGGGAGAGCTGCAGACATTTCCACAGAACTGGGAGCTAAGCTTACAGGAGATTAGGCATGCTATCTCATTCATTTACCAGGGAGTAATTGCTAAACTGTGGAGGAATTAGAATGCGTGAGGTTCCCCAAAGGCGTTTCATCTTGTATCCAGGTGGCTGCCATCAGACAACCACCTCCAAGTCTGGGATAAACAAATACACAGAAGTGAACCTGATAGAGTACATCTGTCAAATTGTCAAATGGTTAAAACTTGATGATGTCATTGCTAAAATAGCATGTCGTGTTTTAGAATGCTAATGATAGCTTGATGTTGTCTTCTGTGTTTTACATTTGAGACTTTTAAAGAAAAATAAAGGTTACTTTCAAGTAACATTTCACCAGTGTTGGTTAAACTATCAAATGCTTTTTAAGAAATGTCCAGAAAACAGAAAGAGAAAATAGACACCTTGTAATTCACTTTCCTAACAATCCTTTTTGTTCTCAAACTTTTACCTCAATATTGGGGAAAAAGGAATACATTTCTGTGACTGGAACATCATCATCATTTATTCACTGCCAAACTCTCAAATGTAACTAAAACGATTACATGAGTATCACAAATAAAGATAAAGTTCTGACGTTACTATTTTGCACAGGTGATAAATGAAACACGATAAGCAGTTTCTTGTGCATAGGATACGCTATCAACTAGACTAGAATGTATATTTACCACATATTCAGGCATAGTGCTCCACATATTATAGATATAGGCCATTATTGTTTTATACCAGAAAACATAAAACTAACACTGAAAAACTGTGCTACTGCATTCCTCTTGTCACTTTCTTGCTCTGTAAGACACACGTGATCAACAGTGGTGAGACCAGCAAAGTGTCTTTTACCCCTTGTCTTTTTTTTAGCTAGAAAGACACTAAGACTGTCTCCCTACTTTAGCTGAGAGCTCAAATTTGTTATTCACAACTCTCAGCCACTTCATGTGGTGGGTGAATAAACACTGGAAAAGCAGTCTTACCTTGTCGTCAATGTCACTCTCGCTGTCACACTGTAACAGAAAAGAGACAGACACATGGAATATAAGGAATTATTCATTTGGCTCCCCCCAGTAGCCCATAATCAGTGCAGATGTTATTTTTGTGTGCAACCTCTCATTCACTGACAGCTTTCAGTGCAAACTACAGAGGATGAAGAGGGAAAGGAGAGTATGGTAATCTAGGAGAGTTTTTCATGTTTTCAAAAGCAGCACTGACGCACAGAACGACATTCTGGTGTTCTTCTTGCAAATTCAATGCTGTAAATTTACAAAAGATGGAAAAATGAATAATACTATACACTAGCTTCTATTATAAAGAACCTGTTCAATGACTTTGCATTCAGCTGCAGTTTGTCATTTAGCCTTTTAAGAGTGCTTTAAAATTGGACGATGGTATCTCAAGGACAGAGAGAGCTTAGGCTTTCTGAATACTCAAACACAGCATCTATTCAATGTGGTATTTCAAACCCACCTTGTGACAAAACAGTCTTTAATTTGTATGTTAGACCTCTGCGGGGATAAAGGAACTTAATAACAAGAGAGGTTGTATTCTGAAATATGCCTAGCATGGTCAAAGGTCAAATCACTGTCTGTTCAGTTATGAAGTGAAATGAGTTTTTCTTCAACACTTTAAATTTCACCAGTCAAGTCATTCCACCATTAAAATATGAAATGATCAGGCTCAAATATCTTGGAAGAGGTGAAACCTTAAAAAAAAACAAGAAAAAGACAAAAACGTCAGACCTTGTAACTCGCAAATGGAGGCCCAGAGCCTTTCATTCCTGACATGTTCACAGCCACAAAACTCTTTTTAGCGTATGATAAAAAAAGGATTAAACTTAGACTAATACTTTTTTTTTATTCACCCTTCATCTAAAAGAATATGTGAAGTTTAAAGTAAGTCAATAACCAGCATACATTAGATGTTTTATTCACATGGTTTGCTCAACACACATCCCATACTTTCAACCTAAGTGATGTTCCACATTTTTATGGTAAGCATAACTTAAATCTAAAAGATACTTCTTCTGTTTCTCACATTAAGTTGTTGCTAAATGCTTCTGGCTGGTAACTCTCTCCCCAAGGACAATAGATAGTGAAGTTGTGGAAACAGGAGTGGTCGAGCTGTAGGCCAGTCCCACTGGACCTCACAGCAGGATACATGAGGAGCAGAGGAATTCAAGCGGAGCCACATAGAGAGGGAGAGGGCCCCCAGTGAAAAACTGCCATCAATCTGTCAATTAAGTTCCTGTGGCAACATATTTAAGTGGACCCTCTTTATTTTGTTTGACTCCCTTTCAGAGTCGGGCACAATGAGGAGGGAGCTGGGTCAATCGAGGCACAGCGGCCTTTTGTTGCGAGTGCGGTGGGTCCAAATGTATAATTAAGTAACGAGAGTAATCAGTGCAAGGGCTCAGTGGCCAAGATCTCTCAGGAGAGGAGAGTGATGGAGAGGGGGGCTGGGGCCAGTGATTCATCCTATCCTGACAACGGAAACAGCAGGAGTTGTTGCTGGCAAAAAATTTAAGTGAAAAATATTGTGGCTCAACCCCTTTGGAGGCTTTATTGTTGTTTGCATATCTAAAGAATATTAAAACCTCTAAGAAATGTCTGATCTCATATTGTTCATACTGAAGCATTCTTATATAAGACAAAAAACAAGAACATTGAGCAGTTGGAGGATAAATGCAGTAAGAGGCAATGTTCAAGATCTGGCTTTTTACTTGCTGAAATGACTGTTGCATACCATTCCAAAGCATGTCAGTGAACATCAAGAGCGTGAAAGCATCAAAAAGTATGAAAGCAAAGTAAGGGTACCTCACAATGCTGTTCAGACGATGGAAAATTGGCCTAAAGATTATACTGTGCTTGTGTGAATATGTTTAAAAGTGTGCTTATTTGTATTAATATAATATTAGAAATGGCAAGCAAAAACATGTTTACATACATGTCTTGTCTTTCCTTTGTCATTATTGTTTGCTCTAAAATGGCCCACACTAGATAATGACTATTAAAATGGGGAAAAAAAAATCTTTAATGATAATCTAGAGTGCATGCCCACGTGTCTTTGGAATGGAAAATTAGAAATACTGGCTGCATTTATATGCAACATGTCCTCTTTTCTCTTGGGGAATGTTTGCAAACCGTAATTTCTGGGCTTTCGCTTGTCAAAAGACCTTCATTACAGAGTGCAGGGCATTAAGAAGAGAAAGTGGCTTAGGCTTCTTGTCAATCAATTCCCCATTCAGACTAAGGATTCAGGACAAATTAATTGTCAGCCATTTCTGTTAGGGGGCACATCACAACCTGTAATCACCACCCATTTGTTCCCTCACCACTGTGACATTTTATCTGAAAGGAATCACATTCAAAACAATGTTTCTCTCTATCTTGATCCATCTGCACATTATAAAAAAAGAAAAAAGAAAATTGATCCAATCTCCAACTTCACCCTCCCCCCAGGAAACCGGTGTAAATGCATTCTTAACACGCAGCTGAACAGATGACTTCCATCTCACAGCGGTTGTGAGTTGCTCTCTATTACTGGGGACAAGTTTAAACCCTAGGTGATGGAGATGAACAACTGGCTCGGTCTATTCCCTGGGTGCATGCTTGGCCTTGTTGTTGCAGCAGTAGCCATGACACTAGAGATGAGGCCTCACAAGGCTGGAGCTGGCGAGGAGGAAAAATAATATCAAAAGAGCACAGCATGGTGCTTATCCTTTTACAAGAAGCATGCACTGCAGCAGAGCGTAAAGAGGAATACTAGCTATGGCTCAGACAGAGACAGAGAGAGAGACAGCACAGCAGGGGAGAGAGAGGCAGGTGGGAAGGGGGAACAAAACAACAGTAAGAACGGGGGGGGGGGGGCCTATAGAGACGAAGGGATGGACGGATGGAGATAGTGTTAGAACAGTTTTTGTCAGTGTTGTATGTGAGCACTGCTGGGCTCTTACACTAAGATTAAAAAAAAAAAGAATACAACATACAATCTATAAAAGTACAAGATTGGCTCTTGAGTGTGTGGGTGTGAGAAGACCACTTCATTTAGTACTCTGTGCTTCTTTGAATATCTACACTAGGTAAAGATTTTCAGCAAGGATACACAAGAAAACAGAAACAGAAACCTCCCTAAACAGCACGTCTGGTGGTCAGAGGGGACTTAGTTAAAATCTGAGAGATATGCAGCTCACTAAGCTGCCTGACAGGAGCCAAGCCCCTAGTGGTTTGTGTCTCTCATAGATGTTCACAAACCAAACACCCCACCCCCCACCCACAAAAAAAAAAAAAAAAAAAGAAGAGGAGGAAAAAAAAATGGCTGGTTCTTCTGAGGCAGAGAGCAAGCAGCAACATCTGCACCTGGCAACCGCCAGCTACGAAAGGTAACGGGGGACCCGGCTACAGTGGATGGCTCATCCACAACCCTCCCTCCCAACATCCCACCTCATCTCCAACCCTCCCTCCCCTCAGCCAGCACATCAGACGGATGCGTTTGACATTTACACAGCTTTCAACACTTCAGAGACAGGAGATTTATTCTGCCAGCGGCCCTGGCTGGAGCCAGGCCTCGACCTGGGCTGGCCCCCATGACGACTCTGTAGCTCAGCCCTGAAATGAAGCAGAGCTGAGGAGAGAAGAGCAAGAGGGAAAAAACAGAGAGAGGTAGGGATGGATGTCTCGATTCTCTTGGACATTTTCTCTGGCAGATTCCGATAGACGTGCAAGGGGAAGACAATAAGCGTTGCGCGTCCCGGAGCACATTAAAACGACTGGCCAAATTAATCACACAGTTCCACTTGTCACACTCGGAGGACAGTCTGCCATGAATTCTGCCTCAGAGATAGAGAGAGGAACAGAGGAGGAACTTGCCCGGCTACGCAAATGCTGGCATGGCGTCAACAACTGTCTGGCTGAATACTGATCGCAACCCTGTACTTGCTGCAAGAAACCTAGAAAAAATAGGCAAAACAAGAGCTGCCTGAGCTGCTGGCATTTAAGTATCAGTGGTGGTTCCTACTCAAATGAAATTAAGTAATAAATAAAATGTATAAAAGCAAAAAATAGAGAATATGTATAAACGTACTTGTGTGTTAACAATGCTATTGGTAATGGAAAGCTTGCCCCGGCTGCATCATATATATATGCTGGAAAGTTTTTAAGACTATGCTATGCTATGGTAAGTGGAGGAGAGGGTGCGAAACTGTCGTCTGATTTCACATGATTCAAATCTGTTGCATAGTACTCCTACTATACCAATAGCATGCTTTGTAAATGTGATTGAATGTCTTAAATCAAAATTTTGATCAGCGAAATGCTACATGTAAAAAATGAAGAAGGGCCACAAAGACAACAGCAGCAATACTCCCCTTGATCCCTTGTCTAAAGTCAATAAGGTGACAAGCCAACAATGCAGTGACGAGAGAAATGGTTTCAGTTTAGGAGAAATCTCTCCGGGGACCTATACTGAGATACCCCTGATTGTAAGCAAGAGAGAGAGACAAACCCAGATCTCCTAGAGTGCGAACACACTGAGGGGGTAATGGTCCATTTAGATAGTCGAGGACCAAAGCAGTGTCGGATACTGGTGGAACAACACCAATTTCCTTCCGCAATTTCCCTCCTGTGGATGTTGGGATGAGGTATGGGGACGTAGGTGCCATGACCACTCTGATGGGGTGTGGAAGCAGAGTCTCAGGTCTGCTGTAGGACCTCCTGCCTGGCCTGAAACATCAGTGGGATATCTTACTTCAACTCAGCTTTCATAATTTATTAACAGAATGTTTTGTTGCATGCTCTTATGCTCTCACCCTATCTGAAACAAACTTAGAAAAGCCACGCGTTACTACAAAGTGGTGGTGCTGTATTAATATTAGGGTTTATTTGGCTCACATACAGTAGCACTACTGCATTTAACTCTCTCAATCACAGAGAGAAAAAAATCAAGTGATTGCTCTTGACCCCACTAGCTGTATCCAAAAGCACCACCTAGCAAAGTGATTTGATCACAGGATCAAATCTATACAGCCATTTGACCTTTGACCTCCCCAGCAGGCAGCATGGGAAGTCAGCTGATTACCCTGGGTCAGCCTAGGAGCTCTGGATTAGGAAAGTATTGATCCCAGTGAAGATGTAAGGTCCAGAGGGAATGAGATTGAGAGAAAAAGCTCTGCCGGGTAGAAATGATATCGACCAGCAGAAGAGGCCAAGACAGGCTCTCACATAAAACCATATTTGAGCTTGGGACCTCGGACTTGGCTGTGCAAACAGAAAGACGGCTTCAGCAAAAGCTCTTTCACAGAGGCCCATTGAAAGATTACAGAGAGAGAATGACAGTGAAGGAGGATTGAAGAAGACAAGCTCAGAGAAATGCTCTTTGCATTAGCCAGACACACAGAGGCCTCTGGTTCCGAGCTGACACACTTAAGGGAAGAGTCAGCGGGGGCCATGTAAATCAAGCCTGGGTGAGGAAAGATATAGTCCTAACCTGGGGCCAAACTAAGCAGACTTTAACATTACCCAGAGTCCATGTAAACAACACTGAGCCCTGGCAGCGTTCCGTTTCAATTCCATGCAAAGTATGTGGTGAGGTCGAGTAGGAAGGGAAGGGGGGAATGCATGAATAGATTGATGGTGATAGTGGTGGGGGTAAACTTGAAGAGCTGTCCCCCTTCTTCACTAAATTAAAGGACCGCCTTGTCCTTTCCAACAGAAATCCCTCAACCTTTGCTTTCAGCACTCGCTGGGGGAGTGACAGAGCCGGCTGGGCTGCTGGTGTGATCCTTGGAGTAGTTTGGCGGGGGAAAAACAGACAGTAATGGCAGATGTACGAGGGAACAGGGAGCATTTATTCAGCTCAGAAAAAAAGAAGAAACCTGAAGGGACAAGGAATACACAACTGTGTTATGAATATAGTCATGGAAGAAAAATGGGGACATAGGTACGAGGGAATGAGAAAAAAAAACAACAACACTGATTTATGTTTTTTTTTTTTTTTTTCTGCACCTCATCTTTCATAAGGCTCCCTTCGGCTTCTTCTTGTCTCTGCTGACCGTGTGACTGTAACTAGCTTCCTATCTTGCTTTCAGAGGTGAATGCACACACACATACATGTACCACCCTCACCACCTCCCAGTGTTTTGACATGGCCCCAGGCCCAGTGCTGCTGAGCTGCAGCGGCAGACACTGGGCATTGGAAATTTAAGTCGGGGCGTAGGAGAAATTAGGCGAGGAGGCAAGGAAATGGGATGTTGACTTGAACTGGCCCCGGGGGCAGCTGAGAGTCTCCCTGTGCAGCTCCGCTGGCTGCCTGACAGTTTGATGGAGCGAGTGGAGGCTTCCCCGCGGCCCGAGCCGCCGTCTCTAACACTGATGTAGCTCAGTGAGGAACAGATTGAGCCTCCAGGCATTGCTCTGTACTGCTACTCCCCTCCTCTCACTCTTTCTCACTCTGTACTGCTACTACTAGCTCTCTCACACTAATCCTGTCAAGCCAACACACAGAAACATGTACAGTACTATACGCATTCACAGAAAATCACATACTGTATGCACACATAAAGACACTTAGATACACAAAAATAACAGCAACACCCACAACGAGCTTGGCTCCCTTCTTCCTTCTTTTCCCTACGACAGTAATGTGATGAGCACTACAGATGCTGTTTACTGAGCTCTGGCCGATGCACAGGGGGAAGGAGGAGGAGAGGGAGGGTGGAATGGAGGAAGAGGCAGAAGGAGGTAGAGTAAGGGGCTGGCAGGCCACAGCCATAATGAAAAGAATCTGGCGGCGGCCCACTGTGTGCTGGTCATGAGAAGCATGTGCCGCCGGGGGGCTCTACTGCTAATTTCAGGGGGCAGCCAAGCGTTTCACGCTAGACTTGTCATCGGGCCAGAGGGGGCATTCATACTGGGTGACAGCAATTGCGAGAGGGCGAGTGGGGGGTTTTGGGAGGGGGAGCGAAGAGAGAGGGAGAAAGCTTCAGCCCCCTTCCCCCTCTCTGTACCTCCTGTCCCCCCTCTGCCATGATCAAACGGTATTGTACGCAGGGTACAGAATTACAAATGAGTGTCCTGTAGAAACGGCTGGAACTGGATTCAGCTGCTCCCTCCGCTCTGCTCTCTCATCAGGTGGCCACGAGGGGCACACCTCATTCTTCAACCCCTGCTGTCCAAACAGGATTTAATACTTGCATCTTCCCACTTAACATGACAATAATAATTTGTTTCAAAAGCAAATGGTTTTAAAGCCTGCACATACAGAGGTACTGCATGTGTGTTTGGCTGTACCTCAGCTCGAGGTGGGCTATATGGATAAAATCTTCATCTGTATTACTGTAATGTAATGTTGATGTACATGGATAAAACACAGAGACAGGAATGCCCAACTCTGGATTGTCCAGCAAATGAAATACCTAGTAATCAAGGTACTTCCTCTACCTGCTTGCTGATCTGCAACACTGTCTACAATAGTCTGATACATCACAAACAAAGAATTGATAGGTAACCTCAGAATAAACAGAAATATGGCACTCACACACCCAGATCGTCTTATGATATATATCATCATATCGCCTAATCATAGCCCTACCATATGTCCTTGGTTTCTAGCAGCTCCCTCATCTTCATAGGACTGGCAGTCTGTTAAAGGTGAAATGACTGACGGGCACATCTTTAATCAGTGCCATCAACTGGCCTGAGGATTCGGTGTGCACTTGGGGTTTATCTCTCAACTGGGCTAGATAAAATGAGCACAAAGTCACTGGAAATCATTAAAGAGTTGAGACAAGAAAAAAAAAAACAGAAGGGAAAACACCCTGTCAGGCCAACACTTATATCGTGGATCCTATGAATTGAGTGAGGGAGGTAGAGCGATGTAGGGGGAGAGCTGATGCTAACAGCTGGCAGCCTCCCCCTTAAAAAAGAAGCGGCTGGCTCTAGTCTGGCAGCCAGGAGAGGCAAGTGAGGGACAAGCAGGGATGAAAGGAGGAGTGTGAGAGATGGAGTCAGTGATGAAAGGTGGGTGGTTGATGGTAGATGAGTGGATGTGGGGGGGGGGTTATCCAACTCGCAAGGAGAAACTTCTGTTCAATGCCTCTGAAAGAAGCCATCACATGAGAGAAAAAAGAAGGGAAACAGAGAAAGAGAGACAGAGAGCAATGCAGAGTGAAGGAGGAGAGAGGAAGGGAGGAGGCAGCCACATTGCACATCTTCAGGCGGTGAATAATTTAGAGGAGCACTGGGGAGACGAGACGAAGATGAACACAAAACACTGGCAGCGTTTGACCTAGAGCTGCAGCTACATCAGTGCACATCACAGAGTGGAGAGCTCTCTCGCTCTCCCTCTTCCTCCCTCCCTCTTTCTCTCTTTTCTCTATTTTGCTCTTCATCTGCCTCCCTCTGTGTCAGGGAGGAAACAGCTGTACGCTATTCTTGTTTTGCCTCACTTTCTATGAAACTCAAAAGAATGGCTGACAACTCAGTTTCATAAGGATCTCTCTTTCTCCCTCCTTGCTCTGGGCATGTCAGAAGAACCTTGTGCAAAACTGATGCCTGTACCTCCATAGGCCATATGAGGCTGTTAGAGGTGGACACATGCCTATCTTTTGGCACACACAGGACTAATGATACCAGCACATCACGAGAAAGAAAAAGACAAACATTTTCATGCATGGGATGGAGGATCAACCTCAAAGAGTTTAAACTTGATTCTAGCCAACTTGTTGTCAGCTTTAACATTTTACTTCAACAATTAGTCTATTTAAATGATCAATTAATCTTTAACAAGCAAAATGCCTCATATTCGCTTGACTAGGCTGCTTTTCATTCTCCTACAGGATTAAGTGTTGGTTTTATTAAAAACACATTCTGAAGACATCGACATAATCTTTGGACTAAGAAACTTTAAGAAATTGTGATGGTCATTTTCCTAACAACTTACAGACTAAATGATTAATCTATTAGTAGACACGGTAATCAACAGAATATTAAGTAATGAAACTTAATTAAATAATGAGTTGCATGCTCTTGGCAATTATTAAATTTGATTTAGCAAAATACCAAACTGTTACCCAAACATTGTGAAGACTACATATTCAAAACTGTGATCTTGAAATTATTTCCAAAATATAAAGAAATTCTTCACCTGATTAATTGCATTTTAAATGAATATATATTCAATATAATCCTTACCACCCGTAAACAGACATTTTCAGTTAATAATTTCTTGCAGAATGCTCACATCACTGTCTCCGTGTTACGACATAATGCAGTGTAAGAGCGGTGCTGTGAGCAACCGAGCAGCTGAAACGGTGGACAGCAGCAGTAAATAACAGCTGCCCTGTGATTAGGCACAGAAGAGGTTAAACAGAGCTCGTTCACGCCGCCTTTGTTAAGGTGCCATGAATCACCTCACCTGCTGAAGTGTGTATGTGATGAAAGGACCATTGGGCATCTGTGGTGGGAGTGACAGTTGGGCGGACAGAGGGCGGTCTGATCAACCCAGAAGGGAGGGGCCATTTATTACTGTAATTAAGGAACCGTGGGAGTGGAGGAGCAGAGATTGTACATGAATACTGATAAGCACTTAGTAGAGTAAATCTCTTTAATTTAGTAAAAAAATATTGTATGAGGAAATTAATAAACAGGAAAAAAGGACTAAAGATATTAACCAAACAAAACATGAGATAACTCTGTTCTCTCTCTTTATTTTCTTACCCCCTCCCTCTCTCCTACACCCTCTCACTCTCTCTCCTACTGTCTCCTGCTCGGTCTGCGTGGCTGATATTAATGGGACGTCCCTTGTTTGTAAATGTGCCAAGTTGTGTGCACCGCTGCAGGCTGTCTATTATAGCAGGCCTCTGGGGCAGCTTTTCCATATGGCGTCACATATGGCACTCAGCAGCATCAATTAATGTTGTTATAATACTGATTTTTATGAGCTAGGGTTTCACTCCTTTCCTCTTCTCTCTACCCCTTCTGACTCCTCCCTGTCCCCCCGCCCCACTACTGTCGCTGATACTTTCAGCAAAACTGCCTCTTTTCGATTCTCCAAACCTTCGGCACCCTGGCTTCTGAACTGGACAGGATCCGAAAAGTTTTCCCTGCCAAATTCTGAAAGCTTCTACTGGCTCCACTGAACGCAGCTTAAAGACCTTGAACATGACTTTGTTCTTGCTATACTGCGGAAGAATGGTAACGCTTTTGCCAATGTGTCAGACTCTTTGCATCTTCTCAGAAGCTGGAAGACTTCGATCAATGAATTATGAAAGAACATGAGAGCGATGAAGACAGCAATTATACAAACTGAAAACTATGTACCACATACAGTATCTGCAAAGAAACACAACATTTACAGTACCTATTATAGTTTTGGTCACATTAGGCCAGCATCAGGGCCTATTAGTGTGTTAAATTAAGCCTGTATTTATGCACAAAGTGATAGGCAGATGGATGTAAGAACAGAATCTGAGGTGCCTTTTTGTTCCCTGGTGCCTTTGGTGGTGGATCTGACAGGAAGGGAACAAGAGCGTAGCAAAAAGCCCTGCTTAAAAAGCTCCCAGCCACGCCAGCCTTGTCAGCGGCGCCACAATTAGAGACTAGATCACTGGCGCTTCCCAGCGAGAAACATCTCACCACCACTCCTCAATGGAACTCTTTCGTTTGAGGAACACACTCAAAGCAGGGTTTTAAAACGTTTCGGATGGCTAATCACTCTCAGGATGAAAGGCCCTGGCGTGTTCGTTTGTCTCAGCGTGGGGAGCTTCCCTTGCCGTTTCTCTGTCTCTGATTCTGATTGTTTTTGTTCGTGTCTTTTTCAGCAGGCAGGCGAGGCAGGCGAGCTGGCAGGCAGCGCTGTTTGAAGGTGCAGTCAGACCCGAGTGCAGGCCTGATGCTTTGTAGTGATATTTCCAGCAGCACAATCTCATTACTTTTTGACGTGGGAGATGCGTGCAGGGGCGGATTGTCATTTCACGCTGTCAAAAGTTCCGTGAGGGAACGAAGACGGGAATGGAACTTCAATGACCTGCATGCCTCTGGCTCATCAAGACTGAATATATTAAACCAAATAACAGATAAAATCCAATGAACCACATCCTTGAAGATGCTTGTAAACTTAATGTCCAGTCCCCAGGGGTGTTGAAGGAATCTCTCTGCTTATCTAAAATCTTTGTAATTGGATCCATTTCACAGCCTCCTAGTCTATACTACACTATACATGCCATGAACCTAATTAACCTAGATACAGCGCTGCATATACACTCAGACAGCACATACATACATACAGTATTTAGCTATGACAAATAGGTCTTTGTGTCTTGACAGAAACAGTCCTGATGGCAGCATCCCACACCTCTCAAAGATGGTGAGAGCTCCTGGACATTTTCACATGGGACAGTCATTGGCAGCTTCCCTCTTAAAAATGGGGGTGTCCCTCAAAGTTGATTTCACACAGAGTTCTTTCAAAACAGAGAAAAATCTGCTCCGTTTAAGAAGCTGCCAGGCACTGATTGAAGCGCCTGGTTACTATGTGCACCCCAGCCTGTTGCTGGGGTGACTGTCCCAAAGTGCTTCCTGGGTAATTTTCGAGGTCACTGGTTTGTGCACGCCTATGTGGTGCAGATGGGCCCACCCTCATTCAGGGCCCAGCAGGAACTCTTTCATTAGGCCCAGTGAATGGCCTCATTCATCCCCTTCACCTCAATTGGTCACGCTGCGTCTCTGCAGAGGGCCCAGGACAAACTTTTCTCTCTTTCCACTCCCTGATCTTCCACGCACCACCCACCTTAGTCATGCTTCACTTTTGTTAAGGAGCATGTGGTGGCTGGAGCTTCAGGGCTCATCTTTGGCTGCACACTGCTTAGGGCCACCTAATAGGTGGAATGCAGTGGAAATGGAACACGCTACTGACTTTGCTGTAATTGTTAGACTCGATGAACGTTATATAAAAAAGGCTATGCATGACACACCATTTACCAGCCGATCAAGATGGATATAGACATCAGCTGCATTTTTTGAAAAAATCGTTCTTAGCTTCAGAATCTGCAAAGATCAGTTTAACACAAGCCCATAAAAAGAATAATCATTCATATTCAGAGATAGTTTTAAGATCCAGTATTTTGTGCAGAGCTTTATGACTTATCACTGCATTAAATTCTATGTTTCATACTCCTATACTTCTATCTCAGGGTTGCACAAAAGGCCCCATGGAGCCGTTCCAGCAGAACTCAGAGACATTTCTTCCAACAGTTGCCTCTCTCTACACTCAGTCCTGTTACTGCAGTGCTTAGCCATGCTAGTGGGTCTTCTACTCCCTGCCTCTTTTTGGCCCTCAAGTGAGTCTCAGGTCTGGCCTAGTGAGAAGTGACTAATTGTCTTGAGTTGTTAGTGTGCCTGGAATGAGATCCACTTCAATTGGCGACAGGGTGCACAATAATTTTGTTTCTCCCTTCCTCCTCCCCTCTCCCTCTCTTTCTCCTTCTTGCAGCAGATTTACCCCCTCTGCTTCTCAAGCTACTGAGCTGTAAAATTGAGTGGACGGCAGGCAGGATAAAGAATGAGACCTGGCATCGTGGACGCACTAACCTTGAGGAGGGCCACTGCTGCTGGCTGCACCTAAAGAGATGGAGACAGAACGTCAGCCATATTGGACTGAGGAAGGTTAAAATGAGTGGGGAGGAAAGACCAAAGGCAGAGAGAAAGGCGGAGACCCTCCTGCTGAAGAAACAATGTGACAGCTTGGAAAAGCAGATCTAAATCATGACGAGGATAAACACACACACTACAGATAGATGACAGGGTGTCAACCACAGAAAGAGAAAAATGAGCTTTAGTATTACATATCGTTTAAACTGACCTTCTCTCATCTTAAAATCCTTGTTCTTTCTCAGCTCCATCTTTATTTTATAATAAGGCTATGTAATATATAGCTCAGTTAATCCCTCAGCTACTGCAGCGCACATGTATAGTGAGTGTACTTGTCAACCTTTGCAATTAAACAGATCATAATAAAAACTTAAAATGTCTGATGCAATGTACACATTTTGAGAAAAATATATCCTACAAACCCTGGAGAATATTTCCTTGCTGTTCTAACAAAACTGTCCTTCGTAATGAAATCAACTTGTATAGCTACTCGTGGAACAAATCTGAGCAATCAATTACTATGAATCACAAATACACTAGCTGCGGTTTAGATGTGAACAAATGGAGCCTCAGTCGCTTACAGATGATATTAGTGCTCTGAGCTGCTCTCTCTCCACGAGAGATTAAGCAGGTTTGTACTCTCCCAGGCGGGCAGCGCACCCCCCTCCAGGGTGCTGCACTATCATTTGCAGGAAAATTACTTCAGTAATGAAGAATCCAGGCCCATAAATCCTCATGGCCTCACCTTCCTTCGCCTCCCAAGTCTCACTGAACAGCTAGTAAAAATTCCCTTTAAAAAATTCATAGTGCAATTTTGCTCAAATCCCTCCCAGCAAGCACAATTATGGAACTTTCATCTCAATTGATTTATGTCCCGAGCCAAAAGAGGGAGGGGGGCATGGGTTGGAGAAGGGTGGGGGGGGGGGGGGAGAAAAAACAAGTGGTAAATCATTGTTTTTAAAAGGGAAGGCGTAAGGCCTTTTGTCACTTTCACTGCATGTGTGTTGTAGTGCAGGCGATAGGGAGGTGCACAGATAAGGGGAGGAGGGAGAGGGAAGGGAACATCTGAAGGGTTTGAAAGCAGGACTAAAATGGCAAAAAAAAGCGGAGGAGGGGAGGGAGTTGGAGGGGAGGGAGTTGGGGGCGAAAGGAGCGGTATTCCACTTGATTAATAACACTAATCAAATTATACAGTGTTCCACTGTGCCCTGAAATCTGGGGCCATAATGTCCTCTAATGGCGAGGTTCATGGAGCTAAACTTCAGAGGGAAAACACGGTGCTGACTGCTGCATGCCTTAATGAAGGCAGTAAAACATCCATTTCCAGAAGCCATGAAATGAAAGGCAAGATTGTAGATGTGCACCCAGTGGCTCTCCCACTGCAAAAAAATGGAAGGCTGTTAACACAAAAGACGGTGTCGGAGAAAGAGAGAGAGAGACGGAAAGACGCAAGACCATAAGAAGAGAAATGAGGAGAGAATATACAAGTGAAGAGATTTAAAGGGCAAGAACACCAAGAGTAAGGCGATACAAAAAGAAAAGAGATGATGAAGTGAGGAGAAAGTAGAAAGACAGATTGGTAGATGCTCTCAGTGGTTTATTTCCAGAGAAGTTCTCTTCTGGCATGAAGACAATCTGTGTCTGCTGATTATGGATGAGCAAGGCTGCTTTACTATGTCTGTTATACTTAGTGCTGCTGACAGCAGCCACAATTCATCTCTATTTAGTTGCTGATGCACCTAACCACAGCATCCTCCCCCTCATCTATCTCAATACCACTCCATTAGAGTATTCCCTCTGTCCGTCCAGGCATGCATTCTGTTGATCCATCTATCCATCCGTATTTCCATTCGTCCCTCCATCCATGTGTGCATTCGTCTATCTATTCGTCTTTCCATCCATCCGTCCGGACATCCATCTGTCCAGAACATCGGTGTGTACATTCATCCATCCGTCCATCAGTCTGTACCCAATCTTGTGTAAATGCTCTGAAAGATCTGACACATACAACAATATTAGTCTGACCTTAGCTGTCAGCTAGTTGCTGTAGGTACAGTATGAGGTTAGCTTGTTATTTCTAGGCATTATGCCAAAAGACAGTATGGCAGTTGGGCACTATACAGTATGTCTGACATCTGACAAAATGTAAGCACAACATTTAACAATCACTATAACTCTAGTCACAAAGCATAGTCCTACAAAAAAGTCCTGCTGCACTAAACCTCGCTGAGACTCCACACACTTAAATTTCTACAAAAGCATTATGGTTTGCATTTAATCTACTAAATTGCACATGCTACAAACAATCAAATCAGGCTTTGCATCTTGAGTAAAGCAAATGTTGTTCGTAGTCCTTGGGGCAAAATTTCATCTGGAGAGCCAGAGAGAGAGAGAAAAAAACAACAAAGCTGAGAAAACACAGATTGCTATTGTTATTATTATCATAATTACAGTTGTGCTTATCATGCAAGCAGCCTCAATCAGGATGAAACACAGCTTCATTTGATGAAGCTTCCTGTTTTGACTGGCTTGAGTTTGGGAACCACACACTTGGCTGGCATGCCAAAAACTCAATCAGGCACAATTACATAGCCATCAGATAGAAATGTAATTGATTTGAAAGCTGACATGAGATATAACTACATTACAGTGGAGGCACAGTGGGGAGGCTCCTTGGGGACAGGGCCTACAGGGAGCTCATTACCGCCAAGCTTTGAATTATTGAGTGCTAAGGCAGTGACATTGAGGAATAGAGGCGGGCGATTGGCTGTTACAACTCGGCAAGTGTTTATCTCAACTTACAGCAACCTAAGACATCTGAAGGAGTGATCTGCCCGTGCATGAATATTGCAGGGGGAGAAGTTGTAATGGTTCATAATTGAAAGGGTTCAGGCCAAGGTAGAGTCCGCGGGTGTATATCATGCCTGCTATGTTGACATCTAGCATTTGTTAAAGTTAAACTAAGGCAAAAACAAACAAAGGCAAAACAAAATATCATGTCCTGCCTGTGGGGCTTTTCAATAGCAATAGTCCTGCCTAGACCTTGGGTCACATATTTAGTGCTTTTAGCACTTTAGCATCACATGTCCCGCTGAACCCTGCACAATGAGAGCTGTGTTGGTTGAGCGTGGTGCTTTCCAAAATGTACTTTCACTTAAGAAAATCTGCTTGGATAGTGTTTATGTTGTCTAGTGTGGTTGTTGTTGAGCTTGCTGGCTAGTTTCATAGCTAACAGCAGAGTAAAGATAGCACTATACATGCTTTAATTTGTCTGTGTAGTCATTTACCGCTACTTTTATTATTTTATTGACACATTTTCAGTGTTTCCACTTCTCAGCTTTACAGACACACAAAGCTTAAATTAGGTGGCAGGCCCCCTTGGGCTGGGGTGAAGAAGCACGTCTACCTGACTCTGACCACCAGCCTACGGGTCTTCCCTGAAGTGCTGAGGGGTGACTGTTGAGAGGATAAAGATATAAGTCACTGCAAAGGGACCTCACCGTCCCCCAGGAAACTGGCGAGTGCCTACCTTTGGGAGAGCTATGCCCCCTAGGCTTCTGCCACTGATCCCTCTCTGTCGCTTGCATTCTTTCTATCACTCTTTTCTCTCTCCTCACACAGCCCTCCTGTGAGCTTTCTCACAAAAATGAGAACTCAATTAATTCAGGCGAAATGAGGACGGAGGAAGAGGAGGAGGTGGTCTAGGGAGCCTAGAGAGATGGAGAACAAGCAAGAAAAGCCTAACAGCGCTGCTTGTCGATTTGCGGCCTGGAAACAGCAAACAGAGCATGGGGTGACTGTGCATGTGCATTAAGTCTTTAGCCAAGTTAATCCTGTTGGCAAGTTTAAACATGGCTGATGAACAGACGCTCCTTGTTACAGAGGGGGATGCTGGGTAAACGGACAGGTCGGATGGAGGCAGACAAAGAGAAAAAGCAAAGCCTGAAAGAGATGAAGACAGAGTAGACATGATCGAAGACATGCTGGCACTCAAATCCCCTGCATGTTGTTTATTTACATTGATACTTACAGACTGACCTTTTTATTAGAGTTCAGTGGTGACTTAAACTGGCTGGTGGTTGGACTACATGCCTGTGCAATAAGGTATGCTATTAGTATTACAAAATACCTTAGCCTCCGATTAGCCTTGGGAAATGAGCAAACTGGGGTGCGGAAAAGGCTCCATGTATGTCAGTTTATGAATGTGACCTGTGACCAATGACCTTGAGAACAAGGTCCCCATGCTAAAGAGTGCTAAAATGCGGTCAGATAGACCACAGTCATCAATCTTGAGTTAAGCCTGGTCACCCTGCATAATGCTATATTAGGGTGCTACAAGCCTCCACACAGCTCAGCTAATTTTCTCATAGCCTTGCAGAAAAACTGGCAGAAAACCAGCTGTTAGCAGGGGCTGTCGCCAGGTTTGAGGTCACTAGCGCATACACACATAGACACTACGCACACACCAAAAACTGTGTGATGTGAGGTGGCACACTGCAGTATTTCCTGCAGCTACACATGCTAAGTAGGCTAAAAACAAATGCAAACACTGCAGCCACTTCTTTCGTCTGGATTGTTGTGTTGTGATTGTTTTTGTCTGTGTGTGTGTCGCTGAGAACTAGAAAAACAAATAAAATCAAATGACCCATTTTTACCGTGAGACTACTTGTAAGCTGTGAGATGTTATCTCCAGTGCAATGGCGTTATAAAAGTAACCACTTCCCTATGACAGAGCGTAAATCTCACGGTATTCTGGGATATTTTTATGTTCAATTTTGACAGCAGTGCATATATTACAATGTTTTACCAGTCCCAGCTCTAGGACAAGGCTAGTAAAACAGGCGAGTCAGATACTTCCAAATTTTCATATGATAAATACTGTGCATGTAAGGAGCCAGGGGGGAATGTGGTAAATGTGTTTCCAAGAAAATCAGTCTGCCACTAGTACTTAGAGTGATTGAATAGCCTGTAAACAGAAGCAGCAGATTTGCTTGACACTCTCTGGGAGATACTAATATAGTTGTGCTTCCACGAGTTGAAGGGAAGGAAGGAGGTGGGGCACTGAAGTTCATGAACTAAACAGCGAGTGCAGGAGCTTTTAAAATTACCCTGTCTGTGCACTTAGCCTGGTCTCTGAACTGAAACTGCAGAGTAAAAGCACAAGACTGTTGAGCGAAGTACGTCAAGTCAGTCATAAGACACCCTTGGTCAATGGCTTATAGTGTTCCTCGCATTAGCCTAAATTAAAATTAGATCTATCTTTAACAATCTCATTTAAAAAAAAAAACATATGATGACACTTTCCCTCATTTATACTTTCCATCTTCTCCTCTGCAAGTCCCTGAAGAGAATAAATTCTCCTTTGTTCTTGGTGCTCGTAAAGGGGCCTTTTTTCTAGTGTGCCAGCATCTTTCAAATTCATTGCAGTCAAAAGATTGTTTTTTTCCTGATCTATGTCCAATCAACAAAGTGTGGAGACTGCAGATAGTCTTGTTTATGTTGCAGGTTGAATTAGAGGAAAAATGAGCATGAAAATGAATTAAGCATACAATTTGGCACTTTAGTTGAAGGCAGGTCTTTGTGTCTTCACCACACGTCAGCTGACATTGATACTATATTAAGCCTAAGGATATTACACTGATAACAACCTAAAAAGAAGGACGGCTTCTTCTGCAGCATGAGTTTGAGTCCTGATTCTAATGACCAGAGGTATGGAGCTTTTTACTGCTAGGCAAACAACTAAACATATTTGTTATTTGGTCAAAAATACACCCAGTGTCTTCCAAGGTCGTGGCAGCAAAAGGAGTGCCAACAAAAACAAATGTGTGGGAGATATTTTTAAAATTGTTTCAATTATTTCATGTGTTAAGAACTGATATCTTTTTAGACAGTGTTCATTTCCACAGAGCTCTCACAGGAAGGAGGAGAGGCAGTGAGAGTTCAGACTGTGCAGCTACAGCAGTTTCGTTGGTGGTGGTGAGCCGTTGTAAAAATGTGACAAAACCACAACCTATGTGCCTATTGTGCAAACATTAAAAACCACAAAGGCTGCTGTGAGTTGCTAAAAGAGCAGGTTATCTATATATGGGGTTAAGCCACAACCCAACACAAACTGAAGCATAGTCCTGTGAAATAAACACACACGTTTTCTAGCTTCTCACAGTGGTACATACACAGTGGAAAAATTTTACGAAGAAACATGTGAATGCAGATGCTTCCATAGAGGGTATGAGGAGTCACTAGATGATAGAGCATATACAAATCATATGTTATTTCCATTGTAGTCACTTTGGAGCAATGGTGCTGTCCTGGAGGCTTTAGTGCCATAACATTTTGCTAAGACACTTTCTGTGAAATAAAATCACTCCTTTAGGGCAAAAACGGAAACAATCTGACAGACAATAAACATGTACATCATAAGTCTGACAATAAAGCTCTAAGGCCTTTCCCTACATACACACTGAATCCCCAGACACCTCCACCACATCTCCTCTGACCCGAACATGAAACCAGGACAAGAAACACTATGCAACCATTTGGTTTTGTTTGTCCTCCTGGGGCCGTCTTGGCTCTCTGGAAACCCTACCCTGGCATTCGCTCTAATCCCCAGAGAATGAAATGCTGGGCCAGCAGCATACAGATAAAGCGCCAGGTGATTGCATATCTGTAACAGACCACCGCAGAAGTCTCCAAACGCGGTCCCTGTGACACTGCTAATTTGACGGCCCTTCTCCTGTTCTGCACTTGGCCTCAAGGGTAACCCCTGTATCACCTTACATCTAGCCGCTTACCTTCGAATAACATAAGCTGCATCGACTTCAACTGATTCAATTGAGCAGAATTGCACACAGTTCATTGGCTTTTGGCTGGCGCTGGCGGAGTGGATGACAGCGGTGTGTGGTGCCGGAGAGTATCAGTTGACCCAGACTAATTATTCATAAGGCCTTGTTGTGATGGCTCCTGCTCCAGTAAGGTCAGGCAGGAGCAGCTATGGGGAAAACAAAAACATTTCCTACTAAAACAGACTTGACACCGCCGGGTCTACAGGACACTATGAAAGAAAATCTGATGCCTCAGAAGGAAAAAATATCACTAAGAGTAAGAGCTCTCTCTGTGTGCCATGGTAAGTGGATAGTAGTGTGACAGCTATACGTTCTCAACTAGATGTTGTGTTTCATGCAATAGAGGATATGATTTGAGACAGGAGCTCATGCGTGGCTGAAAGGAGAATTGTGCACCTCCTTAAATAATGGTACACTCTATGTCCTCACAACCACAGGCAGGCATTGCCTTGAAATTTGTAATTACTGTAATTGTGATCTCGACAAATGGGCCTCCAATACGCTCTACAACAGTAAAAATACAGGTTGCGTTACCCATGAGGAGTCTACTAAAAGCATCCGTTGACAAAGGTTTAATTTACAAGTTCTTGGATAGGCATTTAATATGTCCATGTGTATGCAAAAATATTTTCAAAAATAGATTATTTAGATGAGTCTTTGACTGAGGTATAAACTCAATGACTCATGCAAGGAAAACTGAGGCAACACTTTTAACCTCCAAGCTCAGATGAACTGCTTTCTCACCTCTATTTACAATCAAAATGAATCACAGAAATGTGTACCCACAAGTACACACACAAAAGGCCCACTTACGAGCAAGCACAATAGTGTGGCAATTAGCGGCTAGAGAGGAAGAATGCTGGATCGGTTACAGTTGTTGAATGTTAATTACAGCGTTTTACGGCGTTGAGGAGATAACGAGTTAGCGCCTGGTGACAGCAGCGACACGTCCTTTAACGAGAGCCGTGGAAATTTATGAAACTTGAGATCAGGGACAATGAGGCGTTACTGGCTTGTCAGATGCTCTCCTGCTCACCCTCCCTTTGTCCTAATGAAGGCAGACACTTGTTTCTTTCTCTTCTCTGCTCGTTCCAGCGCTGTTAGCCTAGAATGATTATTGTTCATCGAGGAAAGGTAAAAATTGGCAGATTGAGATTCTGGCCATCATCTCACATCCCCACTGCCATTGCCTAATCAACTTCTGTTACAGTTGCAGGGTAGAGAAAGTATAACAGAAAACATGGACACATGAAGGCCAAAGATAAACATGGGGTTATATTACAATTCTCTCTCCAGGGCAGGAAACATTGCTGGTAGCCAGACAAATGTAAGTGACCATTCCGTCTATCTAAATACTGGGGGATCAAGAGCTTGGTGAAATCCGAGGGGTTAATATGGTCATGTTGTGAAGCCTGGTTTGGAATTTAGGTTAATGGAATCATTGATAGAGCTCAACTCTAATCTCAGAAACGCTTAAGAGGATCCATACCTGATGATTTAGACAAATCCTGGAACATTCTTCAAAGTTTTCCTCACTGACCTTGGCAAGACTTTTTCAAACAGACACACACAGAAGTCTGAGCATTTCTCAGTCTACACAGACACTGCTAACAAGAATCCCCCAGGCTGTATCAACAGCCTAAATGGTTTTTATAGAATATTACATCAGTTACACTGGGGCAAACGTGGGCCCCAATGGAAATATTACACCTAATAAACAAATAAAGAGAGCCTGTTTTCTTTTTTCCCTGGAGAATTACTATGAAACATATGAGCATGAATGTGATTCTTGAAATTGTAGCTCATGTCTAGACTTGGTCCTGGCAAAAATATATAGAACTACATCACTCTGAGTTTACTAGACCTAGCTCTAAACAAGAGATTTATATCTGCATAAAAATATCATGATTTACCTCTAATGTAGCCATATTACAAATAGGGCTGCATTAAGAATGTTTACGAGAATGTAACTTTACTCCCGGGCTCCAGAGTGAAGCTGCTGACCCGCTTGTGGGAAAAACAGTCATTTATGTGGGCTGCAGCCGAGATGAAGAGGAGTGCCTAGCCTACCAAAGAGAGCAAAAGAAGATCTTTTAAAACCACGAAAGACGAGGCGTCTCGGATGGTGTTCAGATGTCAATAAAAACAGGTGTTAACCAGCTTAGCTAAGATGTTAAGAGCTTGGATAATCCTAGCCTGGATCCAAGACGGATCCGACTCTGGAATACTAATACTTAGGATGCACCGTTAAATCACACAGAGTTGATTAGGAGGTTGGATTTGAGTGGTACTGCAGCTACAGGCTGTCAAAGCTCAATTTGCATCTGCTGACAATTACCAAGGATTGAAGAAAGGATGTTCACATATGGAGAATACTTTATTGTGAGAGGGGGTCACCCAGGTCCACAACACAACTAGCTCTTTTAAAAAACCAACAACATATTTTACTGCAAGAGCACATCGTGTGTGATGTGCTTCACATACAATTAATCTGCAAGCAACAGGACGTTCGTGAAAGTTCTATAAAATTGATGAACAATTCCAAAGAACTGCAGCTCTTAACACTGACATGTTATAATAATGATGTGCTATCAGCATTCATGTTTTTTTTTTTTTTTTTTTGGTCATGATTTAAGACACTGGGGAACAGAAATATAAAGTATCAAACTACTGAACTAGTAAATGTGCAATCACATCTAAATCTTCACATGGAAGAATGTGTCCCAAGAACAGCAGCGGACATGGTTTCATCTTGCAAATATAACTCCACAGTGAGCAAATGCACCAATCTCTACCTGAAACTGCTCCCATGTTGTGAAAAGCTTTGTGTCTCAAAGATGACACTTTCATTTGGACAAAATATAAATAAATGCATATAACACTCATCTCTGTTTCTGTTTCACTTAATCGACTTTGAATGTGCCACCTCACCTGCTCCATACATCCATACAGTCTCTTACATGCCTCCCCATAATCAAATCAGCATCTGGTGTCAGGGTGGCTTGTGGTTTGGGGTGTTCTCATTTGTAAACACCACCTGCCAGTTCTCACTCCTCTTCACTTGCCGGGTGACATTAGCACAAGCGTGAAATGTGATTTTGCGTTGAGCAAACCTCTGCACCGAGCACATCTGAGTCTGCCCACCTGGAAAGCAGGCATGAATAATCTACGGTCAAGTCAGAGGGAGTTGTCATGCATAAGACACTAGCCAGACAGCAGCAGCAGCAACACAATCCTGAAGGATAAGCTGTGTTAAGTCCAGTTAATTTCATCCTTGTTGATGTAAAAGGAATGATTTTGTTATGTTAAGTTTGTGTTATTTCCTAACCCCTTAATTCAGTATACTTCTTGTCTTTATGAACACAGTTGAGTAATATATACATTATAGAGCCGTAACACAAGCTTATAAAACTGATCAAAAACAATAATCTTTGCATGACTGAGTAACAAAGAACAAATAAATGTGTGCCTGCATGTGTCCTGATGTCTCTCTTGAGACTAGTATAGATTTATATGCATGCATTTCCTCCTGCTGACCACTTTAGATGCTCTGCCACAATGCTGTGACAAGATCTTTGTTAATCACACACATTCAGCTATCGATGCAAAGCCTTAAAGCGCCAAACTATATAAGAAGATCAATCATAAGACAATTTATGCTGGTTGGTCAGGTTTGGTTAATACGACGATGCTTTACGCCCTCTACATGATCTCACATAATGCAATAAGATTTTCATTGACAGAGTACCTAAGCTATGATTAGATTTCCCTGTGGGGGAAAACACACAGATATTCACTGCTCAGCACTCTACACCTGCTATACAGCCGGGGAAATCATGTAGTGTACACCAAGTGTACTGTAACATGGATGACCAGACACGTCACCTATAAATTGCCAGTGTCTTCCCTTTTGATGAATGTCAACAAAGCAGTTAGCAGGGAGGAAATGAGAAAAAGAGAGAGAGGACAGGAGAGGAGAGAGAGGGTGTAGAGGGGGAGGGGGGTGTGAACACACAATTATAAAAGCTTCATTTCTTCAGAGAACCATAAAGTCTCGTCCCAGAAGGGCAGCTGAGCACAAATCAATTTCTTTCAGTCGATTACAAGCACTGAGGTTCTAACCTTCATTTGTGAGTCTAATACTCCAACAGTTATGTAGAACACATACCAATTAAGCAATTCTGCTGGAATAAGAGGGCTGTGAACTGACGTGATTATGGAGGCCGGGCCCCCGGGGAGGTCGGGTTATCGGCTCAGGAGCAGGGAAGACGAGGGGAGCAGGCCAGGAGAGAATGGGGGAGAAAGATGGCGAAGGGAGAAGAGAGATGGAAGCCAAGAAAAAAGTCATTTATTAAGTCTAATACTCTGTGAAATGTTCCCATGGTAATAAGGCGGGGAGATTGCGTTAATATCAGGGAGCCATGCGGAAAAGGTCACTCGATATCTGTACCGCCCACCAGGGTCGTGCTGATGGGAGCTGCTCAAACACATCTGATAATGCTCTCAGCATCGTCGCTCGGCACCAGAGGTCGAGAGGATGGGAGCTTGGGAAAAGATGCCATTTGTGGAAATTGCACTGATGCACCGCTGTGCTCTGACACAATTCTCGCTGCTGGCTTTTTATGTGCAGACAGCTGTACGACGAGTGAATGGAATAAGCATGATGACACCCAGTCAAAGATTATCAGGCATAAATGTATAGCTCTGTGCCGCATTATGCTTTCCACTAAGTTTTGATTTTGCAATCATTCATCTCCACAATGTCGCGAATATACAGGAACGGTAGCCAGCATCCTCTTTCTGATTTTCAATATCTATTTGCACACAGGCTCACGAAAGGAAAAGCATTCGAGGCACTCTCCATCTTTCTATTGTCACAAGCTAAATCTGATGCCATTTTCCTCTTGATTTAAAGAGCCTGGATGCATCTCTCCAGATATGTGGAGATCAACACATTGTCATTCACTGCTGAGGCACACCTTAACCACCGCCCTCGCTGCCAGAAGATTTATGGTAATTGATAGCATGTGATAGGATGCAGCCCATAAACCCATGTGAGGTATGTGTTTCTATGGTAACCCTTTCCTCTATTCGCTAGCCCTATGCGCCTTGGTATTTTACTTTTTTCCCCTGCATTGTAGGCGCTGTCTATTTGGATGCCAGTGGTAAGAATGAGATGCAGATTTGTGGCAAAGCAGAGACACAGATGTTTCCTCATTGCCTTTTAATCTCCTATTCCCTCAGCGCCTGGCAAGAAACACTCCCCCTTTAGAATGGTAATTGGACGAGATGAATAATAAACAAAATGAAAACAGACCGATGTTTATAAGGAGCATTTTAACACTTTGGAATGATCATACTTTATGGTTATTATTAGCACAGAGACAAAAGCAAGTGCTGCTTCTCCTGGGAATAATAAAGGACTGAGCTTTAACTTGTCTAATCAGTGGGAGACCTATCAGGGTCTGGCAGAGAAGAACAACGCTTTCCTCATTAAGGCAAAGAACTTCACAGTGTATCACAAAATCTCCTTTTGCACTGATTTCCCCCTTGCTCCCCAAAGTCTGCATTTATACAACATACCAGCCACCTGAAGATACAATGCATTTATACCCTTTGCATTCCCAAATCAAGCTATGATTTTATGCTTCTTCATCCACATCTCCCTTTTCTAATTATCTGCCTTCCACATGCATACCATATGCACAATAAAACCACAGTGAAGTCAAGCTGTAGCTTGGTAGATTCATTGCTTGTAAATTTAAGATAATGATTTCATTAAGTGCTGCCTGGCCCGATGTCATATGGCGAACACTTCTCATCTAGCCAAACATCAACCTCCATATCAGTAGGTGCTCTGTGTGTTTGTTGACAGCACTGAGATAAATGGGGATATTTCAACACGGTGTGATATCAGAAAACCGGCTATTTGCATGAAAAGCCTGTCCTTCTTTCTCCCCAGAGAGCTTTATTACAGGAGGATATTTCAAATGCTATCAAATGTGCCAAACATTTACTTTGATAACTCCATCAGATGGCTCCCTGGGTTTAATGGTAGCAATCTGAGAGTGCTGAGGCACACGCCTAAAGCACAGACAATAATGGCGGGGAGAAATACGAGGAAAGGATGAATAAAATCTCTTTAAAAAGTTCATAAATAATGCACCTTGCGCACTAGAGAGTTGTTGCCTATTTAACTATGCATGCCTCTTCCTGGTTTCTGTGCTGGCGGAGACACAAACACAGCATGTATTGTGGGTCAACATGACAGCACAGGAGGAGGACAACCTAGGGCTCCATCAATCCTCTCAGCCTTGGCTTCCCACCCACATGGAGCAAACTCTCCCCACGGCAAATCTTCAGCCTTGGGATGACTGCTCCACCTTCTGCATTTTCTCGCCGTGTTGAAAAACATAATGACAAAAGGGAAATCTAGCGAATGACCGACCGCTTGCCAAAATGAGGGAGAAGATTTGAGGAAATGGGAGAAAAACAAAGTGCAGGACTAATTATCCAATTAATGTGCAATTAAGCCCATGCGGCCTAATGGTCTGTGTTGGATTTGGTAATAGCTCTACCAGACTGAGGAGCCTATTAAATCCACTGTAGACTGTTGTGCAGAGCAGACAGACTCGAACGCAATGAAAGGGCCTAATAGTAGGATGTTACAATTACAGCAGCTGTCTAAATAATAACTCAGTACAAAAAAAAGAGTACATATATTGTATTTTGGGCTCAGGCTGACTGCAAAACTGAGACACCCCCCCCCCCAATATAAAATTCAACAAAGCATTTCATTAAGATTTTCATTATCTGCCGTAGCAGAGTTTGCTAATAAATGCTAATTATATTCAAGCTAATATTTAATCACACACAATTTCTCCAGTCAACTCAGTTTTTACTAATTCTCATGAATGCATTCACAGTGCAGTTTATGAACTTCGGCACTGGCAAAATGAGAGGAAACGTGGATGATGTTTAAAAATGCTTTTTCAACTATGAGCGTTATTTGCTTTGACTAATTTCCTACCCTAATGAGATCCTCTTGGAGGGATATTTTGGTGCAATTAATAATGCACATAGAATATTTAGAAGCATAAATATTCATCATGTTGTGTTTCTGTCTCGTATAGGGTGTGGTAACCACAGGAAAACCAATTGACTGTGCAGTGTAGAAATGTTGCACGCTTGTTATCATTATACTGTACTGTATCATTTTGTATGATACCAAAATGTGCTACGAATCTGGATTTACTTAAGGATTTTATAGATGTTGAATTTCAGTCTCAATTCAGTTCAAATGTATGTTTAAACTGGTTGTGACCTGATCACAGACAATCAAAGAGAAACAGCTGAATCATCAGTTCTACATCAGCGTTGCACCTAGTGTGCAAATGAGATGACCAGTCTATTCATAAACTGTGAATATCTAAACATTCTTCCAGTATTAAGACCATAATTGTTACGTTTTCTGACTCATGTTACAGCATTTCTGGGTACATCTGTGCAAAACTGTTAATTGTAACTAACGTTATTGACTAACAACCAAGTATTCATCTCAGAGGTGGTTCAACTGAACATCCTGTTGCTGCTGGTTGTCAGACAGACCAAAAATATGTGCAGCAATAATTAGGTGGCTTCATTGTCATTCTGTAATTACTTCAATTAAAAGATACATATACTGGCTATGAGCCTGGCACACTTCTAAATACAGCTCACATCGTCATCTCACAAGTAAACAGGGAAGTACAAGGTACATCTGTGACAAGGGTGAACTCTCTTTGCCCTTGAACGTCTAACACAAAAGGTAAACACTGCAAGAACACACACTCCAATGTGAATATGTAAACACACAAGGGTGTATGTGTGTGTATGTTTAGCCAAACCCTGATAAGACACTTGTATAAGCAAAACATTACTCAACATACCTGGGCTGATTATGAGCCTTAACAATTTTTATCACTACGCTGAGACAACTGTGCAAATATACTTAGAGCAGCCAGAGATCTCTCAAGGTTTGGTGCAATCATTTACCCCTTAGCTCACTTTTGCCTCACTCTGGATAATCCTTCAGGACCCAGCAGGCTGGGCTGTGACTCAGCACGGCCCATCAGCTAGAGCTGCCTCCTCAGCCCAGGGAGACCAATGTCAACAGGACGGAGTAGAGGTGGAAAGACAATCAGGGCTGAGATGGGGTTTAATCCAGGTTCAGAGCCAGCGTAATGGAGTGTCTATGTCTGGGTGAGCGATGGATTGCGAGGCAGTGGCATCCCCTGAGTTCCAAACCCTCTGACTGCAGCCATTTGGGGTTGATCTCTATCTGTTCACCTCAAACCCAGACATGAAATGTCATTTCTATCACTCTCTCACTCTCTCTCTCTTTCTCCTTCCTTCTCTCCCTCCCAGTCCCAGGTATGTAAACAATCAGACACACTTTGTCTGGCCATGTTTCATTGATTTCTTGTCTCACTGCCTCTAATCAGCCCTTCACTGGTTTAATTATCTGTAACTTGTGGTATTTGGCCTGCTTGGATTACACTCCCACAGGTCACGTCAGCTTCCTGCTGGGCCTTTTTATCTTTAAGTTGCATTTAATCAAACATCTAATGTAGAAAGGGAACTTTTTATCTAAAATGTCCTGCAAAACCACTGTCCGTAGCTGTCAAACTGGAGGGACCAATAAGAAAAGAAAAAGAGGAATTCGTAGCGGAAGGAGGATGTGAAAGACCTTTGAACCCACTCTGACTGACAGATTTCTTGTAATAATGTTGCCTGAGGTTAAAAAGGAGCTGCTCAACATAACTGTGCCCTGCTGGAGCAGGGCTAGACCAATAAAGGTGACTGGGTCACAAAATACCCCACAAAAGCTGGCAGCTTGTGTTAGTTATCAGACTGTTTTAAATACCTCTCTCAATGTGAATCCAATTACCGGCAGCCTTTGTTTGTTCAGACAAAAGCAGCTATGTTCAAGGCCTGTCTCTCTCTGATTTTAATCAATTCTCTGGGGACGTGTGCGGGAGATACAGATCAGGACTTGCCATGCGTCAGTGAAAGGTGTGTGTGTACGTGTACGTGTGCGAATATGTATGTGTGTTGGACGCTTGTGCACAGGCTTGTTTGTGAGAAAGTCAGAATACCTGAGTGATAGAAACTGTCAAAGAATGAGAGAGCACAAAAGCTTTTCATAACAGCATTCATCTCAAAAGAAATCTGATTCTCCACCAAACTCCTTAACTTTTTAATTAAGTTCCATCTAGTTTTTACTGCAACTTCTAGTTCTAGTGAGGAGTCAAACACAGAGGCAAAGTCTGCAACAGACAACATTTATATTAGATAATTATGACAGATCATATTGTCATCATAATTCTAACGTCTGTTCCTCATACCTAGAGGGGTAAGCGTGTTACTTGACTACTTGGCAGATGCTCTCATATGCTGCAGCATCAGTGCAGCAGGGGACAATCCACCTGCTCCATATGGGAACTTTGCAGCTACTGAGCCTGTAGATGATGGCTGTCTTCACATCAGCATTTAGAGGAAAAATTAGAGGACGACGACATTGGAGTAAACTAACAAAGTCAGAAGGTCGGACTCATTTCTTTCCATTCCCTTTCAGAGCCGGAATTCGAACGAAATGAAAACTCCCCCAACCCCCTTCAACAATGCACATTTATTTTTTGTTGTTGTTGTTTCAAGGGTCGTGTCAATCCTAATGAATTCCAAAATGTTAAGATTTGCATTTCAATTTGGTAACCTCCCTCTCAAAGGCGATAAAGTCCCCCGCTCCAACCCCAGCTCTAAATCACATTAAGCATACAGCCATCTTTTGTAAGGCTCTGCAACAATGTCTCTGTGGTTGTGCCTCTCCATCATTATGCCTGCTGCTTCGGCCCGTTCACAAGCTAAATAAATAGCTACACAAAACATCTGGAGCTACAAAAGAGACCTTAAGTGGGGCTCTTAAAAAGAACCGCCAAGACAGACCCAGGCCTGCTTTAACCCTTCTTGTTAAGCTTGAACCACCGCAACTTAGGGAAAAACTAAACTCTGAATGTTTCTTTGGTTTGTTTACAATTAGTGCATGTAAGAGAAATCCAGCCTGAAAGAAACAAAATGATTTTTGTCTGGTATTTTGCTCATGTCATCTTTTAACAAAAAGTCTTGTATTCTGGCAAACAGTTGCCCCATAGCCATTTGTGATTGTCTTTATGTTCACTGCACTCCATCTGGTCACAAAGTGGACACGCAGTCTTTACATTAGATTGACATGTGTGATGCGTGTCCATAAAAATGTTTGCTATAGTTTGTATTGCCATTACTGGGAAAATCTATACAAATTATTGTCCAGTTATTTACCTCTACATGACAGCCTCATTTTTCATACTCGTTTACTTGTATACATGTGCTATACTGGCTGTGAGCTAGTAAGACTTTTTTTTCCAGGACTTTAAAACAGGTCTACAAAACTGTGGTCCACTATTAAATTCACATCACTTTGGTCAATGGTGCAGGTCATCGATTTGGTGACTTGTTTCTGACTACATACAGTATAAGCATTGAAATTTAATCCTGATTGTGTCTGTGAACTTAATGGTGCATGGTCCATTCAGCCTCCTCGTCCTAGAGGTCAAACGCACTTTATGAGATCCGTAGATTTACAACCTAAATTTCCCACGACAGCAGCCGTTAATTTGTGCATCTAAACAGTGAGGCTCAGAAAAATGTGTTCGTACAGTCTGGTCGGATTGTGACCTGGAAATCTCTCTTAGGGAGTAGAGCCACGGAGTAGAGGAGGAAGCAGAGAGGCATATGGGTTGTGTAAACATGCCGTCAGCTCCAAGGGCACACAGCACAATAACTTATGGAATGTCTTGCATCTCCATCTACACAGGCGGATAAGTCATGTTGAGAGGAGGTGCTGGTGTTATTTGTTATGGGTGTACTGCTTGCGTAAGCTGTGCTTCACATGGAAGATTCAGCCCAGCAGTTGGGCAGTAAACCTGCAGAGATCGAGTAGGAAAAATACGTCATGCAACAGACTGATCAGTGTTGTTGTTCATGATTCAGTGCTTTCTCTGAAGAGATGATTTTAAGCTCTGAATTAGGACAACAAAGGCAATCTGTGGTAAATTATCATAGAAAGCTGCTGTCATTGTCTGTCCCCTTTTTTCGCTGCACAACATTAAATGAGTGGGAAGCATAAAAAAAGAAGCACAGAAAAGTTGAACCCCTCTACAAAAGATTGCCTCTAATAAGCTGTTTGCGTAGGAGTGTGAAATGTTTTTGACCCTGACCCTCCATGCCTCATTTCTACATCTTTGAGATGCAGCAATGTGAAGTGAAAACAACTTCCAGTCACTTTAACTCAGCTTTTGTGCTGGAAGCCCCGTGGAATAGATTCTTAACTGAAAGGAGGAATAACACTTTTACGAGCCTTTAGGAAAATGGTCAAAGTTCAAAAATGTATATGCCAAAGGACAACAAGATGTTTCTGAGTCCAACTCATAACTACATCTTTAGTACGACGAGATCTTGTCTTTGCCTACTTCCTCCTGATTAGACATCATTTTTAAAGCAGACATTCACAAATGAAGGAGAAAAACATAATAAAGTACAGACCAGACTGCAGATATGAAATCTCTCTGCATGAGGCAGAGACATCATCTTTCATGTCCAAAACAAAAGGTCAAAGTCTCATGCAACCCACGTTTAGACCCAACAGCTAATCGCCTCACTTCCCCAACCCATCTGAGAGAATTACAGTGCCTGTTAAGTGTGCATAATGAATGCCATAAAGCTGGCCTATAAAGCAGGCTTTGGCCAGCCCCTGGCAGTGAGTGGGAGCAGGTCTAAGCACAGATCTGACTCCGCGTACCCTCATGTACAGAATGATTGCTGATGGGTTTTTGCGAGGAGGGGAGGGGCGGGGAAGCTTCCACATCATTAATGAGCGCTAATATTTCAAAGGAGGACGCAGGGCCCGAGCACTGACCGTTATATTAAAAATCAAACGGTGTGACCTTGTTAAGATGGATGCCTGGTTGCTACGTCCCCTTGGTGCAGCTGAGCTGCAGACGGCGCACCGCATTAAAGGTGGCTCTTTGCTTTTTAAAGCATCAGCTATGGCCGCAGATATACGGGGTGCACCGGGAGCATTACGAGTGGCATTTAATTAAAGAAAAGTAAGCTGTGAGATTTTATAGACTGGCCGGGGATTGCTTGATCTGGTAAGTAAGTGGAAATGAAGGATGCTTGAAAGGCGGCATAAATCTAACACAGTGCTAACTTAACCTTCCTATCATTGTAAAAGTCAGGGCGAGGACACTTTAAGCCTTGTCTACTGCAGAGAATGTTATCTCATTCAGCTTCTTTCAGTTTTAAATGAGTTTGAGGTATAATAAAATGACAAAGGAGGGAGCCTGCAATGCATACAGTAAACTAGATTGTTAGGTCATTGCTAATCATCATCATCATCATCAAAATAGTTGCTGATAATGCAGTGAATGTTTAATCCTAATAGATAAAAAAACATGTTAAACAATGGAAACCATCCAGGAAGGATAAGGTTCTGATCCACCTTAACAGAGCCTAGCTCCTTTCTGCTGTGGCTGGTCCAGGTCAGACTAGTGATTTATAGGCTGGTAATTAGCCCCGGATGACAATGATGAATGTGCTACACTAACACCTTTGTAGGCTGCCTTGTTAGGTAACATCTGAGAAACCTGACAAAGCTATCATTTTACAGAAAGCTCTTAATTACCTGGCACAATTATGAATGGACCGCAAACAGACACCCAGCTGTTTTGATGCATTGCAGTGGGAGGAGATATGGAATAAAAGGGAAGACAGGAAGAATGGAATGCAGGCTTCGGCTGACAGTTCTTGGTGCAGATGTGTTGTGAGACAAAAGCCGCAAGACAAATAGCTCAAGGACATTTTTTGTTCCTGCGCTCCCTGGGAGTCAAAGAAGCCATTTTTCTCAGGGATAATCAAAGATGGGTTAGGTCAAAAGGTGGGAGATGGAGGACAGGGAGGGAGGAACAACTAGGTGCAAAATAAATGTGCCTCTGTTGCAAAGATAGAAAGAAGGAAATAACTGGTCCCACGGCTACAGCTGCAGGTACTACTTGAGGCCACTGGTCTAAGTTAGCCAATGTTTGAGCAATTTGGAGCACAAGTATGATTATCACACATGTATTTATTCCATTTAAGCTGAATAAACTACCCAGTGCTTTCCAAATGACTTGCCTGGATGAAACATTCTAAGCATTTTAATTATTAGCAGGGTTGTCATAGCTTCAACATTACAGTAAATAAGGTGAGGTTTTTTAAATCTACTTTCCATTGAACATTTCTTTTTTTAAAAATAGTTTCCCATAAAAGTGATAGGAAACAAGTTCTTATTAGGACTATCTCTACTAATCACTAGTCTTAATGTTACTAGTTCTTGAACCTTATTTGGTTTGATTAATTCACTCAATGTATAATTGATATTTTGTTAATGTTCTATAGACTTTGTTTCATAGATAGCATTTGATCTTATAGCTATTGAAGGAAAACATGATGGACTGTCCAGCCCTGGACAAGAAATTGCATGTAGTGGTTTGGTTTCCTATCCATCACAGGCCATCTGGCAACTAATGCATTGGCAGTTACACTGCAAAGTACCATAAAGGAGACACTTCCTCCTCTTTGAGGCCCCGGGTCCTTGTTTGACACATGGCATCCTGTGCAGACAGCAAACCCTGCTCTAAAATCAAAGAACACACTTCCACAATGGCCCCTGCTGTCTCGCCTGTCGTGTCACCAAGGTCAACAACAGGGCTGTCTCCCCACTGCAGCACGTTTATTTTCCTTTTCCAGCTTTGTTTAAATCCCAAATTAGAGTTTCCGTGCGGGAAGCTAGTGGAGAGGAGGAGGTCTCAATTCATCTCATTCCCTAAATATTTGGACGACTGGTAATTTGCTTTGTGATATGAAATGATTTCCTTTAGAGTTAAGAATCAAATAATGGTTTCCATCTGGTTGGGTGTAGTGAAATGGGGCTGCTGCATCTGCCTAAGTGTTCATACGTGTACATATGGGTGTCTGGCATTGTGTGAATATGCTGATGGTGTCTGAGGGAGGATAATGTGACCTGTAACTCTGAACTGGCCTAAAAGAAGCATCATATGGCAAAAGGGGAAACACATAAATGACTAAGACATTTAGAAGGTGACTTCTTTGCTGCTGCTTTACTTTTTAATTCAACAGATGATTAAGTTAACCTATGTCTAGCGTAATGACACAATAAAATCAATCCATCAATACAATGGATGAAAATAAGTGCATAACTGTTCATTTCTCTGAATGACACTAAAAGTAAGATTAATGCTCTGTTATTGTCACATCTGGCCACAGTGCACTAAATGCATATACATTACATAAATTCTGTCACTTGTGAGCTACAGCCTCATCAGGCTTTACAATTACAATGGTATCATGTATTGTGGCTGTTAAAAAAGAAAATCAGTGATTGTTCTCTGTGCAGAGCTCTCTGGGGAATTCTCCCAAGATATACAAATAGCCAAAAAAAGTGGTAATTACATTATGTTTGACAAGCATTTAAAGCCATATGTTGGACACAGAAATGTAAATGTATGGTAATAAGGCTATTCATGACCCATCATACGTGTATGCTAGAGCCTGTGATTGTCATGGGTAATAAAACTGCTGTTGTTTGATCATAAGATAAAGAGATAAATCCATGTGCACGCCTACATTCAGCCATCCATATGTTAGCAAAGCTAAGAGGCCATAAACAGACTTGCTCATAATGTGTTTCTGCTTTATTAGACTAGCTACATAAGACAGGCACACAAATAAAAAATGGTGGTGACACATGCCAAAGGTTATTAGGTGGATTCAATTAAGTGGTGTTGAGTCACAAACCCACATTGTGTCCATTAGTCTCCAAAGCTACCAAGACACCCTTGGTAAGGATTAACTTAGAGGTCATCAGGCACTTTGAAATTCACTCAACATGCAGCCTGTACACAACGCAAACGGATTTCCCTAGAGTGCGTTCTAGTTGAAATCCATCTTCATCTCCTCCTGTGTGAGGTATGTTTATAAAGATATAACCTACAATAGCTTCTATATGCTGTCATTGCCAATTTAATCTCTTTGTGCTGTGGGACAAATTATCGATGAGCTGTTTCAGGCTGTTAAATTAAACTGAACCCCATCCACAGGAGAGGGATTGCTCCTCCAACGTGAAATGACACATCTCAGGACTAGTTCAATAAGTCACATCTGTGAATTAAACCACCACAAGGCACAAGTTCAAAACACAATCCCAAACTTGAAAGTTTAACGCTTGAAATTACAGGAAGTTATTTGCACAGTTTATATTGTAACAGAGAGAGAAGAACTTCACTGATGTAGAAAATTTCTCAACTGTGAACACTAAACACCACAACTGAATCAACACCAGGTTAAATGAGGGAAAACTATAGAAATGACATAGATGGCAACAAGGGCTGTAATGGTGTGTGTATTCATCCATAACTATTTAGTACAATATATTCAGTTTGTTACACCCCATAACCCAAAGAATTAAGTATATTAAGAATTATGGCAAATGAGCCACAGTTGAAAAATTTGTTTAAATTAAATAACAAAAATGTTATTATCTCAGTTTTCTAATTTGTCTTCTCAAACAATCCTGAACTGTGAATTTTTACCTTTATAAACCTAAAAGTAACTGAATAAAAAAATAAAGATTACAAGACTATACAAATTATTTCATATGGTAAAACGATGCCAACTAGATGAAAACTGACACTTTTCTTATTAAATATTACTGGCAGTTAAAAGGTTCCTGATTAGATGCACAGCATGTACAAAGTTTAATTTAATTAAGACTTTTCATACATTGATGTGCTAAAGGTGCTAACTTTTTTCTTTCCATTTCAGATGTGCTAATGTAAACATAATTATATGATATTACAACTAACTCGAAATATGCAACTTACAAAAGTTAAGTGGAACCTTGAACTACAGAGTGGATCTTCTTCCCTCACTGACAATCTTTGGCCACCAGAGGCAGAGAGCACACAAACCCAACAACAGATGAGTTCAATATCGACCTGCCATCAAATGTAATACTCATACATACTCATATGTAATGCAGTGGATATGTAGTGGTATGCCCTCACTGCAGAGCCTGACTGTAGTAAAGGAGAGCAGCACTGCAAACACTTGCAAGCTGAGGTCTAAATGCAGTAGCGTAACAAAAGAATCAGAAAGAATCGATCAGCTTTATTTTAGTTGATACTGCTCCATTAGTTTGGCTGGAGAGCCCCGGAAAGCGATCCTTAGAATCAGCTGGACAAATCTCTAACTAAAATATTTCTTTGATTCTGTAAATTTTGTTATGTGACTGAAAAAGTACCATGTAGGAGACAATCCCAGTTTAAGAGCAAGGCTTCTCAATGAAAAACTCAATCAAAAATTTTGTAGAAAAACACAGTATTACTGGTATATCTATAAGGCCATGATAAGGCGGACGATGATATATAGTTTATAAGCATTTATCTAAGACTAAGTCAAATATAAGACATTGTATGTCAAATGTAAGACATATGTAATTTACTGCTTCGAACATACAAATGGAGATCTTTTCTGTTGGCCCCACCACATCACGTTTCAATTAGCACACACATTCCAGCTGTTCAGAGAATTACACACATGTAAACATCAAACATTGAATTTCTCCCTTCCCTACAATTGTTTTTTAATCTCATTCACGTTGTCATAAATATTTTGCGGCTGCCTAAAACCCAGGTGCTTTGTAAACTCATGTTTGACTGAAACGTATGTGTACATTACTGTTTATGTACATATAATAACATACCTGTTCTTATATACACAGAGACACACACACACACACACACACACACACACACACACACACACACACCAGTTCAATGTCAAACTATGAACATGGTGGGAGAAAATGCACAACGCAGACATGTTGTAGCAGGAAAACCACATGGAATAAACAGCAAGAAACCTGTGAGTCCTGTCACCAGCAGTCACAACACATAACTGAGAGAGAGAGAAAGAGCGGGGAGTGGAGGAGGGGGGCAGTTGTTAGATGTAGGGAGGCTCCCGTCTCTAACCTGCCCGGTGGCAGTAGCTGAACTGTCATCGCCTGGCCCTGTCATTTGGAAACTTTACTGTTTAGAGGTGACAGCCGCCCACGGACACACACTGTACACACTCCACAGCTCTACACACATAAACACACATACACACACACACACACACACACACTGAAGATGGGGAAAGGTTTGCGGTGGTGAGTGGGCACTGTGTGACACTTCCGTGTTTGACACCTCCACATCCCTCTGCGTGTCGCAGCCTCCGCAGGCTTTTCTCGCTGTGTTAATGTGTCCCTCGCTCATTTTAGAGGACGATGGATCTATATAAGTGTGTGTATGTGTGTGTGTTAGTGCAAGCATAGAAGGATAGACCTGTATGTGTACATCAGTCACAAAAAATGTGTGAACTTTGCTATTCAGCTACTTTATATATTGACCAATTATTGCAAAGAAGTTTGGCTTTGAGGTTTGGTTTGGTGTTTCCTATGAATAATAAAAATGTGAATGTCACGTTTTTTTTTTCCATCCAAACTGATATTGTATTGAGTATAACTTTCTCTAATAATGCAAGACAGCTCCACATTTGGTGCATTGGTTTTCAGAGCCACTGAAGTTATCTTTTGGACATTGTTGTAACCATTATGCGAGTATTTGTGTGACACTTAACTGCCTAATTACAGGTGTCCTGGGGTGTGTGTGTGTGTGTGTGTGTGTATGTGTGTTTGGGGTGTGCTGAAGGAGACAGGCGAGGAAGATGGGGTGATGAGCAGAACACCAGGGTTTCTCATCAGCAAGCTGTAAATGGTCCCACCACCAACAACCCCCTCCAGCCCCCAGCCAACCAGCACGTACAACCACCCACCCACTCACCCACACACACACACTTTTATTCGCACTGTGGTAATTGCTGCGCCGGCTCATTTGAGCTTGTCATTTCTCCTGATAAGACTGCAGTATTAAAAATGACAAAAGATTGATACACACTCTCTTTCACACATACACACACACACGTCACACACCACATCTCCTCACGTCCACAAGGCAGGCGAGGGTGGGGCTGTTATTGCAGATTCTACAGACGAGATGGAAGGGAAATGTGATTTCACACTTTTTGTTGTTGAGAGCTGTAACAACGAGATGTTGTGTAAAACAAAATAAAAAAAAAGTTTGGGCTGAGAGATGTTTGGGTGTAAACAATTCTGTGAAACTGAAAAAATAATTATTTCCTTACTTGGAGGAGATAAATGTAAAAAAAAAACAGCCTAACATCTCTATCTATCCAGCTATCTATCCATCCATTCATCCATCTTACACATTCAGCCGTAATGATCTACAACGACTAGTTACAAAAAGGTTTATTGGCAAACATCAACGACAGCAAAACCAGCCAAACACTTTGGGAATAACAGCAGCGGGCATCATAATGTCACAGCTCATCCATAACCAGGCATATCATCATCACCAATGTGCTGAGAAAATGGAGCAAATAGTCATTCTTACATTGAATATCAACAAAGGGGGATGAGAGAGATGCCAGAGTTAATTGGGAGCGGTGTATGGACAGAATAGTAATGCAGCGTTTGGCGGGGAGAGCGGAGGAATGAGCTGATGTCTGGTCTCCAAATGGAGGGAAGCAGCGCGTTCACAGTTCATTACCACTTCCCCTCTCTTGCTAATCAGAACGCAAAGCACTACAACGTGTCAACAAGGAAGTGTTTTCATTTTGACTAAGAATATATAGACGCATGTGCATGTGTTTTTTTTTTTTTTTGCGTGCGTGTGTGTTTTAGGGAAAGCGTGGGTTATAAATTATATTGGTATATAGGTATGTACATGTCTAACTGTGTGTGAGGGTGTGGATAACGTGGTTAGGAACTGTTTTTTTGTTTGCAAGCATGTTTGCATCAATGTGTGACTATCTGTTATGTTGTGCATGTATCTGTAAAATGCACACGTGATTAAGTCATTCACACTACAAGATGACACTTAACCAACCAACTAAAATTATCCTGTGAAGCAGAACCTTTAAAGCAGATTAGTTCATGAGTTAAACTATTAAAAACTGAGAAAAACATTTAATCTTTAAGACTTATAAAACACTCCACAAACTACTTAATAATGCTTGGAAAGATAGATTTTTTTTGCAGTTAAACTATAAGATTTCCTTTTCTAGTATCATTCTCTAGGAGAACATGCACATCCTTTATGACACAATCAGCCTTCATCCAGAGTGCTGACTGGCTGAGAGCCTTCAGTCGACTCACACTTCAGACAGGCAGCAGGAGGAGCCCGGGGAGGCCACAACTCATTTATGCCTTTCTCCAGGCTAACTCCGGTTATTAGCTGGAATCAAATGATCCAACACGTCTTGTGCCATAGGCAGGCCCAGCGCAGAGAAGCTCAGTGCGTGTGTGTGTGTGACATGAGAGAGAGAACAGGGGGAAAGAGAAAGTGAAAGGGAGAGAACTGCAAAATTCCATTAGAGCAATCTAAAGGCATCACGCATAATGGATGGGCCACGATCCACGCCTGAGAAACTGTGATGCTCAAAATTAAAAGTATTTTTCAACTCAGACTGTGCCCTCAGAGGATCTTCATATGGCCCTTATGAGACAGCCATTCCCTTTTAAGATGGCGGCTGATTAATTCTAACAGACCCTGTGACTGATTAGTACTTGTATTTTGTATCGTGGTAAAAAGCTATACTCTAAAGGTCTACTTATAGGTTAGTAAGACCCTGCACAATATATTGTATGTAAATATCAAAGACAAATATATTTTAATGTACTGTCCTAATACCAGACACAGGCCTACAAAAGGAAGGAAAACAGTATGGCATAGTTTGAATTTGGAAAACAAAAGTGCAGCATGGCTGTACAAGTACTGTACATGTTTGCATGCCATGCTGCCGCTATGTGAGACTATGTGGGACACAACAGTGTGTTGAGTTATAGCCCTTTAAAGTATTGCACCCTACCAAAGCAAAAAAAAATGAATTGAAGGTTTCAGCTGAGAAAACGAGATACTGTGCACTTTGCAACCAAAGTAAGGGTGTACACACATGCTAGTAGCTCTGTTAGCCTGTACTTAAGCACCTCAGTGCTTTAAGATAAATGCTAATCATAGCATGCCAACAAGTTTACATGTCCACTATGCTAATATGCTAATGTTAAGCAGGTACAAATATCATCAAGACCACGTTCATCTTAGTTTAATGTGTTGCAAACAAAGCATTAACAATAAACATAAAGTACAGTTGCAGAAGGATGGTTTCACAGGTATCTGGCCATAAACCAAAATGCTGGACAAATACAGACAGACCAGACTGATGTTCCCATCAATATGCCGCTAGCATGGCTAGAAACAGAAGCTATAAAATGCATTTACAAAGAGTCAAATTGAATTCTTTTTTAGCTCTGTTTATGGTCTCTACCAGCTCCTCTTCAGCTGCTAAATGTTCACCAATGTTCACCAGCCAGACACCAACAGCGTCTGTCTCCTGTTTGGTGCTGAGCAGCTTGTGTTCAGTGGGTTTTCAGAGCTTTTTCACAGAAAACAGCTGTTGTGAGTGGTAACAGTACATCTCTTCAACAGTTTCTTATTCCCTGGCGAGTGTCACAGTATAACAAAGATGCCACGTAATTATTTTGACAACAAATACACAATGGCATACTACGTACTTATTTGGTGACTAAATGTTAAGTTCATGCATTCCAGTGTGGCGATTGTGAAATTGCGCTTGTCCTGACATGGGTTAGGTTCCTACACCTGCAATCAAAGCCACCTTCAAATTTGTTCCCTGTCATTTGTGCCTTTTGTTTCCAGATTCTCCCACGTCAGCTACTATGGTGAGGTAGCTAATTTGCCCTCCAAGGTTGTTATTCAACCCCCCACCAGACCCCCCTCCCCACTCTCTGGCAGTTTGGGCAGTATCCACGGTCAGAGCTGGCCCTCATTACTCTCTGCTGAGTGTTCTGGCCTTAAGGCTGCAGTCTCTTGTCCTCCATTCCCCAGTCCCGGTTTCCCTGTCATGCTGTTGGCTCCAGCCTTATCTCCCTGGTCCACAAAGCTCCTGTGGATATGTGCTGCTATCCACTCGCAGCACGTTGTTTCCAATCATCTCCTTCCCACGTTGAAGGCAGAACATTGTGCCAACTTGCCCCCACAATTAGGAGAGAAAGACAGTGTGTGGTACAAAGCTGCTGGGACTGTGAGGGGTTAGGACAGCAACAGTGTTTTTGTTTGTTTTGTTTTTTTTACTTAGCTTCAATGTTTTATTGATTACAATTATTATATAATCAGGCAAAACTTAATGGCAATGTCCTTGTCTGCTTTCTGTGCATGGAGTCATCAGCAGATATGTAGAACCACAGATGATCACAGACTAAATGTGGGAAATTCTTCTGAATGAACTCTGACACATTTGATGCACCTACTAAAAGCAGCTAGATGTCTAATGACAAATGTTATGAAAATACAGAAGTACAAAGACATCCTTTAGTGCTTGGGGTTGTGTACATATAAATGGAAAACTGAGAGAAAATCAATTTCTTCCTGCATATGAAGACTGAACATCATTGTAACAGCAGAGAAAAGCTTGCAGCTAAGTCATATTTGTGATAAACACTGTCACAAATTTAATATGGACACATACAGTAAATAGACAAATAAATTCTCTCACAAGTTAATCTGCATTTTGCTAGGTCATTTCCGATTTGGCATTCAGCCCCCTCGATCCAATTTAAAGAGAATGTCTAGTGTCAGAGAGACGAGGAATTTATTCCGAGCCAATAAAAAAAAACAGGCACTTGGTGAAAATCACCATCGGCAAGTCATTAAAAGTGGGAGAGGAGCTGGGTGTGTGGAAATGGCTCATCGGCTCCCCGGGTGCTACTCACAACAAGAGACCTGGACACGTAGACCAAGGCCCTGATGAATTGAGCCATAAAGGTGATTGGCTCAAATGAAAGTCTGCGCCTCAGAGGCAAAAACACATCCGTTTGATTTGAATACATCACCGTGCCGAAAAGGACGGCATGCTCAATCTGGAAGAAAATGATACATGGGCATAAACAAGAGATTTGCACAGTGGCTCAGCGTGAATTCCAACATCAAACCTGGCTGGCAAGTGAGACAAACCAAGCCTGTGGGATACATAAGCCTTCATTACCGTGCTGCTACTGGTTGTCAGGTTACGGATGCAAGGCCTCGGGTGCAATGTGTGATTTTGGAGCAGTGGCTGCCTGCTAATTACCAACCTAGGCAACACGCAGCCATTAAAAACGCAACCCCAAGTGTCTGCTGAGCTAATTTGTCTAATTACATCTTTGTAACTTATGAAAAGACCTAACATTACCCTAAAGGCTTGCTCTCGGAGAGCGAGAGCTGCGTAGATGGTAAATGAAAACTTTGCTGTCTTACTACAGCCATACAAGTGCCTCAATGGCTGCAAGGCATTGGGAGTATAGGAAAGATTGTGAGGGGGAGGTGGCAGAACCCCTGTTGGGTGATGCTGTAACTATTTCTATATCCTCGAGATTCCTCTCCCGTGGGACAGCCACCCACATCCCGCCGACAAGCCTCTTGTTTATTTTTCTCATCATTAATGTGGCATTTTTTTTTTCAGAATTTATCAGCAAAACCAATATTTGGTGCCAGTTATGAGACACGTAGGCTCCCAGTCAATGTAATAGATTGTGACTGAGCCGTCACAGCGATGAGGGCCTATGGCAGCTCTGCTAACAAGCATCTCTAATGGGAGGAGGAAAGGGGAGCTGGGCGGATCCTTCCTGACATGTGTCAATTTACTGAAATTTGAAAGCCTTAAACTAAAAAAAATTGTTCCAATTATAGTGATTGTGAAATGTGAATATGTTTCTGAGCTGAGTACTTGGGAACATTTTCATTCAAAGCATCTGGGTCACATCTTGCATATGTTGTTGAGCAAGTCAAATCACTGTGTTTGTTAGTTAATAACTTAGACACTCTATCATATCACCTCAGCTTGAATGACAGCAGCAAAATGGAGCACATTAAATCAGAGATGATCAGAGATAAAGAGAATAATCATAGCAGACTAAGTCAGAAAAAGAACAAACAGGATGATGCCATCTTCTGCTTTCCTTCCTTCTTCCTCTTCTCAACGACAAGAACGGTTGGTTGACTGTGATAGCATCTCTGAGTTTCAGCATAGCTGCTCCCAAGAGCCGTGCAACTTGGCTATTTTAGGGCCAGATCTCCTGCCTACGTGGGACCAGGCTCATCTTTCAGCCCCTGGAGTACCCGCTCATCTCCAAAGTCCCACATGGCTGACCTCAATGGGGCCCAGTGGCAGTGATCCACCACCATGCAGTGAAATGGAGGACATGACTGTCAAGGTGCCATATCTGACTGTTTGAATGATTAACTGTGGAAGAAAAAAAATGTGAATTGTGTGAGTGAATGTGTGTGTGTGTGTGTGTGTGTGTTTGCCTAAAAAGATGGTTATAGTTAGATAAGATACAAGATGTGCTGACCTGGTTTGCTCTACACGAATCTGAAAGAAAACACGTCATAATCATACTTGAAGAATCTCTGTCTCAAAATTGCAATCAGAAGATAAAGCAATGCCAGTGTGGTTAGTAATGCGTCAGTTTTGACTCAACCCACTCATTTGTGGAGAGCGTGGTGTACTCGGGGCCAGCCGGAGATGTGTCAACTGAAACCTAGACACAACCTCAGAGATCTGATGAAGCCCGCTATCTCTTCTAGTTTTTACTTGCCTTGCCTCAACTCTTTCTCACTGCCTCTCTTACTCTCTTTTTTCTAATCAGGTGAGATTTTATCAGGCCCCCGCTGTCAGTAACCGCTATCGGTTGTGAAATTTCAGAAGGCGAAGCGTGTGGGAACCACAGTATCAGTTGTGCTCATCTCGCCCAGCACCTTTACAGACGCGCGGGCGGTTTCTGAAAAGGCGAGAAAAGCTTCACAAAGAGCATATCGGAGGCCGGTTTAACACAAACTGACAGTGGAAATATTTCAAACAATGTTCAACCTCTTTTCTTTGATTCCTCCCTTTTCTGTGCTTGTTTTCTTTATGTAAAACCTCTGCCCTGCTTTACTGGCTCATTGTAAGATCGATTTACGATGTGTTATTGAGAAATAACATCTGGGAAGAGGCCTCCATTTGCATGAATCTGCTGACCAGATATGGGGAAGAAATGTGAGATGCAATGGTCTCCTGGCATAGAAATCCCTATCAATCAGACCATTCTTAGCCATGAATACAAACACCTGAAGGACAAATAATGGAGCTGAATGATGGCCTCTCCCTATGGGCCCACATTATGCGCACTACAGCACCATTCAGTGCAAGTGTATTCTTCCACAAGCTAAACTGATGCTCTACATTCAATATCACCATCAAAGTTGATTCTTTGCACTTACAATTGAGCTGGCTTATTGAGTTTCAGGGTTCCGATAAATACAGCACGAGCTCCCAGCACGAATACACGCTAACACAAAGTAATCCCCTGAGTCCTACTGAGATGCACTCTCTGAGTGAGCAGAAAGGTAATCCATCTGAGAAGTGGGGTTGTGATCAAAAACTTTGAATCTCAGCATGAGCTGGTGAAATGTGGGTGGGGGAAGTAATGAGTGAAACTTGTTCAACTGCTTTCAGTTTTTTTTTTTTTGTACAAGTGTAAAAGATTTTAAAAAATCATGTCCTGTGCAGGAAAACATCTTCAACAGACAACTGACTCATACAGACTGCAACAGAGTTTCTCTTATTTAGAACCAACTGAATTGCACTGCATCAGTCACTTTCAAAACCATCGACATTACATATAACCAAGAGAAGAGTGTTACAGTTACAGAAACAACTTACTGTGCAGTATGTTAACGATGGCTGCGTCCCTGTAGAAGTGTTGGGTGATATAAAGAGTACAAATAAAACTTAACTGAAGTTAAAAAAAAAAAAAAAAGTTAATATTTTGTCATCAGATTGAAGCTGTATTACAATTTCTTTTGTGAAGTCTTAAATTGTTCATTAACAGAAATATTTCTCTTGGGCATCTGATGCTAATGTTAGACAGGGAAAGTAGAGAGATGACAGGAAACAAGGGCGAGAAAGAAATGCAACATGTCAATGTCAATGTCAATGTCCATCCAAACTCACACTTGACTTGAACATAGCCTGATAACATTAATTGTAAAGGACGACTGATTGATGCGAATCCCTGGAACAGTAACAATGTTTGGTTTCCTCATTAAAATGATTCTGAAGAATGAAGATATGGGATCGTTTGCAATTGGACTATGACTTAGACTTTCAAGTACTATTTCTAATAGGTGATCTGTTCTTGTCCTCCTGATCCCTAGAGGTGCTGCCAACTCTTTTCGTTCCTCCTTCCAAATGCATTAGCATAGCTAGCAGTGCGGGGGCGTTGGTGGCTCCATCAGTAATGTCATGGGCACTTTAACATGATGAAGCACGCCATGGCCCCGCTGGCATGAATAATTCACATTACCACGCGCCCAGAGAGAGACAGAGAGAGAGAGAAAGAGAGAGAGAGGAATTGACTTTGCAACAATGAATTGTGGGAACAGATGTGTGATTTTTAAGGCACGCAGGCCTCTGTTTTGGGTGAGCGAGCAATTTTAATTCAATTTGATATTTCTCTTTTAAAGTGAGGAGAGACCTTGAGCTAGGCCGGGGAAAATGAATAAGGGGGGGATCAGAAAAGGGAGCCATGGTTATGGGGTGGGAGGGGAGAGGGGTGGAGGTCCTCCTCACCATCCATCACAGTGGCACTTCAATGATTGTCAAATAAGTAGCCCTGTCCAAACCCATCTTTTATCATTATGTATGAATGAATCTATCTGGGATCACATCATCCAGCACACGGGAGGGCTCCATCTCATATACATGATAGGGAGACGATATGGAAATGGGATACATGATAGCAGAATGGCTTGGATGGGGAGATGGATTCACATCACTGGCTGGGAGAATGGACCACTATTTGATCTTAGCACTCTGTCTATTCTGTCACTCTTGGAAATAGAAAATGTACAAGCTACTGCTCCCATTACAATAGGCACAGTCTCTCTGAACTTAATGCAACGCATTATTTCTTGTCTACTAATACCTACAGAGTAGCTCCTCAAGTGGCACTGACACAACTCTCTCTTTGCAAAACATGTTCCATCAAAAGTCTTGGTAATACTTAACATAATATTTTCCATGCTCCCAATGCTTTGAGGTTTAGGCAGTTTAACACAGAGTACCTCTAGGCCCTTGGCTCCAAAGCTGACGTGAGAACCTTAATGTAAATAATTCAGCAAAGGTGGGTGAGAACTCGTGGCACTGGATTAAGCAGGCTGTGCTTGCAAAAGCTGCTCTCAATCCATTTCCAAATTGTCACGGGGCCTTCTAAGAGGCAAAACAAACCCACCTTAATCTCTGCTAATCATACTTAAGCATGAATGTTTCATGTGGAAATGCCTGGTTACAATTTAGAGGCTTTTTCCTCATTCCTGGGGTAACCCTGTTAAAATCCAGAAATCCTTTTGGCCACAACAAAGGCAAAATGTGATGTAGAGACATCAGATGCGGTACAGTGCACACAGCATGTAAGTAGGAGGAAGCAGAATCCCACATTACAGACACCATGTTTGTTGACTACATGAAACACTGCAGATAATGAATTCAGGCTGCCAAATTTCAAGATGTGCCAAAAGATAAAGCTGTTATAAACAAGGAAAAAAACAACAACGATAACATCAGTGATTGGTTGTGATTAACATCAGCCTTCTTACTTGTGTTTCAGAAATTCAAATTACAAGCCTGATGCAGGCAATGCCAGGGACCCAACCTAATATTATTATTATTCGAGACGGAGCCTAACCCAACGGCGGGATGATTACATTTGACTTGCAATGATTTTCCCCCCTGCATGTGAAAACAACAGCTTGGAAAAACTAATAGACGTATTCCCCAAAGTAGCTTTGTTGCTCCTGCCTTGCTTTAAATAAATCTCATCACCGCAGTGAAAAATGTTTTGATTTCTCCTGCATTTAGAAAGCAGAGATAAAAGTCCAACCCATCTGTCCCTCAACTTTGCGGGGTGCAGTGCAGCGGAGAGAAGGATTTATCACACGCAGCACGGTAAAGTGCATCTACATCCGCCACACTGCTCCCACTTGCATCATTATCCTCATCGCCTATCACTTCCCCAGCTGAGCCCCCTTTTGGAAACGGGCTGACACATCGACGTCGGGTAAACACCTTTAAAAGGATCTGACGCCCTGTAATAGAAGAAAAAACACTTCCGTATTGTTCAGGACCCCTGGCACTGTGCTGGGCTTATGGAGGAGTAAGCCATTGTCTGGTGTCATCTAATTGGATCAAGTTTGTGTAGAGAACAGATGTGTATTGCTGGCTGAGGTAAACACTGGACCAGAAGATGCCAGGGTTGAAATTGCTTTGAAAATCGTTTCTGCCTACACAGAACGAGTGAGAATACCAGAGCAAAATACAGTATAAAGCAACATTTGTGTCTCAGTCTGAAAAGCAATAAACACTTTTTACTTTGGTGTGGATTCAAAAAGGTCCCAATTTTCTTTTGTTCATCCAAGGGCCCAGCCATACATCTGTTTGAAAGGGAATGTGTCGTACACAGATGAGGCTGAAGCAGTCAGCATGGCAGTGATCACAGCACACGTGATGAGTCTTGGCAAAGAACAAATTATACCTTGGAAACCAAGTATTGCTGATCTAATTAAGAGCTGGCAAAAGGTGTCATCAGGGTCTGACAGATTTCAGCCCAGAGTCTTTTCTGCTTGCAGTGAGCGGCAGCAAAAGTGAGAAACATTGGCATAAACAAAGTGAGATGAAGAGAGACACAGAGAGACAAGGAAGCACTATTTCCAATCAAGCATCTGCCTCCCCTCCGACACAGCTCGATTTAACCTTGAAGAGTAATGAGATCTGACTTGCTTAAATGTTAGCATTCTTAAATCATCAGGAAGTGCCTCCAAGGAGCCGATAATCACTGTGCCAAATTGCTGCGCTCGCTAATTTCATTTCTCCCTAGCATTTGCTTGCAGTTAGTGTCGATTATTCAAGAACAGGCATTTAATGCTGCCAGGTCCCAGGGGTGTTACATTAAAATGTAATAACTTGCAACATAAATGAAAACAAAAACCATTACTTTCCTTCCTCCACAAATTTCCTCCCCCCTCCCTTTTCCTCCGCCACCTCTCTCCCTTCCTCCCTCCTCAATCTCTCTCCACTCCCTCCCTCCATGGTGGGAGTTCGAATCTAATTCTCAGCCCATCTGGCAGGCGTAATGAAGGCGGGCCGGGCTTGTGGTGCCCTGCTGCCATGGCTCGGTGGAGCAGGAGGCTAGCTGGCAGATTGGGCCGGGATGAGTGGAGGGGAGTCGGAAAACCTGCTGAGTGAGTAAGCCGGCCCAGTTAATCTCCCATGTGCCCCGGTGTGATCGGGGCCAAGGCCAACCACACACTGAGGGCACAGTGGATGGGGTCTGGAGTGTGGATTGTCGTGGGCAGAAGACTGGTGGGTGAGTCTGGCATTAATTTACATTTCCTGGCATTTAGCTGACTCTTCTATCCAAAACGACTTTCAATGAGTGAAAGAGTATAATAACCTTCATTTTGAAGACTGCCAAAAACATACCAGTCAGCGAGAGGGTCACAGCTAAGCCAAGGCAACTACAATGCCAACTGGGCCTGTAGTGTGTTCAGGGGATGTTTAGTATTGTCAACTAACCAAAGCAGCCATAAGGGACATAAAGGCGTGAATCACATGAAACAACTGCATGTGGATGTGAAGCTTTTGGAAGATCTCTGGGATGGTAAAGACATAGGGCAAAGGCAAATTATACCTTCACAAACAGAGTGCGGGTCCAACTTTGGCAAACATATGTCAGAGGATACAGATAGTCAAAGAGGTAGATGCAACCCCAACAGGTGCAGCCTCAGAGGAAACAAAGGACAAATAGTGTCTTACCACCATCTGGCACAGACAGAGGTGCATAACGATTTACATATGGTCAAACATGGCAAATAACAACTGTGAAGAAGGGCTACATAACACACTTAAAGGTATACTACTGTAGATTAACACAGAAACGTGTATCCTTATGTTGTCACACATACAACTGCAAATAACACTTGCTTTATATTTATTTGATACAAACTCATTTCAATTTTGCTTGCACTTTAAATAAATGGAATTTGCAGTGCTGTAAAAATATTGTTGTACTGTTAAAATTTGTTGTGATATATTTCCACTGTCTCCCAGGACTGCTGATACCTCTTGCTGCGAGCCAGGAACAGCTACTGGGAGAGTGCCACTGCTAGACACTGGGAAACCCATGCAATTATGATTAAGCTCCTTTTATCTAAACACAAACTCCTCTCCAATCGCTGCGATCTGCCTGCCGTGTGTGAAGGCACGTAGGGGGGAAGTGGCAAGGCAGCCAAAACCATGGTGAGAGACCTGCAGTTGCAAACATCGGGCTGTGTGTGTGTTCACCAACATGCTGTACCAAGCCAAGCTGCTATGACCTTAAAAAGCCATGTTTTGCAATCCAGTCAACAACCAGTGTTAGGCGAGAACATTACAGGAAACCCGTTACCTGCCCGGTACCTCAGTTTGCCAAAAATGTAAAACCACAGCGCAGGTAGAGCAACACAGAGACACAGCAGCCCAAAAGGAATGCTCTCAGTGTCTGCAAGGCATGAGTGGAAAAAAAAAAGAAAAAGAACAAAAATCTGATAGGTGAACACACAAAAAAAAGTCATCTACAACAACATAGCAGGAGGCTAGGCTGACAAAAACAGCAGGTTTCCTAAAGCTGTGCTTTGGCCTCTGGAGAAACCACAACACTGTCATTAACAGTTACTCTCCTCATAAACACACCAGCATCAGCTGGAGGTATAATTGCCCCTGCTTCTCCTGTAATCTTATACCTTACCTGCTGTTACTGTCAGACACCTTCTCCACTGAGAGAGAGAGAGAGAGAGAGAGAGAGAGAGAGAGAGAGAGAGAGAGAGAGAGGAGTTGTGGTACACGTGTGTGTGTGTGTGTGTGTGTGTGTGTGTGTGTGTGTGTGTGTGTGTGTGTGGTGAAGTTGGAGGCAGGGTAGGTGTTGCTTGTGTACTGTCAGATACATGATAAGGGAAGTAAAAAGAGAGGTGTAGAGACAGAAAGAAAAGGATAAAACACATGCCAGAAAATCAAATGAGTGTATGTTGCTCACTGAAATCCCAAGAGCATGGCTCAGGGGCTTCGATGGAGGGAAATCATGTTCTTTCGTTGAGTGATTAGAAGACGAGTGGCAGAACATGACCTACTTAGTATAACTTTTTTGTACGGGTTTTGGAAACGGTACTCATTCGGGTAGAGTTAGAGATGTGGGTGGGGGCTTCAACCCTAATAGATTCATAGAAACATTTAAGAAAGAAAGAATAATTGCCAAGGGGTGTTTGTGAATATGGAATAAAGTCTCTTCATCTCATGACCTCTCAAACTCAAACAAGAGCTTGCCGTCATCCTGTATGCTCTGGCTTTGCAGCCAAAAAGCACAGATGGATGCGTTTGATCCTACAGATACGGAAGGTTAAAATGCAAAACACAAATGAATTAAACATCATCTGACACCCTCTAAAGGCTACAAGAGGAAATTTTAGTACCTTTAAAATTAGCCCAGAAAGTGTGGTGGGAGGTGTGAATGTTGAGAGAGCCGGAAACGAGGAGAGAAAAAAACAGGATGAGAAACCTGCTTTCTCAAAATCTGTGACTGAAAATGGCAAAGCGTTGTTTCATTTCTCTGCACCATTACCATCCTCTACTGGAAATCCACCGAGGCCATGAAAACGGAACACTTTAGCTTTGCTGTAGAAATGGGCCTGCTCTGGCTCCTCTTAATTTCAGGCTTTGTTTGTGTGGCGTCGGGGAGCTCTTGTGGGTTTGCGGGAGACCTGCAGGCCTTTTGTCTCATCAGTAGAGGTGGTTTGTGCTTGGCGCCTGAAGCGATCTGTTGGCGTATGCCTTTTGTTCTACCTCTCCATGCGAGATTTGGTCACAGGTCGCGGATTACAGGCAACACAGCCGTCACAGGTACACCGCTGTTTGTTTCCCCTACAACAACTGTTAATGCTCGAGAGAGAGGCGTGCTCTGAATCCCCATATCAATCAGAGAAAGTAAGGTGTGTTATGAAGAAGAAAGAGTGAAGAACAACCAAGACATGTGTCGGGAAATGAAAAGTCTCACAAAATATGTCATTTTTTCATTAGGTTCTGCCCAAACTAAAATGGCTTCCTCTGGATTCCTTGGGGGACACTGGCAATGCTGCAATGCCTGCTTCTTTAAATGACACAGACTAATATTGCACTTGTGGCGCTGAATTAATAAACTGCAGCATGATAAATCTCTGTGATTTATTATGTTCCCTCCAGTGAATAATCAAGTTGAATGAGAGAAGGAGAGAGAGTCGGACAAATTGGAAGAGACAGAGACATAGCTGGGTCTGAATTGAGACACAATAGACAAGGCCCTTCCTCTGCACAGCTGAATGGACATAGCTTTGAATGAGAAGTGTGAAACAGTCAGCCTCCGAAATCAGTGGGTGTTATGTTTAGCAGAAGGAAAGCGATTAAAATACCAAAAAGTTCAATGTGCAGCGCGCCGTGAAATATGACATATGGAACTGCCAAAACAGAACTAGCAGACGTTCTTTCCCCCAAAACGGTCTACTTCTTTTGGAAGCATGAATTCCCCATAAGGGAGGTTTATGAGAATATGACACCTCTATGAAAGTCTCATCCCACAATCCACAGGAGGCTTTCTCTCCCTCCTGCCTGCTTCTGGTGGGCTGCCATCATATTCATTCCCCGTTCCCAGATAGATGTTTGTAATTGGAGCTCTAATTTATGATCGGGCCTTGGTGCAGGATAATGATATGGAGCATTGTAATTTGCTGATGCAAATTGTACGTTATAATGGGGAGCCATAAAAGCCCCAGCAACATCTCGGAGACTTGCCAAACACCCTGAGCGTTCATTACAGCCCTCATTAAAACATCCACGTCGGCATTGGGAGCTCTTACAAATGGAAGGAGCATGTAATTGCTGCTTGATTGTGGTATATGTAACATATGATAAAGTGGAATTACCACTTTATTTGTCTACAGTGTCCGTGAAACTTAATGGGGAGAAAGCCTGCAGTAAACAAATCCTCAGAGCATTATTTGATTGTTACATTATCGGGCTATTTGTTTAAAGTGGGGCAAATGTGAGTTAGGGGACAGTGCATCCAGGACAAACTAAGAGTGATGATTATCAAGGCTGGGCTTAGGGGGATAAAACTAATGCTTTTACCCATGAGAGGCTGTGTTTCATTTGGACTAACTCCAACATGGGTGAAAGCATAGCACTTCGTCTGGGAATACATTAACTGGATTTAATATAAGAAAAGATCAGTATTGTTCTTTCTCATTACCAGGCACCAAAGTCATCACCATACATTTGCTTTAAGAGTGGTGGAACTAGATTGAAAAAGGTTAGAATGAACTATTGAAGTCACGTTTGATGAAAAAATATTTTGTACTAATGCCATTTTGGGTCTTTGGAGTATAGCTCCTAGACATTTTCAATCGTTGATCTCAATTCAGTCCTAACAAACGGGGTATGTGGAACGCGGTGGAGCTGAACGTCCCAGCTTTTAAGCAGCCTTAAGAGCAAAGCCAAGTGGCAAAAGCAATTAAGAGTTCATTTAGAACAACTGAACTATGCTGGGGCTGGTTTTCTGAGGCCTAGTCAACACTTATTCACAGTGTCGCCTTTCTATTCAAATGACCTCTCCCAGAGTCCCCATTGTGTTGGTGCCGTTCTAATGCACCTCCATTAGAACAAAAATTGAGCTGCATTGCTGAAAATGAAGTTTCCCTCCTCAACTCTGAATGATAGCAAGCCTCTACCACCAGAGCTGTGTGTGCTCAGCCACTGGAAAAGGATTTTCAACCGTGCCATTCAGTCGGGGCCCCAGAAGCCTGCAGCCTTTATCTGCACATCCGTTGATTGATGTGTTGTGGGCCCTGCTGTGGTTAACAGCAATTTTTATCTGTTGCTAGCGGCAACAGCCCAGGTCCCTGGTGCGCAGAGAGCAGCAGGGCCCAGGATCTGAAGCCGGACCGCACACGGGGATAAACAAATAGGTTTTTCAAGGCAGACAGCCCTCATAGAGAGGCCCCTGACAGGCAGCGCCCCACCCCAAGGCCAGGACAATGTCAGGGCCACAGCCCACTCCTGCTGGGCTCTTGGTTTCCTTCACTAATTTTCACCATGTGCAGAGCCGGCAGTATGGAGACACCTGCACACGCCACTGAAAAATAAGCAGCGCACAGGAGACAGAAAGAGGAAGACAGAGTGATATATAGCGAGGTAGCCACAGAGATACAAGAAAAGAAACAGTTAAGAGATTACATACTACAGGGGAAGGACCCATGGCTTCCTGTTAAAGATCTGTGTGTCGACACTGGTAGTGACCAAAAAAATCTTCTGCAAAAATGATTCTAAGTATAAGATATAATTTACACTCAATTTCCTTTCAATTGCTGTGTTTAGCATATAATCCAGTGAATCTGTGTCGTTTTGTTAAATAAAGCGTGAAGCTTTTAATGGCTTCTATTATAATTAAGTGACATAATCCTTGTATTCGATAAAGATCTTGTAAAAAGCCTCGTCACTCAGACAAGGAGTATATTTGCCACAATGTGGAGGTCGTGAATGCCAAATCAATTAAAACATGGCTATTTAAGAATGCACAAATGACTCTGAGACTGCTCTGTTTAGAGTGTAGAGTCATTTAGCGTTAAATATGATTACGACAACCCGAGCAGGGAAATGAAGAATGGGCGTGTCTGAGAGCTCCGAGCATTCTCGCTCAACCCAAACACTTCGGCTAAGGTTTTACTCCCTGCCATCACAGAGATAAACCCTCCCAAAACAGACTAGTCAGATTATAGTGTCACAGACAAAGCTCTATGCTTTTATCGTGTGTGAAAACATGAGCTGTAGCTTGGCCTTAGGGTGATTTTAAAAGATGGGGAGAGGGAGACTAAAGCTCAATCACCTCATCTGAAAGGAAAGGGAGGTGTGTCTTTTTCGCTTAGCTAAAACATCTCCTCCTCTGTACAGTATATCCAGCCCAGGGGTAGCGACAGGATGGGCAGATAGTTGTAGTGAGATTCTTTGACATTTTCCCCGTCTCTTGCAGCTTGTATCTCCCAGGCACAGAGGGGGATGTTGGGTTCTTTATCAAGGAGCCCCTCAGAGAGGATGATAAATCGCCAGAGCCCAGGCCCATCTCCAGTGGAACAACAAGCAGGTAGCAGTGCAGGAAACAAGGCACAGATATTGTCTCCCAAACATAGCAGAGGCTATAATGAAGCCTGCACAAAGCAGACAGGAGAGAGTCGACCTGATAAACAATTCCATTTCCAGTCTTCCACAGAGAGCGAGATAGCGAGTCTCAGTCCTGCTGCTACATATCGCTGGTGGACTCAGCAGTCCAGAGATTAGCCCTCACTCCTGAATGGGGAATAAAGGGTGGGGGGGTGGGAAGTGATTTCACATATAGCGATGTCATCACCTGGATAAACACATTATGTTTTTATAAATAAGTAACTTAGGTTAGTTTGTTGTTAACCCTACCATGTAAGATAATTTTGTTCAGAGAGGATGGATACTGGTATGGAATTACAATCTTAAACACTTAAGACATATTTTGTTTGCCTGCTAGCTTTCATATTTTTATTTATTTTTATTTAACAAGAATTTGTTTTTTTTGTTTTTTTGTAGAGAGACACAAGAGTACGAAACCATGCTGCTATTATAGTACGTGCTGTATATGGAGAATGGTAAGGCTTTTAGTGTTACATGGTCTTACTGTGTTCACCTCAGTAATGTCAATGGCCAGTATTTTCAACACATTTACAAATGTCTGTCTGTCAATTGTGGAAAAACAACTTTTTTCTTTTCTTTTCTTTCTTTTTTTTTTTTTTTTACAATTACTTGCCACTAAAATCCTCAAATGTAAAGGTATTAATTATTTAATAATGGATAATAAATAATAATTAATTATTAATAAGCAATACACAGAAGCTAAATATCACTTAAGTAATAGCTTTTGCAATCCTCTAGATAAAACTTGAAAGCACTATCAATAATGTAAATTTTGAATTCAATTAGCATTCATTGCAGACAAAGGAGGAGATGAGTCATGCTTCTGCCAAATATGTGCAGAACATATACTGTATAGTATGTGCCACATTTTTAATGTATATTGAGAAGAATTAAATTAAAGCAGCAGGATTGTTCTAACTCAATGTAAGGTATTTGCCGTGTCCAATTCCCATGATTCTGCTGTTAAAGTCCACAAACTTCCTTTACAGTCTTGTGTAGACCATTCAAATGAGGACATTTAAGTCTGGAAGGCAACATAAGAAGAGAGGCATATGGACGCATAAACAAGAAGAAGCGTTATCTCACATAGAAGTAGAAAACAAACTGTCAGGAGAGATTGCCTTTTTTACCTCTTAGTGCCTCATGACAGATAACCAGCCCCCATCCACCAGCTAGATTATTTGAGTGTTTGTGGAGACGCAGAGCAGTAGATAGCAATCAGTGCTAGGGGCCAACCAGCAGATAGCCCTGTCCATGCTACTGGTGGCCGGTGGCGCTGCCTATGCCTGTGTGCCTGCCTTGTTGACCCTCCCACACCCCTCCCCACCTCACAAACAGCCATCCACCCACATACATAGCCTCTCTCTTCCTCTTCCTCCAGCCATAAAGCTCTATTCAGCCCCTGGCTTTCTCCTCATCCTATTCCTCCGCCCATACCCTCTCAGCCTCTGCCTGGCAGTTCCCTGGAGCCCCCTGACCCCACACCCCATGCCCCCCTTTGAAACCATCATACTGTAAAGCCTGAAGCACTTACAGATAAGGAGACCCCAGAAATCAAGCGGGCCCGGCAGCAGAGCAGATTGAGAGTCAGAGCTCAGCACCCAGGAGGTGCCCAGAGGCTACAAACGCTGCAGATAGTACCATCGGTTAGCCAAAGAGGGGAGTCAAGCAATGTAAAACTTCCTGCCCTCGTTACTGGACTTTCCTTTACTTGCGCAATGCCCCCGCCCCCACACTACCACGACCAAGCCCTTCCACCTCTGTTTCTGTCCTAACTCTCTCTCTCTGAATCCTCCTCCTTTCAGATAAAGAGAAGGCCTCGATCCCTGCCGACTCAAACTGACAGCTCAAGCCAAAGGGCTCCACAAGCTTTTTTGGAAGGTCTTGTTTGTTTTCATCCATCTGTGAGTATGCAGCCACTGGGGAATAGGAATGTGACATGTTCTATTAAAACAAAATTTTAAAAAAAGATCGCAGAGATCAAGGTCTTTTGAAGTTAAGCTTTGTTCAGTGCTTTAACTACAGTCCTTTGAGGCAGATTAACGATGACAAACCATTTATAGTTGTTTTGTTTGTCAGGATGATTGCTTCCAAGCTGAAATAAGAACTGCCATATGCCACTCATCAGCTAAAAGTAGCACACTTTAAAGAATGTTCCTCTTATGAGTTCCCCTTTAAGCAAAGGACATAAAGGACGACCGCTGTCTCTATTACCCAGAGACTAGACACATCATTGAAACAATGGGAGGAGAAGAGCACAAATTTACGGTTCGAAAACACACTGGGGCAAGGCAACAGATGCTTTCAAGAGATAAAAATAGTCCTGCTCTGACAATTTGAGAGCTAGTGTATGTTTGAAAGGATTGGGTTGACGTTTTCCAAGGCATTGCTAAATATTCCTCTGACACATTTACCTTGAACAACACTCTACGTGTTCCATCCCACTTACTCCTATTAATATACAGCTTTTTTTTTTAACAAATCATAAGACATGTTTAACTGCAATGGATCTTCCCGAAGGTTTGAATGTGCGTGCATTTCTGTGGTGGGGAAAATTGTATTTATTGCATAGATACAGGGGCCTTTAAAAGGCTTTTAGGCATATTGTCATATATGTGAGGAAAATGATTCTCCACTGGCTGTCATTGGAGGAAGACATAAAACTCTGACAGCCAAATTGCAGCACCGGCGACCGTCGCTGATCGATGCCAATAAAACGAGGCTCTTTTCGCCAAGGTAGCACAGGACACCTTCCTGCAATTTAATCAGTCAGTCAGCCAGAATTAATGTTCCTAATATCATGATTTCTCCATTACTCTATTTAACATAATTAAAATGTCGAGCGCCGGGGCCATAAAGCGGGTCGTTGGAGATTGTAATTCTGCCGTAAAGCTATGAAGCATGAAAATGCCACTTACCGAGTAGCCACGGCCTGACAGCGAGTGAGTGGAACTCTGTAGGGAGAGAGAGGAGAACAAGGATGACCTTTAAGGAGCGTTTCACTCGCTGACACAGACATGATGAAGCAGCGGTGCTTTAATATCAATATTCACGTTAACCTTTTACCCGCCCCGCCATGTACCCCATGCCTGCACACATCACTCCCATACATTCTGGTCTCCACCACGGGGTAGCTGAGTGGCACCCGATCTAAAAACAATCACTCATGTCCAGCTGAGAGACTTAATTGTTGTCAGTTGTCATAGAATTACACAGTGGGGGGAAAAAAAAAACATTTGAAAATAATTACAATAACGTGGTGCACAATAGCCATTTTTATGCATTTTAAGCACAGTAGGAATCGTACATGCTTTCAAAATGGAGGTTCTTGGATACTTGCATTGTTAATTGTGCTTCTGGTGTTTTACATGTAATGTGTTGCAGTGCAGCTTAAGATTAAGTGTCACCATTTATTTATCTGAAGTCACTTTGTTCTGTGCCTTCACAAGTATCATGTGACACTGATACACACATAGGAGTGAATCCATCACTTGCATCAGTTGATAAGTATCAGGTACCCCGCTAGCAGAAGGTTTTGGCTTCTCTTCTCATTCCATCTTATAATTAATTATTTGCTCTGCACCAACAGCGATGTTTAAAAATAACGGACGATATTTCAGCATAAATAATCTGCAAACATAGTGCTTATAAAAAGTGGAAAAATAATTTACAAAATGTGTTATATCATCTTCATCACATTAACTGCAAATTGTAAAAACACAACTTTATCTACCAGAATCACACTATAAACTCATTCATTCATTCACTGTTTTTTTCTAAATGGTGTCCATCACATTTTGAATCAAACCAATGTTCTTCATTATTATATTAAAATTATACACACACACACACACACACACACACAGACACACGCACACTCTTATATTATATGAGGCCCTTTTGTACACTTTTTGATAAATATCTCTTCACGCATTTCAGGAGGTGTTGGTTGGTCTATCAAACTCCTTCTGTGTTTTGTAATGCAGTCTTCTAAATAAATGCTGAACAAGAGGAGGATGGAGACAGAAAAGGCTGGGTTTTGTTCTATTCTCTGGCTCTGTCTGTCAGTGCCCAGCACGAATACCAATCTCCAAATCCCTCCCTCCACTTCCACTTTTCACTTCTTTTATTCCTCTGTCTAGATTGGCAATTTCTCCCCCCCTGGTCTCTGGAGGGGACTTTTCTGCTAGACCAATTTCAACCATAGGTCCACCTTCAATCCAAACGACCTCCCCCACACCTTCACCACCACTGCCTCCCTTGTTTTGCACCCTCCCACAAACCCTCATCCATTCTCCCACACCTGCTCTAGGCCTCAGCCCTCATCAACGCCTGTGTGCCCCTCTGATTCGCAGGACGGCTCCTGTGGTGACGATTAGGGAGGAGTCCTGCCGCGAACCGGAAAGCAGGCTCTGCGGGAATCAAAAGGCTATTCCCGCTCTGCACAACCTCTCTGCTCCCTTCAGTACCACGACCAGAGAGGAGGCCAGGAGAGCGGGGAGAAAAAACTGCACAGAAGGCAAAATCTGTGGATACAAAAGGGCCAAAAGTGTGTTTCGGTGAGAATGCAGTCTGTTGTCTGTGTGTGAGTGCACCTAAATATGTGTGTGTATATGCATGTGTTTTTGTGTGTGGGTGCATATGTGCATAGGTGTTGGGAGGCCAAGGCCATTTGGAATTAGCCTTACTATGTAGAGTTCATTCAACTTGGAGCATTCTGAGTAGAAAGAGGGGCTTATTTAAATGATAATGAGGGACAATCCATTGGATTTAGTGCCGGTGAAGGGAGAAAATAGGGGAGGGAAAGGGGGGATCCATTAAAACGCCAGCGGTTCATAAGCCATAGGGTCGGCATCCAGCTAAACACTCTCTCTTAAAAGCCATTATACATGGCTCTCAATGGATTTCTGCAGCGCTTAGGACTTCAAAAGGATTTAAGAACCCGCCCCAGAGAGGGAGTGTGGGGGAGGAGGGGAGGAGGCTGTGTGTGTGTGTGTGTGTGTGTGTGTGTGTGTGTGTGGTGGTTATGGTGGTTGGTGGCGAGAGGGATGGGGCGGATGCTGGCGGCATTTAAGGGTTAACTAAACAGCCCTGGAGAAGAGAAATGTTGCTAAATCCGCCCCCTAATCCTCTCCCCATTTCCATGCCCCCTCCCCCACCCTCTTTACAAAAAAAAAAAAAAGAAAGAAAAAAGAAAAACATGGCGACAAGAGGGGAGGGTCCAGTCCATCTTCTCCCAATCCAGACTATTGGTTTTTCTCATTGCAGGGAGGCCAAGAGGTGGGCCAATCAGAGATCGTTGGAGCATGATGAGGAAAGGGATTCAAACATGTATGCCCTCTGTGGCAGGTAGCTGGGTGGGTTTGGGTGCATGTGGGTGGGTGTGGGTGGATACAGGAGGGTGTAAGAGACTCTGACAGCACCACAACTGCCACCCTCTACTCTGCAGGACACAGATGCAGTGGAACACACCCCCTCCGCTGCCTCATATTTCCCTAATCCCTATGTGGCTTAGTACCGTGGCCCCGCTGCACTGCAGGCACAATTACCTAGTCAAAATAAACAGATAAAGACCCAACCATGGCAATGAACAAACAGCATCCCCTGCAATTTTTTTTTACGCCCTGCTCCCAAATTGATGCATGACTGTTTTTACAGGCGGCCGCGTCCACATGTCGCATTTGTCTCTATTTCCTTTGGCGCTAAGACAAGAGAAATCCATTTTACTCGTTGCAGACGCGGCATCATTAGTTAAGAGCTCTTAAAGCTGGGGAGCCACTTTGATGTGGCGGAGCATGTTTTACGAAAATTAGCAGTGCTCTCAGTGTGGTGGCAGAGATTTCATGGAGCTGAAAAAATAAGAAAAATAAGGGAGACTGTGGCACACTGTCGGTGAGGAATCTCACTGCGTGTGTCATGTCCGGGCCTTAACTGAGAGGAATACAACAGTCAGCCGAGAGGAGGACAGACACAGACAGACAGACGAAAAGAGAAAGAGAAAAGTAAGGACAGGCAGGGGGAGAGAGATGAAGAGATATGGATGCCGTGGCTACAACGATCAGCGTCTGTGCACCATTTATTTGGCAGCAGATTAGAGAGACATGCCACATCTAACACCGTCGGCGATTACAGCGTGCAATTTTCAACAGTGCACCCCTCCTCCCACCGCCAGCCCCACAACCACCACCACATCCACCCTCACTCTACCACCCCCCTCATACATGCCCACCCCACCTCCCTCCCCTTCTCAGTGCTTGTCGTATATCCCTGTCAGAGCTGTCAACCGGCTTCGGTCTTTTATCTGACAAGCCCGCCTCTTCCTCCTGACTTTTTCATTAAAAGACAGCCTTTTACACAAATTCAAGAGAAATCGTACGAGAGGAAGAGGGGGGACAGTGCATGAGGGAAGCAAAGCAGCAAGGCTTAGAGAAAAGATGAAGATGGGAGAAATTAGGCTGGGTGATTTTTTTTTTTCCCCATCAGGCTGGATTTTCAATTGGAATGCTGAACAGCTTAAAACAATGTATTTAATAAGTTCATTAAAATCTTCTTCTTTCCATCATTTTACTCCTGCTGGAAAAGGAAGCTGCATATTTTCCTTCCTCTTCTTTCTCTCTCTTTCTCCCTCTCTCGCTCACTCCTCCTGCTGCTTTCGTCAGCTAAATGAGCAGTCTGATTGAATTTAGTTAGGTTTGGGAGGCCTGCTTGACAGGCATTAGTTAGGAAGCATATTTCTACATTCATTTAAAATGAGCCGCTTGGGATTTTGCATAAATTCTCATTACTTCCCCTGTATCTAAATTGCATTATTTCATCCCTTATGCTGAACCAATGCCGGGCCTCCATTTTCCTTTGCCACCTACTCATCCTCTAAATGGGCCGGCATATGGATGCCAGTGCAGCAATAATTGGAGCGGTTTCTTTAACTCATTCCATTCTAGGGTCGGCAAGGTCAGCCCACACCTGGCTGAACTGCGTTAGGTCACGTCTACATTTAACCGCACCGTGCTTTAAATAATGCCAGGCCAACTAGGTGATGCTGTGTTACCAGCATAATCATTTCCCGTCTATGTGCTGCCAGCCAACCAGTCTTTTTCCCTACGCACAGGGGATTTATGAGGTGATAGCTGGAAACAGCAGGAACTACTGCACCAGCTGCCCTCTGATCTCAGTCTCAGTGTTGCTGTCCTCTGCCTGTTCTCTATATCCCACCTCAGGGGTCCCCAGCCTCAGCCTGTGAAAGTGGATAGCCTGGGTCTCTGTTGGAGGTCTGTAAAAAGGGGAAAGGTCTTGTCCAAGAACTCACCTCGCTGAGCTGCTCCTTGGAGTTGCTCCTGTGTGGTCGACTGAGTTCCTGCACCGTCTCGTCCTCGCTAACTTTCACTGGACGTAGCGCCAAAGGTTTGATCTGCACGGAACCAAGAAAAGAGGACATCCTCAAGTCATGTACTTACTGCATGAAACAAACCACTGTTCACAACTAAGTACTATACCCTGAGAGGCACTGATTTATTCTTCAGACATTGCCTGACAGAGACATCAAGTATAATCCTGCTCTGATATGACTGTAAATCACTACAGAGTTGCTTATTATTGCCAGTTATTTTGCCAATTTAATACAATTTGTATTAAACTGGCAAAAAGACATGGACTTCACATCACTGTGAACCTTTTCCAAGGCACGCCATATTCTTTATTTCTTTTCTCCTCTTTTTTCTTTCATTCCTAAAGAGCAAACTGTGTTTCATAATAGCAGAAGGTTATTTTTTGTCACTTTGCCTTTTTGTCATTCAGTTAATAATGTGAGGAGTTCAACATGCAACAAAGAGAAGAGTGAATGGTTAAATATACCTTAACCACTTGGCCACCAGGAAACCCTGAATCAGCCGGCTTTTCAATACAATGCCAACCCATGAAACAAGCTAACAAATCTTTAATACAACTGAGTTAATTGTGGATTGTCAATAGTAATGCTTTACCTAAGTTGATTTCATACTAAAATGAATGGAAAGCCGGGGCTACACAGGACCACCAAGACGAGCAAGTGAAAAACCCACAAAATGGTATAATAATAATTATTATATGCTATTACAATTGAATGATTCAATTTAAATCCATCCACCAACAAAAGGTTGGGTAGGTAGGTGACTTTCTTGGATTTTTGTTAAAATAAGAACAGGTGATTTTTAAATTGTGCATTGATCTCTAAATCAATCCAACCTCTTGACACATGAACAAATCTGTGTTAATTAGGGAAATTATGAAGGCAAACTGACACAACCAATTAGGACCAGAACTATCCAAGTTCACACACTATCAAAAGTTCAGATACTGCAATAACTCATACAGCAAAACAATAGTAGGACAACAATGTTCACGGGGCACAAATTAAAGTTCCAGATGGCATCTTGTTTCCTGTCACTCACTGTGCTGTATAACCAACTCCACAAGTTGGCCAGCTATGCATAACAATACAGCATAGCTACAATGGCTTCAACTGACTTTCAATGGGCCATGGTCTTTCTATTCTTAACCTGAGGGAAACGCAAAGTCTGTGTGGCGTCTCACAGCTCAGTATCAGTTTGTGCTTTGGCTAAATGCAAAGCAGAACTGGCTGTAGCAAAAACACCTGCAACCCCAAACCTCGAGCCACTGTTGCTAGTCATGCCAGCCAGCAACAAGAATGCGGCAGCAAGTGCTACACCTCTATCAGTCAGTATTGTTCAACTTTCTTCCTAAACAACTGAATCACAAATCAGTCGAATGTAATCATATGATATAAATACATACTCAAGCATCAGGTAGGTAACAGTAGCTACAAATTTGAATGTGCTTACCTTAGCCTGCGTACAGTATAAACAGTATATAATGTTATTGAACAGGTAGAAAAGCTTGTCTGTCTGAAATCCCCATCTACTCCACTCCCTCACAGCTCTGGCACATTCATTAGCCAACTTTGCAAGGCCAAAAGCAGCTCCTCCAGGTCAGTAAAAAACAGAAAAACCATGTAGCATGAAGTGTGAGACAACACTAAATAATATACATACCACCAACACAATATTTTATAGGACAAATAAAACATTTTCCATTTTATTTTCTATCATTTTCTGGTCATCAAAACGCTCAAATTATATGTAAATTAAGAATTTTCCATAAATCATACAAATAAATCAAATATTGTCACAGAATGGCATATACAAATGCCAGTACTTGTGTTCAGCCGCCAACATCACACATCATGGTAACCCTAATGCAAACATGGATGGCTTATTTTATTGCATGCCATCAAGACCTGCAGTTGGCATGCACCCAAATTCCCAGCCAGATGGGAGGTTGGCGAGCTCAGCAAGAAAGACTCTGTGCCGGTGGAGCACCAGCCAATCACAATGTCCCGTGCTGCTTCCCCACATTGGAGTACAGTGGCAATGGCCGCGGGGTGTAATCCATTTGACTAGCAGTTTGCATGTAGCAGCTCCCCTGGTGGTGTGCGCACTGACTGGCCCCGTTCTCCTGATCTCCACTGTAATTTAAGCAGATCACTGCTACAATTAACCTTTCCCGGTAAATATCAATTATGGCCCCCGGCTGGGCTAGAATTAAAAGGGTCATCAGCTAATCTGACAGGTCCTGTACGCTGCCACCTGGCTGGGAGAAAGGGAGAGAGGCAAGGCGGCAGAGAGTGTTTGTCTACCCTCGTGCCCACCAGCTCACATGCCAAGTAGACACAATTCCCTTTTAATTACCCTGCTGCCGCCAGGGCAAGCATGCTGATTGGCCAAGGGGCATTAGCAGTGCGCTGAGGTCAATAGTGACAGGACGGGGGTGGGGTGGGGTGAGTGTGGCGGAGAAGAGGAGGGAGCTGCCGCCAAGCAAAAGCAATCAGGGTATAGAGATGGAAGGAAGAGAAACCTGCAGGTGGGCCTAATCAGGTTTGACTTCCACCTCTACCCGCCTCTCCCTCTGCCTCTCGCCCTCGACTAGCTGTCAGCCTAATCACTCCTTGAATCTCAAAATAGATGGTGGCCTTTTTGATTTCCTTCTCTCAAGGAGAGCACAAAGAGAGCAATCCTCCATGGCAGGCAGCAGGCAGGCAGGCAGGCAGGCAGGCAAGCAGAGACAGAGCGTCAAGGTACAGTCTGCATCACGTCACCGTCAAGTGCAGCCGTTGATTACTTTGTTTACCCAGCATCAGTGTTGCTAACAAATTCCTGGAGGTGCCCAAAGTGTTTCCATCTCTTCTGGGCGCAGTGGCTACATTACCCAGTCAGCAATCAACTTGGCTATTGATCAGAGCAAAGTGTCTAATTAGCTGCCTAGGTTAATGACGCAGCGTGCAAGGACCGTTCCCTGAGCCGCTGTTCAATGGACAGGAGAGCAATTGATCTAGGCAGGAATTCACCAACTCCGACAAAAGATTGGCAACCCTGACTGCCTGTGATTAAGGCAGGGACTAATTTCCTGTCTGGGGAGGTGTTTAATTGGCCCTAAGCTCCCAACTGTACAGCTTTCATGTGTTGTTTTTTTTCTTTTTTGTGTACTCATTAATGTTAAAGGACAAGTTAGAGAGCTTGAGGGTGGGGCTAATGGTCTCTACTGAGATGTGTTCAGCTGCAAGTGGTGGCACAGTTCAAGGTCACAATACCTTTCCATTATGCTTGAGGTAATGCCTTTGAATTGCATTCCAGGCAGCCCGGAGGGAGCAGCTCATGGCCACCAGGCTGTTTTAAGTTATAGTTTTTGATTCTTTTTTACGTGGATTAAGTTTGTTTACACAGAAGGTTTGACCCATGTAGTACTGAGGCAAGGTTAATCAGGTTGACACAGCAAGTGAATGGGGCTAATCTGTTTGTGTGCAGAGGACAGTTTGACTTAAGATAGAAGAGACATAGAAAAAACATGGCTAAGTAAAGGCCTGTGTTTTACATGAATAATGTACTAGAAATTAGCTCCATTAGTCTCGGTATTGAACATGTCTGCAGTCCCTCTCTGGAGGCTGCTGCTCTGTGCTCTTTAATTATCTTCAAAGGGCCCTCCAGCATCTTAATTTCCCCCCAAGTTGAGTAGTGCCGACTTGGGTCTACTCATTTATACTACTCTAACCCTGGGTGAAGTCACAAAGCCCCCCTGCTTAGAAAGAGCTAGTCAAGGCATCGATGGAGACAGTAGTGGTTCACATCAGTTCATGTTAGGCTTGGCTAACTTTCCTTTTCCTTTCCCTGTCTGTCACTCTCCTTGCAGTGTCAATCAATCTGTAGCCTGTCAGCAGGGAGCTAGCTAGAGGCTGGCGGGTGATGCTTTGTTGTCCTGCTACTTTGATCCCCCTTCCTTCACCTTGCAGGGGGCTTTAGCGGGGCATAGGATGGCTGTGCGGTCTCCCACCTTTTTCCTCCTTGAATAAGAGAAGCTGTTAGTCCTGACCTCGCTTTTTCTTTCCTTGCTCCAGCTACTCTCACTCTGCCTTGTCTCTCCCTAGCCTGCCGTCACCTGTCAACAGCGCTCAGGGAGGCTGTGCCTCAGTCTTGTTGCAGTGTCAATCCTCATTACCCTAGGATCTTGGACCTTGCCCCCCACCCGCCCCTTCTTTTGTAGCTGCCTTGATGCTGCGCCGCACTACCACGCTCCAATCTGGTCTCCGGGCTTCCCATGCACAGGGCAGGGAGGAGGAGAGGGGCAATACAGAGAAGGGAGGGCTGAAGAGGACGGATACAGATCCTTCCTCTAATTTGCTCTGAAAAGTGTCCTGCGCAAAGGACCCTCACCCCCATTAACCCAGCGACAGGCTGCTACCGCTGCTCAGGGAGGCATCAACAGTGCGCGTATGTATGCGTGTGTGTGTATGTGAGGTGGGCCCGGTGGTGCGGCGGGCGATCTCTGTGCTCAGTGCTGGGCTTCGGCACCGGCTCAATCTATCGGCTCATTATCCCCCCCGCCCAGGCTGGGGTGCAGACAAGTGCACTTTAGGGCCACAGGCCAAATTGATTCATCTGCCTTCATTTTCTTCAGGCTCAGAAGTGGCAGCTGCTCGGAGGCAGGGGGAAGGAGCTCTAAGATGGTGAGAGACAGAGATGGGAGAGAGGGAAGGAGGGAAAAGAGAGAGTCAGCGAGAGAGTGAGATGAAGGAAGGAGGCATCAAGAGAAAGAGGTGTTCCTGGCTTTGTTCCTCATCCACGTCTCATTTCACTTTTCCTACTCCTCCCTCCTTTCTCTCTCTCTCTCTCTCTCTCTCTCTCTCTCTCTCTCTCTCTCTCTTTACAGCACAACCAACACCTCCCTCCCTTGAAATCGCTATCAAGACATGCACTCACTCCCCCACCAAGTCCCAAGTTGGAAATTAGCCCAAGGACAAGCTAGTGGATTTACTACAGGGAGAGCAAATGGATTTTTGCTTTTATTTTGACGAGTCCCAGTGTATCCATTACGCCTTTTAATCATACATTATTCATAGAGCACGCCTTATAATAAATGACCACATAAAAGAGGTACACATATTATACAAGGCCTAAAATGCCCCATAACTCTCTCTCCTAGTGCACTCAGAACTGCATCACATTTGTAAGCTGGTTCACAAATATGAGCCTGTGAAATCGCAGTATGATGGCATTTCTATTCCAAGCAATGATGCTAGGACACGACAAGAGTCGGCAGATTAAAAACAACACTCGCGTACAAATGAGGTATAGAGCAAACAAATTAGAGGGCGTGACCTATTAGCAATGCGCACAAAATTGCAGTGTACAATTTTGCACTGTGTAAATCTAACTGGGGTGGCCACCGCGACCGCCCAACACTGTAACAAAGCAGTCAACCTGAAAGTGAAGCCGCTTATTCGGCCTGATTCCCAGCCAACAGGAACCTCAGGAGAGCCTGAGTGTCCCGCAGGGCCCCGTCTGGAACAGATGAACTGGGGAGGGGAACACTCCCTACGGGGGCCTAGGTCTCTCCAATCAGTCTCACCATATGCCTCCTGGGGGAGTGAGGGAACAAGGCGAAAGAGGAGGAAGGGGGGCAGGGGAGGTGCACCTGCTCCCAAATACGAACCCATCCCTCAGCACCTGTCCCGAGGGTTCGCTGACAACCACAACCAACAGACACACACAACTCACCTGTCAGCCAGGACCATAGGAACAGTATCTGCCCTGCACTGATAAGCACAAGGCCTTACAGCAGAAACACCCCAGCCCCCTCCTCTCCCTGCCGACTCCCACTCCAAGGCACGCATTTCTCAGAGCTACCAACAACAATTAGGCCGATGATGTCAAAATGCTAATGATGTTATTGGAAGGAAAGCAAGGGAGCGACGCGGTGGATCTGCGTTTTGCTCTTCATTGCTGGAGCCAACATTATGCAGATCTTGCTCCTCTCTTGTTGCTCTGCAAAAAACACACAGCTTTGATTTCTGTGTACACTATTAGTGTTGAAAGCAGTGAGTGCATTTTGCAAAAGATTTATGCATGCTAACAAGAAATATTCAAATGGTGCTCACTTTGGAGGTTGTACTTTTTTTTTTTTTACTCAACATGAGTATTTGCAAGTCAAAGTTCACTTTGCCTTGCAAAAAAGAGGGTACATTCAAAGTCACAGTAAAACAAGTTCAGGTCATGGTACATGTCTGAAATGCCACATTTGCACTTAGTGGTCAGCAAAACGTTTTGGAGGAAGAGAGAAAGTGATATTTTCATTCATTTTCAAGTGTATGCTGATGTATCTCTCAATGCTGTAATTAACTCAATAGACATTTCAGTCAACATGAGTATTTCTTCAAGGTAATAGATGTTAAATGCAATGTATATACATACACACACACAGACACACACACACACCGCCCAAACGCATTTAGAAAAATGCGTATGAATAATCTGAATGTATTGCATACATGTTCATTCAGTTGATTATGCATGATAGCTTGATAGCTTTTTGCATGGACCAAAACCCAAAAATTCTTACATTATGTATGTTGTTTATGCACAACTTCCTGACCTCTTTGGCATTTCATATCAATGTCTCTCAAACAAAGAAGTGCCAGAGATGAACGCAATAATAAATGTTTGTTTGCTACTTAAAGCCCAAATAAGTGACTGCTATGTGGTGCCCCCTGTCATCACTGCAACTCCAATAGTGGTAATGTTATTGTATAATTAATAATTTAAATAAAATAAATAAACTAATATAATAATAAATAAAAATGTAATATTCAGGAAGAAGTAATTAAAAAGATGGGTCACTGTATGTTTTATGTATTTTTTTTTTCAAAAATAACAAAGCACCAGATTACTGAAGCATTAAAACAGAACTATACCTTTTTCATAATCGTAGCAATATTTTAACCAAATTATTCAATGTATCTTTCAGATGTCTGGAAGTGTGAGATAAAATTTGCCTCTAACATGCAGTGTTATGCACTGCTCAACTCTGTGACCATTATAACTCTAGGTATGCTGTATCAAGCACAGATTCTGCAACAGTTTCATGTGGAAAGGATTTATCAGTTATGACTCTCAACTCCATAACCCTTAAATGGATGAGATAACGTTGGCGTAAACACTCTTATCAGCTGATAAGAGTGTGTTGGTTAGATCAGCGGTCCAGACAGATTTCAAAATGACAGAATGTCTGACAGATATTTTCACAACTTGAACTCACAAGTTGGCTAAATATCATAAGAAATGCTGCTCTGTGTAAGCAAATCAAAATGGAGGTCATGTAACACAAAAATACTTTAAATTAGATATATCATGGTGATTACACAATAATTGTAACCACTATTATATCAGGATTATTTACACGGTTCTAACAAAACAACCATTATCAGCACATCCACAATTTGTCAGACTTTATACATCAGAGAATGTTTTCCTCACATATAAATTTGCCTTTAATATTTTACCTACTTTTCACCACCAATTACTTTCATCATTGACCACCATGTGCCACGGATCCATGTGCTCAAGCCTCCAGTTATGCTCAACTGCTGTAACACCATTAATTATTTTATAACACTTGAAAACGATCTTATTAACAGTCGAAAAAATTACAATTTTGGAAGTGCAACATTCACACTCTCTCCTGCAACTGCACTTGATAACTTTGTCACCCTCACACGTACTTTAAGAAATGTTTAATTTCCTCTAATATAATCTGAAATAATTATCAGCTGAAGCCGCTGCAAAAAGGCCCCTTCTAACAAGTCCACCAAACACACACACCTTAAAACTAGCTATCATTCACTACAACATAATTAAAACACTGAAGATGAGATTGTGGGGTAAAGGAAATGAGCAAGTGATTAAAAAAAAATGCTAGATGAAGAGCCGTCTGAAACATCCGATCGGTCTAACTTTAGACTGCGTTCTTCAATCTAGTAAGAAAATGGCTCTTTAATGGAATGTCTGAGAAGAATCGTGCTGTGTTTCCTAATCAACATGCCATACTTTAATACTGACCATGTGCAACCGAACAACGACCAACAACAACTGAAACAAACGATTCGCTGGAAAGTAACTTTTCATTTAAAATTGGACAAATAAAAAGAACTATATTTATACGTACAAAAGATGAACAAAAGTGGTTGGCTTCTTAGAATTTCAATACCCCATTAGTTGTGAATTGTGTCAGTTTATATACACTTTTAAATCATCTCAAAAATTCAATAGCAAACCTGAAATCATGGATTTTATACCTCTAATAATTCATTTGATCTATTTTGATTTTTAAAAAAAAGTTACATCAGACATCTTATAGTCGCAAAAATATGTCAATGCTCTCTGTTGGAAAACGTTCTAAACGATGTACATTTTGGACCTTGTAATATGCAATATATTTAATGAAATTCCTTTTACTTAGCAGCCGACATATAAGCCAACACAACTATATCTGTGATGAGATAAAACTGGCTCATAGTATTGGCTACGCCAGTGCATCCATCAGGCTCTAGTTAGCATGAGCAACAATAGCCAAGACAGCTCATAATAAAACTACCAACTAAAGCCAACTGCAAACTTTGCAAAGATAAAACCTGATCACCACAACAACCATGCAAAAAGGTCAATGAGCACACAATGTGCTAATTCTTAGCTCACTATGAAAAGTAAACAGTTGTTTTCCATGCTGCCAAGAACAGATGCTAGGTTATACACTAAATCTGTGCAAGACTGTTCTGCCACAGATTTGACAGAAGATTTGACAGAATTAAAAACATATTCAATATAGGTACAATCTTGCATGTATGGAGTGCTTTGATCCTAAAATATTCATTCTGATTAAACTTTGTACTGTTGTACTGTATGCTAGAACTAATCTGAAAGACTTAGTGAGTAGCTGAGGCATGTCATCAGAGGAGAGGGAGAGTTTAGAAGAAAGAGACAGGAAGAGGGAGTATTTTAGAGAGATGAGGTCTAGGCAAGGAGTCAGGAGGTAGTTTGCAGTCAGAGAGTGAGAAAGAGAGACCGGGAGAGACAGCCAGAGTGCTCTGGGCTTTTTAATAGGAGGCAGATGCAACACATGTAATGAATCAGCTTCGGCTCTACGCGGCTTCCCTCTGATGTCTGAGCACCCGTCCTGCCCTTGAAAAACTTCTGGGACGTTATCTCATGCCTGCACAGTACATACTGCCAGTGAATTTCGGAGGAAGTGTTATGTGTTGGATGAAGCAGGGGAGGGAGAGGTAGAGGAGTTGAAGTGTGTGTATGTGTACTGAGAGATGCATTTATCTCTGTGTATATGTGCTGTAATATAACAATGTCTCCACATGCTGTGCTAAAAACCTTGAATATATAATGTGTATGCATTGGTATACTTAACTCCTACTGTCCAGACACCTGCAAAGTGTTCCTACAGTACAGTTAATGGACCAATTTAATGTGAAAAATTGCAGACTTGTACTTCTGCACTGATAATTATACATACCAGCAAGGCACAGTGGCCTGCAAGGCTGTAATGCTTAGTACAGAGTAGCAAGCAACATTGGCAAATATACATGTATGGAAAGATGGAAAGACAACCATACCATGCACACTGATGCTCACATGTTAACAGCTGGAGCTAGTTCTGTAGCTATAATAGCTGTTGGCTATTGGATGTTAAGATGCTGCTGTTAACATGCTAACTAGCATAAATCCTAGTACGTAACCTATATGGTGGTGTTGGGGTAAAAAAAAAAATCCGATCTCTTTGCGGGCAATATACTACATGACTAAAAAGGATTGATTATCCTCACTGCATACTAATTAATACAGACTACAAATATCTATATTCACAGTTATATTCACACAATTCTGCTGCCTGCAGGACATCAAACCTTTTTGAAATCAGATGATTTGTTTTTGTTTGTTTTTTTGTTGTTGTTTTTTTTCTCAATTATGGAGCATTTTTATGATTAATGTTTTTTTGACCTATTTGACCAATAGGCCTATTTAAAAAAAGTAATTTAATAAACACACAAGGAAGCAAATAAACAAGATGAATATATTTTCAACATTCATTTGTTGTTGCAGAATGCGCTGTGAAAAAAGGAATATAAATACCAAACACAAAAGGAAAATCAGGTAGTGTATGCAAGTGTTATATGACAATCACCCCAACCATAGTAATGAGCACAGGAAAAAAAAGAAAAAAAGTCTTATATCCTCCTCCTCACAATTCCCTCTAGCCAAGTCCTTTTTTTCCAAGAAAAGGATCACTGCTCTTTTGACTTGCAGCAAATTGGTAGCTTGGTAGCACATCACACTGTCGTCACACTGGCTTTTATCTATCTCCATATACAGGCCTACATAAGGAACGCTTTAAATCCCTATAAGCCCAGATGCAGAAAGCATGCAGCTCACGCACCTGACAGGCAAAAATATGAAGGCTGCTGAGAATAATGGGAGGTCAGGAGAGGCAGTAAGAACACAGAGGGAAAATGCAGAGATCAGATATGGAAGAAGCTAGGCTAGGATAGTTGGAACCTTTAGAAGAGGAGAGATGTGAGAAGGGAGAACAGACACTACACAGGAGGTCTCTTCCCTGTCATTTTGGTGTTTGGCTGCGACATCTCTCTCTTTGCTTCCATTTCCATCACTCTCACTTGGACCAGCAAAGGTAGGGTGGTGGAGGAGTTTGAGGGGGAGGAAGAAGAGGTGGGGGGAGAGAAGGATGAGAGGATCCTAAAGCTTTGGGTTGGTATGGAAATCAGGTCTTTTGAAAAAAGAAAGAAAGAAAAAAAAAGAAACGATGAAAAGCAGATGGAATCAGTCGTTGACATGACAGCACCCAGCCTAGAGAGCGCGGATCTACTGCTTGTGCAATTACATGGCTGCATTTGCATCTATATGATCCCTCAAAACGCTGTCATGTGCTGGGATTTGAGCCTCACTATCTGTGTGCATGTGTGTGTGTATGTGAGCATATTCACAGTAGATGATCTGACAGGCGCTGCTTGTCGTGGTGTACACTACATAAAATGAGGACGCATTTGGTAGAAGAGGATCATGTCCATTGTGTTAATAGGGATAATAGTGATTTAATAAGCTTATAGGCGGATTCACTGTGAATTCTAATTGGCAAGGCCCCTCAAGATGAAGCTGCCTCCTGTATCTCCTCATGACTGGGAACACATGGAACAGTCCAGGGGATAAACAAAGTCTAACTGTAAATCTGTGGCACTTAAAAGTGTAGGCTTGCAGTGCATGACTTAATTAAATGGTGGCTTAATCTCAGATGAATGGGAGAATTCTTGTTGTGGGACTGAGTCATGCCAATAGTTGTTTTGGTTGAATCATACAATGTGCTGTCATACCTGAATTATATTTAATTATCTGTTAAGTAACTATTGACGGTATTATTTCATCTACATAAACATTTCCAGTCAAGTAATTGGTTCTCTCTAAAATCTGAAAAAAGAAAACAAAAATATTTGTTTGGCTTTTATTACTTCCAACGGATAGAGAAAATAGTTCCAAAGAGGATATTTGGTGACTGCTGGAGTGGAAAAATGTAAGGTATTTTCTCTGTTTTTATACATTACATCTGTTTTGTGTCTAGCTGTTCCATTTGAATGACTCAGGATGATTTATTTTTAAGCTTGGTTGTCCTGCAGATTTTGTATTGTTCTACAACAACCTCAACATGGAAAGACATTTTGATATCAATTTTCATTTTGGATACCAAAATCCAAGACAACTGGTTACATTAACTGCAAAACAATTCCCAATATATGCAGCCCAGGCTACCTATTGCTGCTATGGACATCAGGTGTTAGACACAAAGTAAGCCAAAGATGACCCACAATCACAACTCGCTGCCTCACTGTTGTGTTTTTCTCTGTTTGTGCCTGTCGTGTCCTGCTCGCAGCAGCGAACACTCATGTGTTACAGTATGCAGACTGACACTCTGCCACTTCCAGCACCCAAGAAAACACAATGTGTCACTTCTGTCTCCTTCATGTACATAGGCTTTGTTTGGGCTTGTGTGTGTGTTGTTGAGAGTATGTACGTACGCATAAGTCACTTTCTCAGCACCACTTGATGGCTGTAACACACTAACAGCAAAGCATACTCACAAACACACACATGTGGAGTTTCAGTTGTAGAAAACATAATGTCTACTGCATGGAGAAGACAGCATATGAACTACCTAGCAGAGCAAGAGCAGGAGGAACGTGGGAAGGCAGAGTGAGGTGAGTATTGAATGTAGAAATGACAGGAGGATATTGGGAGGCTAATTGTCTTGAGGAGCAGCCCAGCGACCTTGGCAGGGTGAGAAGTCAGGGGCTTTGGCCTCCCAGGGCACGACACTGCCAGGGTAATTGCGCCACGATCTTGACCTCGCATTGCTTAAACCCGCCCTCCATTCTTCCTCTCTCTATCCCTCTCTCTTTTCCTCGCTGGAGCTGAAGTGGAGCTGGGATCTGCTCTCCACTCTAATGATGTCAGCTCCCCAGAGGAGGCATCTGTCTGCTGAATCTCAACAGCTAGCCTTCAAAGTCTCAGTCTGGCACAGGAGCTGGAGAGAGGCCTGGAGGATGGTGGAGGATCTGGCCACTAGATGATACAACACAACCCAAACAACCAGCATGACCAGCACTCCTGATGGGGCCCACAAAGGTCCTGATCCTCTCACTCACTACTGTCAGTCGAACTTTCAAACAGTCAAAACACAAAAAAGTAGGGAGCAATACACCAACTTAATAACTTGTAGTATTAAACAGTAACTAATCTATTATCTGAAAGTAAAATTTGAGGAGTCCATCAGAAATAACCTGATCTCTATCATCCAAAATAATAACTAAAAAGTCACACTGAAACCTGACAGAATTCAGCAACAACTAATTTGGACAGTGTAAGTTGGCTTTAACATCTGCCTGTAATTCTAACTTAAATACAACACAAGAGGTTTTATGAGGTCTACTGACATCACAACCAGTGCTACTGATTCTGATTCAGCCCCACTACTAATTGACAATGGGCACATCTTAAGTATAGTTGACAATAAGTTTCAAGAACAAAAGAAATTGGTAATCAAGGATATGTTTTTTTATACTGCATGACGATATGACTCCATCTTCACACAATCAGTATGTTCAGCCCTCTTTTCTGTTTATGATTTTACTGTGCACTGCACAGCTGTTTTGTAATCAAGCTTTAATTTGATTTGGCCTTCCTGTGTAAATAAATGAGTAGTAGTAAAGTAGATAGTAAAATATATATATTGTAATAACTTTTATAACAATATTCATTTTTATTGCTATGCTGATGACACAACTGTATACACCTGTTGAGTAACGCAATCCTTGAATTTGCCCAAGCATGATCATTCAAAGTTAAATACACGTTAGTGGCTACATATTAAAGGTTTTGGCCTTCTGTCTGGTTTGACTTACACAAGACAAGAAGAAGATTAGTAGCAGAGGCAGAACAAAGGAGATCCTGGAATGTAAATGGAAATGTTGCCTCGAGAAACATTATCTATTATGTAGACATTACAATATATCAGCAGTCATGTGCATTTGGCTACTGAAACATGTTTGGACAATTGTGTCTCAGATGCAGGAGTGTGATTGATCTGCCCCAGGGCTTGTCTGGTGCTGCTGAACTAGGATTATCTTTTATTCAAATCACAGCTAACCTCACCTGCCATCTGGTCAGGCCTCTATCTACAGAGACCACATTTGGCCTTAAATCAATACCAAATCAGTGGTGAATGGAATGGGTGGAGCAAGGGAGGGAGGAACAGATGAGGAAGTCTCATTCTGCTTGACATTTACCTGGGCTCTACTCTGTCAACAATCAAGCAATACCTTGGTCACCCCCAACCCTGGATTGTTGCTTAACAATCTACTGAAAGACATCGCAGGCTTATTCCCAGTACTAGCCACACCTAACAGATGACTATGTTTTTTTAAGTGTAGTACTGATGGTTTATGCATTGAAGATGCATCAGGTCATTCAAGATAATTTGCCATGTTGGAAATATTCACAACTGTCATACTTGTACATACTACTTTATTGATATTTTACCCCAGGTATGACACAGATGCATGCCCTCTTGTGACTATTTTGTTGTTTGTACATGCTCTTTCACTTTTTGAGACACCCAGAAATCATCTTTAAGATCATTTGAACACTGACCCATTCATCTGTGTATTGAATTTCATTAAAGGGAGGGCCAGTTCACATAAATCCATAGGCCAGCAGTAGTGTGAAGAAAACTGCTCCCATAAGACCCCACTGCCCCTCTACCTCCACTATTACCTCCCTGTGATTCTATCACTCTGCTGTTCAGTGAATTTCTGCTAGAACCATTGTAACACAGATAGGAGATATAGTAAAATTGCCTGTCTACTTGACCTTCCAGGGATGGAAAGGCTTTTTATCCCCCACTCTCTTTCATTCTTTCTCCATCCTTTTATATTGCAGCAGCTGCAAGGCCAGAGACCGTGTCTGCCTTGCATTTCACTCTTGAGCGAAGTTACTTTGATTGTGACATCTGATGGCAATGAAAACGCACAACTGTTTTCCAGGCCACCATATGGGCACATAAATGCCGAGTTGTGTTCCGTTTAGCAAAACAATGCCAAAGTTTTCACTGTGAAATTTGTATGATTACTGTAAGTGTGTTTTACCCAAGGTGGTGCACCATTCAACAACAACAGCTCTATATTTAAAGCAGATGTGATGACCTGACTAAAACAGGGCAAAATAAACTTATTAAAACATTAACTGAAGTTTTGCATAACCCTGCATACACACACACAATTATGGGCCTAATAAGACATCTTCACTTCATCTTTTTGCTGAAGAGCAGCAGTGCTGAGGGAGGGTAGTGAACCAAAATAAGATCAGATAATTGTTAAAGCCAATAACTTTTGCTGATGTTGTACTGACAACATGGTACTCTACACAGAGTGTCTGTGAGTGGGCCACAGAATACAGCTGAGTTTAGAGTCAGTTTAACTCCAAAGAGAAGTGATGTCATAGACTATCTTGCCGGCCAGGTTCAATGTCTACATTAGTCTTGCCTTTACCTTTTAACAGCAATGTTCTCTCTTCAAGGACAAATGTCTGGATTCACTCTGACCATCTGGCCAGCTGCCACAGTGTAAAGTACTAAATGGAAAAGCAAAGCCAGTTTTGTGAAGGTCCATTCACGGTTATAAAACATCTCAAACATTTCTAACTGGCAAACAGGAGGGCTGTATATCCGTAACCTAATAGTTTTCAGCGTTGTACATTTGTTGATGTTAATTCATGGATTGTCGATAAACTGTAAGACATGCATGTTACATGGAAGTATTGTATTTACTTATTTTATTTATGTTAAGAAGAATGTTGCGATGATATTTCTAGAGGGACCTAAGAAGTTTCTATGAATGCTTTGACATGTTTGTCTGGGTTGCTAATAGAATATCTGCTGTACGTCCAAACTAACTACAGCTGCTATCCACTGTAAAGGATTAAGCTACTATTAAATGCAGTAAAGGTATGCTACATGCTTACTTTCTTGTAACTGGACAGGGTGAACCTAAACAAACCAAATGAAATAATGCTGTAAAAATAAAAATACCACAACAGTTTGAACCAAAGAAAACAAACTGCTGATCTCCTTCCTACCCTTTGTCCCACTGCTCTATCTCCAAAGCCCTGAGCGAATATTACAAATTACCCCCTTGTGCAAACACTCCTGATAAATGGAGCTAGGAGGCCAGGCCTTAGGGAGCTAACAAAGCAAACACGACATGGCGCATTGCTCTACATCCTCATCCCCAGTGTGTTTTTACAGGGATGTGAATGCCTGGTCATCTGGGTCAGATCGATGGCACACTGAGGCCTGCTTAGCAGCATTAACACTGCAGTGAGAGGCGAAATGTCAAGAGATCTCCCTCTCTGCTTTTTGACGTGTTGGTGTCCAGTATATATTGGACTGTGACTACACAAACAGTACTTGGTCGGTTTTGGTCTCCTCAGATGATTTGTTGATTCATGTGTCTTATCATTTAATTAAAACAAGACCAAGAAAATCCAGGTTGCCTATATGTACATTACAAGTGTGATTTACTATATGAAATGTATGGTTACATATGATCTTCATATATGATTATATGCATTCACATGTTAAATCCACACTTCAGAACTACAAGCAGGTCTGGTGGAGCAGAGCAGACAAAAAAGCCATGCTAGCCACATGTGTGTCACTCCACTCATGCATCTGATGTGTGATGTGACACCTGGAATGCAATACAAATGCAAACAACATCAGAGAACATCAGAGAAACAACAACAACAGCAGCTTTTTATGAAAAAAATAAAACAACTGTAAGCACACCACCGGTAAGGGAACTTTCCACTGATCCACCACATCAACAGGTAAATATTTGAGTTGCTCCTACTTGTGCCTGCCATTCCAAAAAAGAAGAAAAAAAAAGAAAAGACAACCACATAATAGAATATTACCCAGTGGCATGTGAGAAGGTCAACTTCTATATAGTACAATCATTTTAATACTGGTTTACCAATGTATACTCTGCAGAGTTTGTTTAATTTGGGACACTGGAGTTACTCCTTTGAGCCTGTCAAACAGGTTATACACCGGGCAGATGTGATAATGATCGTTCTATCACAGAACTGTTTAAGATCACAGTCTAATCTCTGTGAGAATGTTTACCTTGATCTTGATCACAGGCATCTACTTGTGTAGCCAGAATGACCTGCATGACCAACTGACGCCATCAAAACAATGGGTTCAAATAAATGATGTCTGGCCTGTTCTAGTCTAGTTTGATCTTGTCTAGTCTGGTACAATTCCACATGGCTTAGTCTGATGACCTTATCTGATCTGGTTTATACTGGTTTTCCTACACAAGATAATGCAGAAGTCATCATTGTTATTGAGTTTTGAGTTCTTAATTTAACTTTCTTATCTGTGGCCAGTTTTCAGTTCAGTTCAGTTTCACTCTCATCTGACCAGGGTTGACTTTCTGGTGTGGCATGTGTTGAGTGACAGCATGAGGCCAGCCAGTGTCAACTCCATAAGATAACACTAACAGCAGTATAACAGCAGTTTAGAGTGTGAGGAAGGATACATCATACCTGTAAGCTGGGGAGAAAGAGGCTTTTCCAGGCTCATAGAGGCTTCTGCAGGCTTACAGCTGCCATCCGTCTGCTTTCTTCTACAATACTACCACTAGTCAACAGTTAATAGAAATAAACAGCATGGTAGACTAAACCTTTCACAATACATTAATAAACATACTAGTTGGCCAGAGACAATCTAATCATAAAAACCTGATTATGGTTCAACAAGCAGCGTAGATCATTTCTGATATGGCAGCAGCCACTCAGGAGATTTCTGTGCTAACTGAATGGCTATTTCTGGTGTTTTGTATGCTTTGTAAATTCATGACATGCTTGCTTTGTTTTACCAAAAACAGTTCCTGCATATTTGCTTTGTCACATGCTATCTCTTTATCACCTGCTATGCTTTTTGATGGTGGAGAGGCTTTGTGTTATCTTGACTGCTGTTCCATTTGTATTATGACTATAATTATCTGCATGTATCTGATACGCATTATAATCAGCTTTATCTGGGTGACAGGCATTTTTTTTTTATTCTCTCTTGAGATTTAACTTGTTAAACAAGAAAAGCAACTCCAAACGGTGGCAAAAGCATGTGCTGGGATTGTCAGACACAGAAAAAACAAATGAAGACCACACATCATGAAATTAAATTTTGAAATTTAGAATTTAACTTGTACAACTAATTAATGTAACTGAAGTTAAGGGTCTGCACAGGGCAGGAGAGGACTTTGAATTTCTTACATGGACAAATGCCAGCATACAGCAGTGTGAAACAAAATGAAAACACCTGCTGATGTGGTTCTGGTGGTAATCTAATAGCAGATGTAAGTCACAGGGACTTTGTATCAGAAGGAAAGGCAAGCTCCCCAGAGCTTCCAGGGTCCTAAATAACGTAACACACTTTTGCTTTAGTCAAAACAGCAGATATAGGCACATAAATCCTAAGAGCACAGCTCCATCAGCAGTTAGGTCATTCTGATGTCCCTTTCATCGTTCCATGCACCACCACTCCGAATAAAATGAGAAATGGCTGTTGATGCTGTGGCAAACTCACTTTTTACTTTTGAACACAAGTATCTTTACAGATATGCATATTTCTTTGCATATTTATTTAGATAGAGTACATACAATACATGCATGTGCAAATGTGCACCATTCTTCCAAACCGCATACATCAAAAGCACAGACACATGCAGCCAATATCCCGAGTCAGGCATCTGGAAAATATCTAAGCTAGTAAAAGGCCTGTATAAGGGCAGCTACACTCCAACTGTGTAGGCATGTCAGGGAGACTGAAGAACAGCAGGGAGCCAGAAGGATGAGGTGAGAGGTGTAGTGAGCATAGCGCCATGTTGAAAGAAATCAGTACTACCTGGGGAGAGAGAGCTGGTACATTATGTCCTACCACTTAGCTTTCATGCTGTTATTTTTGTAGTATTTATTGCCTCTGGCACTGAGTTGTTACGGATGCTGTGTTAACAGAGCTGTTAGATGCTAAACACTGAATTTAATTTATAGATCATACTAAATCATAATCTTGATTTTTTTTCACAAATGAGCAAATATACAGAAAGAGAAAGTCATTAACTATAAATGGACTACTACCAATGGCTTCATAGATTGAACATTTTTTTCTGTTTTTAAATAGACTGAGATAAAAACATATTCCATGTTTTATGGAGCTTTATCTACACTGTGACATGCGTAAGTAAGCTGCAGGCCTGCAAAGTTTATTAGGAAGGCTTAACAACCTACAGCTAGCACAGTCAAGACAAAAGAAAGACAACAGCAAAGATGTCTGGTTTAAAAGGCGTGTTACAGATGTCTTGTACATCAGCCTTAACAAATCATTGCTGAAAAGTGTTTGAGGATAACATTATCATTTTTATGATGCTTTCAGTGCTGTCAATATATCATGGCAGTTTCAATGCCATTCTAAACCTGGAGAATGGACGTCAAAATGGTGCTCATCTGCTGAGCGGATATCCTAAAACATGCCCTCAATCAGCAAGGAGAAATTTGGCTTCTTAACAGGCATACATGGCATGGCTTCTAGACCTGAATGTAGGTATAGTGAAATATAACATAACAGGTTCATTTTATCCATCGGTTATGTGTTGTGACAATGCATAGATGACTAGGATGAACCGACACAGACAAGCTCAATAATGTATGTTTCGATGGTGTTACAATAAACATAGCAACATATTTATGAACAAAGACAGTAATGACATCCAACGAAGGTAAAAAGAGCCTACTGTAGCTGGAATATCAGACCCTCCACTGTAGCAAATGATTGCCCCAGAGGGGGTGTGGGGTGTAGGTGGGGTCTATCTTTTGAAATGACTGATGTCTGGGGGACGCAAGGTGTCAAGGGGGACTTTGGTAAATGGCAGCATGTGGCAAGGTCGCCTCTCCATTTGTCTGCCAGTGGGATGGCAAAGGGCCGATGCGTTACGGGGCTATAGCTCTGTGAGTGCCTGACAACCTCCTGCGGCCCTGCAAGCAATGGGGGCCTTCCATCTTGTGTCACTATGGGGATGTCTAAGACTGGCGTGATGCAGAGCAAAGTGCCCTCCCCTCCCTTTCAGTGCCTCTCTCCACCTCCCGGAAGCATCCATCACAGCGTTCCCCAGTGGGGCGTGGGTAACGGATCGACTTTCCTCTGGAGCGCTAATCAATCCGACTCTCGCTGCTTCTCCCTGGGAACATTTATGGCCTGCCATAAAGCAGGCCTTTGGGGCATTACGGCACCCAGTAATCCTGCTAAGTGAGCAATATTTCCCATCTCTGGGGCTGCAGTTAGACGGGCTCTGGCCATAAATAGCAGAGTTAATCTGTGGCCATGACTTCTCGGCCAACCCTCAGCAGTCACAACCACATTGGGGCCAGGTGGGAGCCACCCGGCGGCCAAGGTAAAACAACTTGTGAGACGAAATGATGAGATGGCCTTCTTCAGTGAAGTTGCCGCTGGATCACCGCCTCTCCCTTTTTTACGTGTCTCTCTGTAGTCTGCTCTGGTGGAAACAGCCACCAAGGGAGCAAGCATCTGTCATGGAGGATCCAGGGTCCAGTTGGAACTGATGCACCACTATAGTTCCATCTATTGGCCAGCAAGTTCATAAAGTGCCTATGAAGAAAAGTCACTGTGGACTCCAAACATCATTCATTACAGAACCAGGTGTTCATAAGTAACTACTAACAGTAGAATGAATTTAAATAAGAGACCAAAGCAAGGACCAGAAAATGGACTAGACAAGGGTAGAAGTTAATGGCAGAAGCATGCTGATAAAATGACCAAATTTCTACAACTGTCTTTGAACATATAGTTTTAATAACTTTAGAAGATGTGAAGTGAAAACTATCAACCAAAAAAAAAACAAACATATCATGCATGGTAAAAATAAGCCACAAAAGGAAAAGACTAAAGCCAAGAATCTGGCTGTATTCTTTCAGACTTCCTGCCAAGGTCAGTGAGTTCTCCTCAAAGGGGAGCCACTTCCCCATTTTATGCCCAGCTGAGTTAAAACGGATATGTCGATGTGCTAGTATTTCTTCAGAACATCTTAAAACAGGCCGTTTTCTCTCAGGGCACCAGTGGGAGTTCCATATAGTAAAACACAGAAGATAGAAGACAAAGCTAGCCTTAGGTTGAGCGTTGCCAAAGGGCTACAGCAACCACCTCCCCTTCACCAATAACTGCTGCTTCTAGGGTTGATCCCATTTTATTTTATTTTATTCCGCCCATCATGCATCAAAATGTCTCCCTGAGGTACCTCAGCTTTGAGCAGAGGCCTCCGTCTCTTTTTTGCTGGAAGGCCAAGTCTCTCCATCACACCACGAGTGCAGGAGTCAAGGTCTTCAACCCTCGGCCCTCAGCAGCCCTGCTCAGCTCAGCCAACCCCCCAGGCTGCCTGCTTGTCAGTCAGACAAGCTTGCTGACTTTTTTAGTCTTTGGTTCAGGTCAGAAACCCGACATTGTTTTCCCATTCAGAGCTAGGCAGAAACATGACAGGTGTCCATGGAAACAACATTTGTGCAGATGTTTCCAGTTCTTTGAAGATTTCAGAGGATTTTTTTAACAAGTAAGGTCAGTTTTCACCACGGTGCCATACCTCTTGGGTGAAAAAGAGGAAGGTAGGACCATGATCGAACAGAAAACAAATGATCTATTTATTATATTTAACATCAATCTCAAGCAGTGCTATAATGTATTAGACACAAACAAAGATGGCTTAATCAACAATGATTTAGTGAATTTTGACAAATAGTTCACCAGAAAAAGCAGGAATGATGTACAAAATATGCAGTATAGCAGTGGCTGAGTTCAAAATATAAACTATGAAGTCAAAGAACCTAAGGCAACTTTACCCTTTTGAGAATCATGATATGGAAATAATCATACATCATATTTTTTGTTGACTAAGGTCTTTACTGTACATAGTTCACTTCAAACAGTGAACATATGTTTTGAATACTGACCAATTAATCAAACCTTCAAAAGAATTTAAGACTGTCTTTCAGTTTCAAGACCATCTTTCATCACCTATTATTTTCCCAGGAAATCCAGCTCTTGCCTTGTCAAACTGTGATCCCACAGAGTGCAATGCATAGAGTCTGAAAGCCTCTGACATGTTCTTTGATTCCTCCATTTGCTGTTCTTCATCTTATCTTCTCATGTCATATTTATAGTAGCAGCTAGCATGCAGCCATTTGCGGTTAACCTCTGCTGATGAATCTTGTCAAGTGTATTGTCCCCCCCCCCCTCTTTGAAGCAGTCTATGAAGGCCTTCTCTCTGTTTGAGACCTGGGCACCATTCAAGAGGGCTCTGTCAGAGCTCTGTGTAGTTCAGTACCAGCTCAGTGAGTTTCTAGGGTTGGTGATGGGGCCATAGAGTGATACTGGAGTCCCACAAGTCACTGCTGTTGTTGCTGCCGATGGTCCTGGCCAAGCCTGAGTAATGCTCTGAGGCTCCCAAATCATTTCCACTTGGAGCAGGAATGAACCCCAACTACAATTGGATTCATATGGTCTGGTTGGCTGACAAGAATCCCTCTCATCATCTAGACGTATGGTAGCTCCCCCAACAGGCAGAGGACTCCTTTGCTCTTTGTATTTATGACCAATAAAAGCTCAATATCTGATGTAATCAAAGACCATGGATACAAGGGCTGCACTGTAGCTGGAAAAGAAGATTGGACTGTTCCCCTGAAGAGATGTTATCAGTGTAAGGCTCAGTAACCATGAACCTGTGATCCACTCCTACCCTGTGAGCAGGGATTTCAACTCCCTTACAGCTAAAAGAGGAATAAGGAGCATTAACTTTGTACAAGGGACTACAACACGTGAGGGGGGGGGGGGGGGGGGGTTGGAAAGAAGGAGGAGGAAGAGGGGTGATATTCTTAGCACTGTCAGTGCTGCTGCACTCATAAAACCTTTGCTTTATCTCTCCCAACAATCAGTCTAATTATGTTCATTGGAGGAGTCCAATTAATCCTCCATTGTCAGCCGGTGGCTAAGTGTTTCTCTACCCCTCACACTGCCACACACAGACACAGTGGAATCTGCAATTAACACTACCCAAATTTATTTAGCGCCACTTGCCTCAGCTTCTGACTCCCTCCAATTATGCCTAATCAATTCCACTAGGAGGTGGCGGGGGAGCGGGGCACCGGGGAGGTCACTGTCATTTGCTGCGACAAACCCCTCTGCGCCACCCAAAGGCCAGACGTGTCAGGGAGGTTGTCATGTGGCAAGACATGCAAGCGATCCTCGCTGAATAGCTAACTAATACACCAGCTGCCCCTGCCCGTGGTGCCTCCTTTTGCTCCATTGTTGGTGTTAATTGAAAGACTTGCGATATAGACTAAAGGTGGCAGCACTTGGCTTTCAAAGCTCTCTGGACAAACATGCCAGGACCTGGCCAAGCTTGAACACTTCCCTGGTCTCCAAGCTGGTAATTAAATGACCACAGAATGATTGAACTATAAAGACTGCAACCTGTCACTTGTGCTTGTGATGAAACTAGTCTTGTCTATTCTATGAAATAAGATGTTCATAATGTACATAGTGGGTACAAGTAAAGGCTTCACATGGACAGGAACACAAAACTATATTGCAGAACATACTGAGGGTATTGTAAGGCTTGTAACTGCACTATTCTTTTTAACTAATACGCCAAATTTGGCAATGATTTCTGGTTCAATTTAAAAATGCTTTGGAACAAATGGTGGCAAAACACACATTCATCTCTCTACATTTCTCTTTATGCCACCTGCTACATAAAAAGTTATCTTTTTGTAAGTCTTAAGTCGAGTAATAGTCTTAAGTCGAGTAATAGTATGGTACAATCATATACAACAACAGGTACACTATTGTGTTGAAGCCTCAACGTGACCCAAACTATACAGCCAATACATTTGACTGTGGAGATATTCTTGTCATTGTGCTCACCTCATGTACATCCTGTGAGGTACATATGTGACATGTGCTTCTGCAAGTTTGCAGCATGTGGGTTAGCATATTCAGGAGCTGTTTGTTCATATGTCATCTGCACGTATACAGGCATGTGCATATTTTTTTTGCAAAAGTACAGGCACATTTTTGCAGTATGTCAATGTATGAAATTTTATGCGCCCACTCATGCTAACACATTGTGTGTGAGTGTGCATGTAGTTACTGCCAAAGGCTCACCGGCAGGTTGTCCTCCCTCAAGATAGCTTTTTGCCCCAGTGCTGTCAAACAAAGCCCCACAATGGGCACAGACACTGGACGGCAAGCCCACTGACTGGAATAACCATGTTACAAACCCGCCGTAAAACGCCACTAATATTTAATGCCTTGCTGTCAGGTCTGAAGGGCACAGGCACATGAAAGAACTGTGCAGCCAAGTGTGTGTTCTTCTGCAGGGCTCACTGAATCTGACTGTGAGCGGAAAGAAAATCTGAACATGGGTGTGTCCATGTGTTGATGTGTGTGCTTCTAACTGACAAAACAATCTTTATTTGCTTGATATACAAACCTTGGTGACCTGAACTTTTTTTTAGCTCACAGAATTAATATTTTCACTGAGCCATGTCAACTTCTGCAGAGACACTGCAATGTTTCCTCACCACAAAACAGCCAGTGGCAAGTCCTTTACTAATCCATGGGTGTATCAGGTGATGGAGGCATCACTGGACCTGATAACATCGCAATGTCTCTGGCAGGATAAGGTTGAAGAGGCACCTAGTGGGTGAGGCCCAGCTAATGGCAGCAGATATCAGATCATGGCCTGTCACTGTATAAACCTGGGCCTGTGTAATCCTCAGATAATAGACACATTTGGAACCAAGGATGCTGGTGAAACTGTCAACATGCCAGCCATTGTGAATCTAATGAAAATCAATGTCAGAGGTGACGTGTGTAAGCAGCATCTGTGTTTATGTGTGCATGTGTGTGAGATAAATACTTAGCACGTGTATGTGTGTGTGCATCCATATCTATCATGCATTTGTCTATTTACATTTGTGAAAGCATGTAGGGTTGTGTGTATGTACATCGTGTGTGCAAGTCATATGAGGATGTGTGGAGTGGGGAGTGGAGGGAATGACACTAAGAATAGCATGCGCCTCTTGACCCAAGTGCCCGGCTGTGGTAATTCTCCAGTGTAGCGTATTACTTTCTTGCCAACAGCAGTTTAAGCACAGAGCCCCCTGCACTGGTGCAGTCCAAACACAGGCACCTTGGGATGCCTTCCACTTAAAACAAGCACTTGAAGCACATTAACATTTCAAGGTATTATTTCAAACGTGGGGGAAATTGCTACTGAATATTTCATGCGCTCCACTAAGAGGCGTATGTATCCCTCTGTGGCTATGGCAGTGTCGGAGGTCGGGTGGTTGGCAGTTTGGGGGGATGCTGGTGAAGACGAGACCTGTGGTAGCTGACCTGGGCATTCGAAGCGAGACTGTTGTGTACGGTGCTGCTCTACATCAGTGTCAGAGGGGACTCCACTTTGAAGAGCAATTATACTACCATTACTAGCTCATTAATTAAACTGAGAGCGACCAGGCTAATTCAGCCTTGTGACCCTGCAGAACGTGCTCACAGCTCACTGCTCTGCTCATATATTATCCAATCAGTATGGCAACGATGCACTGCTAATTGGTGATGTAGTTATATCTGCGGCTCAGTGTCACAGCTCGAGTCTGGCCTTTGACTTCAATCACATGTCATGCTTTCCAATTACTCTCTGATGTTTCCCAATGTGTGCTATCTAATAAGTGAAAATAATTTTAAAAAATACTTTTGGAAGTCTTTAGCTGTCTTACACAAACTGGATTTTCTGAATATCTTAGAGATGCTGAAGGCTGAACCTACTAATAAATAGATCAGTACATTAATAACTGTTCCCCTAGTAAGTGAACGTGTGACTTCAGGCCGAACTTACCGGGCACTTCACACACATATGTGCTGAGATATTCCACCCCTTGGGCAATCTCCTCCCCTTGGGGCCTTGGGACGAACCCTGACCCTCGTCTTTCCAAAGGGTGAATCATAAGAACTGTACCCCCTTCTGGATTCAGCTCCTCAGGGGACTGCTAGGGGGCGTGTCAACCCCCAGTCTGCCACTTCAACCCCCCTGCCTCAGGGTGTACATGCTCTATTGTGCAAAAGCAATCATTCTTACACCCCCCACCCCCACCCCCTCCCTTCTCTTTGTTTTGCAAATGGCCTCTCCCACATCATTTTACATACACACTCCAACCACTGAGCTCTGGGGACCGTCCAGGAAGTAATTGTGGCTTTTGTGCGTGTAACCCCCCCCCCCCTTCTTCCTCAAAGGAGCCGCGCCCCCTTGTCAGCTGTCATCATATAACTGCCTGCAGACCCAGGGGCCTAATGACAGGATCTATAGTACATGAAAACACAATTATAGCCCTTGGTTCAATTGCTACTGTGTGAATGGCCTTTAAAAGAGGGAAAAAGCTGAACACATGCTGCCCGCTCGAAGGCATAAGTCTGAACAATATCCTCTAAATCACAACCCATTAAAACACAGCCTCATTCTGAGTCTGAACATTTTAAATACACTCTGTTTAAGCGACTCTCCCTACATGATATGCTAATTATAGGACGTGCTTGACGGAAGGAGATTTCTGACTGATATGGATACATTCGACCTTGTGTTGCAGCGCTACTTGCTGTTTTAATGAGCTAATATGAGTGGCGGCGCTGGCATACACAACCCACACATGAGTCTCGGTGTTCTGGCGGCATTTCATTATCTCTGACGATGTTGTTTTCATGGCAATATTTTGAAGCCACATTAAGCATCCATTACAATACGCTGCAGGAAACATGTTGATGGAACCTGCAAAAGATCCACCGCCTGGGCTCAACATTGCAAACCCTGACATACTTTACATTAGGCAGTCAAAATGGCAGAAGAGCAAGGGAGAGGCCTCCCACCATCTTTTTCAAATGGGAACAGTGACCCCCAATGGACGATGCAATGCAATCACAAAGGGTTAACGTGCCATCATCCTCCACCTCATACGCATAGGTGCAATGCCTCTCTGATGCAGCAGGGGTCAGTGTTGTATTGTGGCAAAATTCAACACAGTGCGAATGAAATGGAAAGCTGTGGCTGCAAAGATCACATCTGTCTCAGTGACACCACTAATCCCATTTAATCCGTTTGAGTTAATGTCCAGCTCTGCTAGTCGCCAACCGCCCAGGCACAGGGCTATGAAAACAGGGGCAGCGGCCTTGGCAGATCCCATTAATGTAGTGACCCTAATGGGCTAAAGTGGCAAAGATGACACTTAAACATACAGATACAGCCAAGTAGGCAGGCGCTTCATCACAGCCACGCAGGGATGCACACAATAAATACATACAATGCTTAAATACACAGACATACATGCATGCCCATCAAAGAACACACACACACACACACACGATGGAGGCATGTAAACGAGATGCACTACACATTGGGGCACACATGCGGAAACACATTCTTCAAGCCAAGCAACAATTAAATGGAATCTAATTAAATAGGTGCTAATTGAAGCACTAATTAACTAAAACAAATTGATACAACTGTGACAAGGGGAGAATGAGGCACTTGTAAATGATGGTGGAGAACAATACGAGCGGAGCGTAGCAGCCTACCGCAGGAACGCATCAGGATACATCCTGGCCTCTCTATTGTCTTACCCCTTCTCAAGCCTGTCAAAACACACAGGCCTCCAAACAAAAGACCTCTCACAACTACAGGAGGCTTCTCTTTTCAGTAAAGGCTCAGGACTGCCACCCACTTCCATTCTACCTAACAAACACCAGATCCTTTCGTCCTAAAAGCCTCCCATGTAACACAGCACCGCGCACCAGACGGCTGTCAGCCTCCGGACACAGAGCTAGCCAGGAAACCTGACCCCTGACAGTACTGAGTTACAGTCCTGCTTCTAGGGTTTAACTAATACGTGATTTTGAAGGCCAATACCATTATGTTATAATGAGGCTATAAATTTTCTCTGAAATTAAGTGTTCCTAACGTGAAGCCAAAAAGGTTCAAGATTTCAGTCTATTTCTAATTTTTCATTTTCTTTGTGATGTTTGATCATCAGCGAAACAGCAGAGACACTAATACAGTGAACTCACACAGATAACATTTGTGACTCACCATAGCTATTTATTGATTGAATTAAATGGTTTTGATTCGTTTCCATTTCAGTAAACGTCCCACTAATTCAACAAACTCTGTGCAAGCTTTCACATTTGCAGACACCTGCTTTTCTGGTCCACAGGAAGTGCTATCATGGCTGAGTAAATGAGGAAAAGAGTGCCACCTATAGAATGTTTATCAAAAAAGTTCATATGAAGTCACATTAATTATCACACTGCATAAAAGACAAGCAAACACCATAGTACTAGAGATAAAAACACTCACAGCTCAGATCTCACATATGAAAATACAAAATGTTCTGTCTTTGATGGAGAGATATATAAACTACATCATAGCATAGTGTGACACTAACATTCATATTTGTATTTACTGTATATTTAGTACAAGGCCGATATCGGCTGATGTTTTCATATCGGTCTGAAGTGACATAAAAGGCAGCACAATCTGAGAATCTGGGCTGAGCGACCTCATTTCCAACACTTTGTTCTCTGTTTCACTGAACTGTGGTGTTCAGTGTCTGTTAAAGGTTGTTCAGGTTCAAAGTGACAGTGTGCTTCCCATGACACCTCGAGTAAGAAGTAGATTTAGAAAGTGTGTTTTGTTCAAAGCGATTTTGATGCAGGTGTTCAAACTGCAAATGTACACGTTCTCACACCTACACAGTTATGGTTTTATAATCTACTGTTTGAGAGCTTCTTTCTTGTTTACATTTGTTTAAGACCTTTGTGGTTGGCATTTGACAATAAATCTGACTTCATGTGACTTGCAGCTCATGACTTGTACTTTATATAAAGCTCTTGCAGGAGGAATATGACTCCAGACACCTGAGATTTCCTGGCACACACATTTCTGAACTGCTCCCTAAGCATTACTGTAATATAAACCACAATGATACTGTAAATCATAAAGCATGAGGTGTAATAAAGTGTCTCTCCCCGCTGTCTGCTCTAGTTAAACATCTACCAGGGGCAATACATCTGTTGCTATAGCTACAGATTCTCCAGTAGATGCAAAACTGGAATATGATGTAGCCGGGGAGGTCCCACTTTAATAAATTACCTAAAAAAAGAAAGCAATCACAACTAGCCAGCTACCAGGCACAGAGAAATAATGTCCTGACAAATTTATTATGGCTAACATTTGCCTCCTGAGCCCAAAACCTAATGACTGCACAGAAAAAAAATCTGCACCCCAATGTAACTACAAAATTAAAAATTGCTGTAAAATAATGCTCCTACCTCGTACGACAAAATCTGAGCCACATACAGTATATCCAGAAGGAGTTTCTCCGTGCCTCTGTTACCTAGTCCAATCCCATCATGCAATAGTCCCAGCTCCAACAGCGCATGACTTTAGATCCCTGCTAATTTAATGTTCCCAGACCTAATTGTCCCCAGAGTGGTTGCTCTGAAGTAGCCCTGCTGTATCTCAATGACTATGGCTTGTTAAAAGTGATGAGATGTGTATACGTGTGTGTGTGTGTGTGTGTGTGTGTGTGTGTGTGTGTGTGTGTGTGTGTGTGTGCGCGCGCAAGACTTAGGGTATGGATCTGCAGTACAGCAACCCAGCCAAGCACCTTACATGGCCTGACATTAATCACTGTGCACCGTCCCATGCAATATTCACCTGGCTAAGCACAGCGGGTGCAGGGGTTGTCTGGGTTCGACCGTTCTTTGTCATTCTCTTCCCTTTATTTCCAGTTCTATTTCGGTCTCTCTCTGCTGCTGTCTAAGGGGTTGGGAGGCTGCGCCTGTAGCCGTGGGGAGGGGAGAGGTGATGGATCTTGAGGAGAAATCCTGAGAGGACTAAATATTCCTGGAGGTAATTTTACTGGTGTTCCCATTGAGTTCTGGTTTATTGAGATTGCTCCTGAGGGTCAAATTTCTCACTGTCACATTCACAGTCTTGCCCTTGGATCTTTTAGCTTATCAATTTGTCCATCTATAAAGCCTGTATCCATTTTGACAGACCAATCATAATTTAACTGGAATATCTGCCACCTCTGATTTGAATGACTCTCGAAGTCCCACCATATAGGGCCAGTTCAGATTGGGACCCAGTTCAACTCCAAACAGTCCCCTGGGACTGAAGCAGCGGACATGCCCTCCCCCACCTCCATTTCAACACCGGTGGGACTGTTCCCTCATCCTTTCCCAGCCCTGGCATGCCGGGCAAAGTCAACACCACCAGCCCCAGTGGAAACCCATGGGGACAAGTTTGGCTCCTCACACTAAATTCACTGTGGTCAGGCTGTCTGCTGAGCAAAAATAGACAGCATTTAGGAAACTTAAGCAGAGAAAGGTAGGCGCTCCCAGACACTTATTCATATAGGAAAATCATCTCAGGGAAAAAAGAATAAAAGTCTACTGACCTTTTCAGCAAAACTCTGATATGTGCCAGTTTTACACAGAATCTCATTTGCAGATTTCCATTTTTCATTTCTTCACTTATTATCTGAGAGGTTTATGTCATTTGGATTTGACCGAGTAGTTTTACAACACATTTCGTTTAAAAAGCCTGGTTTATAGAGCTGTGTTATTTTTGCAACATTTGTTATAGTGATATATTATTTCTGCATTAAACATTCCCTGTCTGACCTCTGTTCTAATTAGCTGGAGTTACTATTTTCCACAGGGAACATTTCTTAAAGTTTCTTCTTTATGTCATTTCCATCTATGGTTTATGCTGTGCTGGAGACTCATCACATCTTTTGTAATTCCTTGGTTAACTATTGAAGTTAATGAAGTCATAAATTATTCATTTTAAACATTCCTAATTTGTACTTTTACTGAATATAAAGTGATACAATCCAAAATGAGACAACAAAAAAGTGGCCTGTTACTTGGTGAGTGAGTGAGTTATGATTCACACCACATTAAAAAACAACAATTTAGCAAGCGTGGATATCCCTTTATATGCTGGGGTAAGTCATTTTCTTCCTTTCATCAACCACTGCTATTGGGGTGCCCTGCAGCAAGGCCCTAAAGTCGTTACCATAACATACGTATATAATTGTTCGCAATTACAGACAGATTAAAAATTTCAGCTGTTTATAGTTTTCAATGAAAATATATAGAACATAAGACTGAAATAACAGGATATACTAGCTGGAGTCAGTGCTTGTGAAATCCACATTTATAATCAGATGACTCATTTTTTGAATTAAACTCTTGTCATATCTCTCTCTCTCTGACACAGGCACATGTGTGTTCATCTGCGAACTTGCCTATGATGTGGTAAGGACAATTACCCGCTGCGTGATCATGCATACATGTTCAAGTTACAAGCTGCTAACTAATTGATCTGTCAAGGTCTATTACAAGTCATGCTCCTCCTCTCATCTCATCTCTGTCTTTCTACTCTGCACACACATGCATGCGATGTGCCTACAGACACCTCTGCAGTGTACCTCATTATCCACCCATCTAATAGTGCTCTTTGTTAAATTGCAGCGTTAACCTGGGTAACAGGAGTAAAGGCCTTTTCTATCACGTTACCACTTACAAGCTTTCCAACCCCATAATTACATCAAGGATTTCACATTTTAGGGCTGATCTCATTACAAGTGCAACAGTAGATAGTGTTTCAGTTCCTCGATCAAGCACAACATTATAAGCGGATAATCGTAAAGTGAGCAAAAGGTGTAAGCCTCAGGAGAATAAGTGGAACAAATATTTCTTTCATGAGGTGGAGGGAAAAAAAGTCATGTGCAAAGCAAATCTCAGTTACAGTAAATGATAAATCACATGGCCTCTGGCCTGAAAGCACAATTTCATTGTGGTGATACTAATGTTCAGCTGTTTCAGTATATCCAGCAAAATAGCAAGGAAATTTTTCACTTAAAATAAGCAGCTCAGCATCTCAGTGTCCAGAATGACACTGGTGGGGAGGATTCACCTTGATCTCCAGTTTACACGGGGTGGAAGCAGGGTTAGCCAGGAGAGATACTGACTGCGTCTCCTGAGCCCAAGTGCTACTGCTCAGGGTCGCTGCTCTGCGGATAACAACCAGCCTACCGTTATCAGTCATCCTGATCACCCGCATGTTACCACTGCCCCACTGCCGTTGGGCAGCGGTGCTCTAGTGTCTATCGCGGCTCTTAGGCTGCCCCTGAACTGTGTTACAGTACACTGTTAATGCCTTAGCTAATCTGACCTGTCGCCAGTTGGCTTACTGTTTATGAACACACCTAGATATGATGAAGGCAATGTAATCCTGAAGCAGCTACAGTATGACAGCGGCATGCAGGATGCTGACTTCATGTCCAGGGGCTGGCCTGATAGTGAGAGGTTTGCCTGAGGGAGGTGAGGGGGGGGCTGGAATAATAGAGTGAAGTGTCTAGAGTTGTTTGCCTATATGACATTGTTAGTAGGGTGTGTGTGCAGCACAGGGGAAGGCACTGCACTAATAGCTATCAGTGTGTTGCTTGAGCAAGTCAGCATTATGTGTTATTCATGACCTCCATTTGAAGCATAGTGAAGGTCAAAGCTGTGCTCGTGTGTGCTGGGTATCTTACAGCAGGCAATGACATAAAAACAACATTACAGTCAGACTGGTGTATTGGTTTATGAATATTAGCGTTAACAGAAATAATAATGACCTACAGAGTTAACCACAAAGGCAATATATATACCTCATTTTCTTGTTTTGACAATGCCTTGCCCGAAATATGCGCACCTTGTGTTGATGTTTGTTTTAAAGCTGGCTGAGTGCAGGAGCTAATTTGCTGTGTTTTTAGTGGTGTGATGAACTTTATGAGGAGAATTTCATGAGTATGAATTTTCATTGGTTTCATTGGTTCTTGATCACCTTGCCAAAAATAAAAACCAAATGATGCTGGAATTGTGTTTCATTTCTGGCACATGCAAAGAACTAGTACAAACTATTGGACCTAATTCAAACTATGTAAGTATTACTGGCCTTCAAAAACATTGCTGAGCATGTGTGAGTGCTGGCTCTTGACAAGAGTGTGAATGAGAAGAGAACAAGCAAACACACACACACACACAATGCTCAACCATTCCTGAGGTCCTGTTGAGCCCTCTAATTAGATCAAGTGCTGCACCCCTGTGACGAACTCTGCTCTGACACCGCAGCTCCTGTCCTCCGGCGAGCTTCTGGCACCCTGGGGTGCCTCGAGGACACCGACATATCACCTCGCCTGCGGATCATAGTGTGTGACATACACTAGGGACCTCTGACTGGAGAGATGGCAAAGCAGGAAGAAATATGGACGGAGAAAATGAATCTGGACATACAGAGGGCAGCCTGAATAACAAAGTAGAAAATGCTCCAAGTGCTGATTGTTGTGGAGGAGAGCATCCTAAAAGCACACAGTACATCATACAGTACTCATCAGTGAATTTTCTCAATAGGATCAGTCGTAATGTGTAAACTTGCTTAAATGCCCAGATGGCTGCTCTGTGTTGTCCTTCTCCCACGGTTAATACAAAAGTCCTCATTTATTGTGTGTACATCCATCTGCTTAGTGTTTGTAGGATAAAAGGATCTACAGTATGTCCTCATGGATGTAAGTAAGAGCAAATGGTGCTGGGAAGTCAACTTGCCAGCAAAGAGAACTGTGAACACTAAACAACCACAGGACTGTGATAGAATCCGTGGGTACTGTTGCCAAGGATGTTTTCTGTGTCAGATACAATCCACAAAGGGCTCCTCATCGAAGCCCCGTCCATCTGGAAGCGGATGTGTTTTATATGCATGGGATCCCATCTATTAGAGACACTTAGAGTGCATGAAAACATCACAGGGGTTGGGGATAAAGCGAGAATAGATATCTTTATCTATCGCTTTCTCTTTTGCACTTCGACTGCAAGCGCTTGCTCTTACACAGTCACTCCAGAGTCACAAAAATAAAATGAAGCTTTGAAGTTAAACTCTCAGTTCTCCCGTGATCATTGTAAGGCACACTAAGAAACAGAATAACAATTTGTTGATATGTGCAGGATGGAGCAACCGACACTCACAAAAAAAAAAAAGAAAAAAAAAAAAAGAGAGACAGCTGGTAAACAGCAGTGATTAAGTACACTCTCGACAAAGAGAGACTGGACTCAAAAGCTGTATCAACACCTCCATCCCATAACATGATAAGCAGGGGAAATGTGTCTGCATTTGTAAGGATAAACGGGAATGAAAACAATCTAATTCTTTTCTAGTTCTTATGCTGCCACAAAAGTTTCATGCTGCACTTTGGCCCACAGGCTCTGTGAGATGTTGGTTTGGTCATGCTGTAATCTAACGCACAAATTCTTATTTGACAACAATGTCTGAATCATCTTATGGGAGCAGTTGCATGCGGGATACAAAGCAGTAGGAGTGGGAAGGTGCGGGCCTGCTCAAACACCACATGTACTGCAGAGTGGATCACTAAGCGCTCCAAATGTTTATTTAAAGGTGTGGATCAACTGTTTCATATTTCATAGTGTTATCTATAATTAATTAGTTATGCAACATGATCATCTCATGGGTCTCATCTGCACTGTGATTATGACTGGAAATGGGTGTTTCCCACAGCATGTGAACACAGCATAATTGTTAGTTCTCAAAACAATAATAATGTAGCTGGGAGTTTGGAGTTTTAGTTACCAATGGCAGGCTTTAATTCTCAGCATGCATGGAACTTTTAAGTTAAAAGATATTTTAGTTGCTTTTTCTCAGAGAGTGACACAGTCAAACATTCAGTTGAATGTACACTTGAAAAGGGAAGGGATTGAAAGAGCAACAGGTAACCACCAGGGCAAAGGTAACCAGCAATACTTTATATATCAGTCTAGCTTGGAAAGGAGACATCGGCAGTTATCAACGGATCACAGGACAGAGGCATTTTTTAGGGGACTTAAGCGATACATGAGGTGAGTGTGCCTTAACCAGTCCACCGAGCCACAGACAAATTCTCTCTCTAAGCTGCTGCAAGGTGCTGAAGAGACATTCATTACAATGGTTCCCTGACACACACAGTAAGCCTCTGCTGATAAAGACCACATAACTGAATACACGAGTAACATGTGTACAGTCATTTCAGGGTTGAGTGTGCACCTCAAAGAATACCTGTCACATCAGTGAGAAAATAAACATTTTGCATTTTCTGCATTCCTCAAAACATACTCAGATTTGTAGTTTGGCTGACGGCAGTAAAATACAAAACAATCTGCAGGTATGTGCATTTGTTGATGTACCTCCCAGACATTATTTCAAATTGCACCAAGGAAGCACAAAATAAATAAAGTGATCTAAAATGTAGCTCCTTATTCAATGAGTAGGAATATCACTGGGGAAGTAAAAACACTCGTTTTAAATTAAAAAGTTTCTCTGAATCTTTACTTCTCTGTCATATATTTCAGTGACAATAAATATGTCACTGAAATGGGTAGAAACATAACCCACTACTGTGGCTTTTGAGCTGCTTTTATAATCTCTCGTGTTAATCTCTTTGGAAGCACGAGCAGTAAATCTTCAGATGAAGTTACTGTACAACATAAAACTCAGTTTCAGTTTTCACATGATAGCAGCAGTTTGCTGATATCATGGAGTTATTATCTGGACTGGAATGTAGAGTGGGTTCAGTAATTGCAGACTATTGCACTTACACTCTGGGTAACAGCACCAGCTAAATACATAATTTCTAACTGTCTTTTAGCAAACTAAATATCACAGCCAAACTCATTTTCAGCCATGTTAACTTCCTCAGGAAATCTTATCTAAGAGATATTTTTGTCTGTGGAGGAGGCCTCAGGGCTACACAGCCTCATTATTTAGTTTGGCTTCCTGACTACATTTCCCCTCTTATCCTCAACAGCACTATGGTGGATCTTGGCCTCGGACAGGAGCATAAAAACATCCGCCCATTTAAACAAACTGTTAACACATAGATGGGCTATCTCACTGGGACAGACTTGGAGTCTGTGGGCTCAGCAGTGTGCTTGAAGCCTGGGATATTGGCAGTCCTCTATCTGCATAAACAAACAGAAAACCACTTCTGCAGTCATGAAGGAAAACAAGAATAGGATGGCAGGGTAAACCCACCTGAAGCCAGCATATCAACAATTTGTTTATGGAACACAAACACTTTTGGTGGCTGGAGGGTTCATCATGGCTCGTGTATACAAGTCACATATTTTGCCCTTCAATAAGGTCCAAATGCCAATTGACTAATTCTGTACAATTCTTCCTCTGTGAGACTGTTCTTCTAAATTGTACTTTTCCCTCATGTTTCAGCAGGTGAACCGCACAAAACACTCCCAAACAAGTACAAAATACCCATAATGCAATTACAGCACAGTCTATGTATCAGCCATCTGTCATAGACTACTGTTGCATGTCCTCACCTCTGTATTAGCTGCTCTGTTATACTGCAGTGTCACTCCTGTGCCAAACGTTTTACTGGATTCAATCCAAAAATATGCTTAAAAAAACAGTAGATGAGGTGCTACCACCAAGCAAACACATCTTCAAATACAGTCATCCACGTAATATAAAAACTCAGAGTAATAAAAATATTCTTCACCGACAATGTAAACTAATGTAAAGTCAGGAGTGTCTTAAACATCTTTAATTACACAGAACCACAGAAGAAAAAGAAAAATGCCACAACATTGGCACTAACTGAACTAGTCAAATAAAACCATCAGAAAGTCCCTTTAGGCAGCAGCAAGAGAAAGGCAGTTAGTGCCAAAGTCACCACCGACCACAATCTGAGAAACATCATTGCTAACTACAATAGGCCCCTGCTGACAAAACCTCAAACAGACAGAGATTCTGTACAAGCCCACAGTCATTTGTGACAATAACCCAGACTTCACTAAAGGACAACGGGAGCAGTGCTGAAAGCTTCTATTCCAAAAACAATGACAATTACGTAAATGTTACAAAACATAATTACATATACCATTTTCAAAATGACTTGGGCAATAAAAAAGATTTACACAGCCCTAAATGGGCCAAAACTCCTGATGACCGCCTTTAGCAATTGCTGCTCACAAAAGTATTTGACGAAAATGATTCCCAGTGTTGAATAGTGAGATGTTGATGGTGCACTGATAGAGAGGACTGATGTAATGACAAACGTCACCACTGCTGACACAAAAAGTAAAGTGACATCTGACACGGGCACAAGGAAGGGAAGTAGAAAAAGGAAACTGGTAACACTGCCACCTTTTTCTGCTTTAAAGTGAATGTGGAACAGATGTTAGATGGAAAGTATATATTGATTGGAGGTTTTCCTAATTAATGAAGAGCTGTGAAAAGAATACAGTCTCTCACATCTCTTTCTTTTGTCATACTCAGACTGCTAATGCAAAAGAAGCTCTAAGAAGGTAGGCACACTGACCATTTTGTTCTTCTTGGAGTAAGTCTTCTTCAGCAGCCTCTCGTTCATCCTCTCCTGCTCCCGCTGAGCGTGATGAAGGAATCCGTTCTCCAGGGGATCCACCACTGGCTGGACGTTCTCCTCTTCCTCCTCCACCTCCTCGTCTTCCTTCTTCTGACGCTTCGCCACCTTTTTCTCCTTCCACCGCTCCTTCTTCTCCTGTGTCTTCACAACTCCGGTCTTCTTCTGCAGGGAGAAGAAGAGAGTGCATTAGAACTCTAGACAGTAAAAATAATACATTTATGATATGTGCAGTGGAGTGATTGATGGTGACTTAAATAAAACACAGCGACTGTACTCCTTGTTGATGTACAGGACTAAAAGTCAATAATACCTAGAACTAAATGACTAAAATCACCAAGGCCGTATTAAAGGAAGACATATAAGTTGTTGCACAGCCTTACATACAGTATGTTACAAACAAAACAGACAGATATCTAGATGGATAGAGAGAGTGGCGGGAAATGAATGTGTAAAAGAATGGAGGGAGGGTGCAGCTGGCAAACAGTCAAGAGCGCAGCCCCTTTTACTGCTGGCTTTATACAAAGCAAGCAAACACTCGAGCAGTGAGCAGCAACACTCGCTCTCTCTCTCTCTCTCTCTAAAGTCATCTTTAATCCTGTCAACAGCAGAACAATGCCTTACTGGAGCCCATAATCACTTTATGGCTCAGATATAATGAGCTTATGATATGAAGTGCTGCTTTAACACACACTGGAGAAAATACAGTTGCTCTACACTTATACTATGACCAAGCAATTTCCCCCTTTAACTAATTATTCCTTTCATGCTTCGGTTACAGGCTGTGTGGAATTGGTGTTTGTTTACTGGAATTCAAACATCATTTGTTACTCCCTAGTATCACTAGTTTTTTGCTTTGCTGCCTCCCCCAGCTCACCTCCGGACAAGTATTTCAGAGACAGACCAATACCAGTGACTGGTGTTTGCTTCATTTCTGCTGCTGTGATGCACTGAGCATATTAGCATACTCAAGTGCACATAATTCATGGTGCTATGGCATATCCTGTGGCCCTCTGCAGTGTCCATGTCATACTGGAATTACCATAATGAGCAGCTTCTGACATGTAAATGCAGTTCAAGTCTATATCACAGTTGTAATAATGATCCAATAGCTTTTTCTGAAAGCAGTTATATATTCAGCTTGGTACTAAATAATACAGACGTGCCTAGGAAAAGGAAACAAACACGGGTTTGTCGTATGTCATTTGTATGTCATTTGATGTAATGCTAATGGATTGGTGAATGAGAGGTACATTGTAAAGCACTTTGACTGTTCAGTAAAGGAGGCTTTGAAGTTAATTTACCATTTTACATCACCTCAAAACCTGGATTCAGTTATTGAGTGTACACTCCTCATCAGAGTTTTAGACATACTATGGGATCAACAGCAGAACTGCTTTTTGCTGATATTGTTTTTCTATGAAGAGAGTTAAGATGCAGAATCTAGACAGACACTGAGCTCATAGTTCAATCAATATCAATACATAACCAACAACATGACACACACACACACTGACTGTGTGTCTGAGTTCCCAGAACACCACTACACCTAAATTGTGCCTCAAGCTTGGTAGGTTTGCTGTAGCATGGTTGAAGGTCAACCAGGCTGACTCAATTTGTGACTTTTCATATACTTTACATTTTAAAAAATTATGGCCAGCATTTATGATTCTCTTTCTATTGCAGTAGTATTGACAATACGACTGGCAGCCACAGTCCAATGAAGTGAAAGCTCAAAAGTCGTAAACATGGGAATCTTTCTCAATGCTGCCTTCCATCCATCTTCCCATCTTATATGACACGACATGAACAGTGAATTAGTCACAGGGCTGAGGAGAAATTGAGTTCTAGATGCACTTGCAGTGTGGGCTAAGTAAAGGACATGGATAACATGATATGGTGAAGAGGTACACAAATTGAAGTGCATGCACATCTGCCAGCCAGTGTAAAACACTGCTGCCTGCCTGCTTGTGTGTTAAGTGATTGAATTGTATCTTCCTCCTGGGCTTCAGCTGCCTCTTATTTCCAGTTCTCATCACGCCCATTTGGAGCCGGTGACTTGCTGCTGCTTGGTAAAACCTTTTGGTGGAGATCACTGTGTGTCTGAATGACACAGGATGACACACCGCTGCTTGAGGCTGCATGAAGTTCAAGGCCGAGGGCTGCTAGTTCACGTTTCAACATCTGTTCACAGCCAGCAGCACCCGGCACAACTGGAGTCAGCTCAGCGCTCCATATGAATAATCAAATTATTGGCTCCAAGGGTGGGAGGTTAGCAGATGGCTAGCGCATTAGCCCCATAACTGCTAATGAATGACACCTTCCGTAATGAAAGGCGTTCATGTGACAGGCACTGCAAAAAACTGGCCATGGAATGGAGAAAGGTTTCCATGATAAAAAGCAAAGTCCAGGCAAAATTGAACCAAAGTTAATAAAAGAGGGCAAAGATCCTTAACACACACACACACACACACACACACACACACACACACACACACACACACACACACACACACACACACCTTCATTATGATGTTCTAGTTCAAGAGTCTTTGCATAAATTAGTTTGTGCTACACTGAACATGTTTGTAGCTCAATTGTTTCTTTTTCTACTTGCTAGCACAAATCCGAGGCTTTTGGGAAATACGCAGTATTTCTGGTTCTGGGATCTTTTTTCAGTAGCTCAGAGGAAAAAAATACCTTAACACTTAACACAACGACCCTGCATACTAAGACTGTGGAGAGACTTCTTTTCATTGCAAAAGGAAAACCGGTTACTTCCATGTTGTGCTGTGTACACCTAGATTATAGAGAATAGATCTATTTAACGTACTTATGTAACTGGCCTTGTTTTCAACCAGAGATATTAAGACATTTTTCTTAATCACATAATTTGAATAACAGTATTCCTGGCCTTTTATGACCATTAGATGTAGCTCAGAATAGTGACAATGTTGCATGACAGCAATGAATTGAGCAGTATATCCTTAGTTCAGAGAAACTGTTGGACAAACTTCCTCTATGAAACAGTATCTTTCAGGTTCCTATGCTAACCCAGCTCACCGGCTGGCACCACTTTGGCAGAAGGATCTAATGTCATCACACTGACATCACACATCAGCTCAAAGCAGATCTTCTCACCTCACAAGGCAACACATTAATTTCTCATGAGCCGGCGGCATTAGCAGGTTGTTTGTCATGCAGTTCATTACCTGGAGAGCAATCCTTAAAGAGCTGTTACGAGAACAAAGCAGTGACAGCCTGACAGAAACAAGACCGGGGCTTTCCTCCTTTTAAGCCGAGCTGAAGCTGCAGTCTGCACATCAATGTCCATCAATAAACGGCAAGTCAGGGAGATGGATTGCAATTTGAAATTTTCCATCGCCTTAGTTATTAATAGAAACATGTCTTGGTGAATAAACTGGCATTGAGTGGTTTGATCAATTAAGTATCAACTTGCAGAAATGTAGAGTTATCCTTCTGGAGGATGATGTCTCTGTGTTTATCATCCGCTTCATTCAACCAAAAAGCACAGTGATATATGAGGACTACACTGATTATTTGACAGTTTGACACATTCATCTTTAATGTGATGTATTGTAACATATTCAATGTCTGAAAAGAGGATTGGCATCATCTTCTTTTGGTTTGGAAGACAGTGTGTAAGCCTCGGCCCTTGTATAGAGCAAGCTTTATGTAAAGATAACGTTTGTGTTTGAGCTTCTCTTGTTTGAAATATAATGAAAACAATTTATCTGCCACTGCCGTACATCCATTCCTCATGACAACTCATTTAACTTTATGACATTTTAACCAAATGTGTCACAATTATATCTTAAACTAATTACTATCTTGACAATGCAAAGACAATCTTTTAACCAGCCAATGCTGTGTCATTTTGTATTCCTTTTTGTCTGTATATGTTCAGTTGTAACCTAGACTTCAGCAAATGAAGCTAAGATTGTGATATGCAGACAAGACAGATCTATCCACCTGCTGGGGTCACCCTCCAAATCAATGGCATGTACAGACTCTTAAAGGGCACTTTTCATCCACCCTGAACCTGTGTTGCTTGTTAAATCTCTTCTCTTATATCTTTTTTCACTTCTTTTGCTTGAGATTTCTGTTGAATAAGCACAAAAAATAATTTAACAGGCAGGTCAACCCAGTCAAGCAAGTACAACAAGTTCAAATCCACTTGAATCATGTGACCTTTCATTCATGTCACCATTCTCTCTCTCTGTTTCCCCCAAACTGTTCATCTGCTTAAGAAAGCACAACCGTGAGCACAACAGTGGCCCTGAGGTAAAGGTATAAAACACAGCTGTTTGTGACTTATATACACACACAGGTTGCTTAGGGTGCTGATGGGTGATAATTAAGTATAAGCTTTCATTCAGTACTGAATGCACTTTATCTTAGAAAATAACCAGCTGCCCTCTATGCTATCTTTCTGTGACCCCATGTTTAAATGACAAGAATGTATGCACAGTTTGTATGCACAGTTTATACAAGTTTAACAGGTAAAATACAACACAGACTACTAAGGTTAGTGAAACAGATGAGGCTCTGGGTGTATAAATATGTGTCATGCTTCTGTGTGCACCAAGATTTTGGATAATGTTAATTGTAATATCTAAGCTCGAGCACCACAAAGCAATTACTTTGTTTAGCACATCTGCACCTGCTCTCATTGCTGTATCATGTCTGCTGTGTTCTATCAGTCATAAACAGATTTCAATTGTCTATCTGTGTCATTTCCATTTATTCACAGTCCACGACTCCGACAATAGATCTATAATAGCTGCAGGAGAAGAAGAGTAATCCATCACTGTGTGTCTGCCAGCGCGGCTTAGTTGTGATATAATTTCCATATGCCAATGGCCTGAAGTGCGGTTTTTCTTTTATAAAACGGTTACTAAATTATTTCTACACCCTTATCACACTCTGTATTATTAAAAACCCATTTACAAATGAAAAGGGTAAAATACTGATGCAAATAATTGTAAAGTAAATGCTTTGCTGCTGGTAAATATGTCATATGTGCATTCAGTTTAAATTTAGTTCAGGAATAGGACTTTTAAATGGCAAATGCATGATGTTATCTCTTAATGCTCAGTGTCACAACAACCTGGGTGGTCAACAAAACATAACTTTCAACCTCTTTGGTGCAGCTAAAGAGAACTGTCCTTCATCTTTACAGACCTTAATTAGACAAAGTGGTCAGAGTGGTGACTCTCCTTCACTTTACTCAGTTCAGCCAGAGGCACAAATGTGACGGTGACCATAAAGAAAAAGTGGTTTAAGACACGATGAGCCGAGGGGGAAGTGACGACAGAGGAGAGGGAAAGAGGAGAGGATAGGAAGGAAGGACAGAGAAATGGAAACCAAGACAGTGCAAGTGAGAGGAGGGGGAGTGTGGTGGGGGTGCTCAGCCTGGAACATGAGAGACCGCTAGACTGGTCTGACCCGACCACGTTACCCTGGCAACAAGACGGGAGAGCTTTGTTGCTGTTCCTGGCTGCATGGGGACTCGAGCATGTGTGTGGTGTGCGTGTGAGAGAAAGGGAGAGAGGGAGGGAGGGAGAGGGAGAGGGGGAGAGAGAGAGAGAGAGAGAGAGAGAGAGAGAGAGAGAGAGAGAGAGAGAGAGAGAGAGAGAGAGAGAGACTGTGTGTGTGTGTGAGTATGAGTGCATAAAATCCAACACAGGTTTCCATGCCTGCAACAATAAAGTGCATGACTTTACGCGGTTATGCTGGGGCCTTGAGATCCACCGTGGAAGCACATTCAGCTCCCAAAGGAAGGTTTATGCATTCTGTTCAGAGGAATGTCAGCAACCCTGAAGTTGCCTGCAAAGGATAAGGGGGGGGATTCTTCACGAAGCATGCATAAACCAGAAGGCAAAGGATTCCTACAAATGGAGCCTGGAGTGCAGACAAATAGACAGTAGAGAGGGAGATAAAGAGAGATAGTGGCATCTAATGCACATCATCATAATTTCTTCACTGCACTCTCTTCTTCACTTCTTCACTCATTTCTTTGGCCAGTAATTATTTAGACGCAAAGATTGCTGCAGGATAAACCTCTCTCGACATAAGGCAGTGCTACAAAGACATCACAGAGCTGTCTAAATATTTCACCACTGTAGAGATCTCTACCGTAGAGCTGTAGCATGACTGTCAATTAAATACATCAAAACAGCATTGAAGTTTCACTCAACAGCTTCTTCTTTCCATATGATATTAAAGCAGCAGAGTGGAGTCATTTGTTGCACCACTTCTGCAGTGTTTAGCTCCTTTTAAGCTGGCTGAGGTGTGCTTGTGCAGATTTATTGCTCAGTTGTTGGACTGATTCTGTACGCATTACCGCAGCTCTTGGCATGTCAGATAAATCACTCTGACTTGTCATGATTTAGACTGGATTGATTTAATCATGCTGCGCTCGCTAGCTTTTATAGTCCTGTGCATGTGAAGCTCCGCAGAGACACCAGAGTGTACACCTTCCATCTAATGCTGCTGTCAGCTACATCAAACACACCTTTGATTAACTTAGAGCATACACTCATTTACCCGGCTTCCTTGTTTCTCTCAAAGCATATAATCAGAGGGTTATTGCCTCGAAGAGAGAAAAGAGAGTGCATTGTGTGCCAAGAAGCTTATCAGGCCGTGAACAAGAGAAAACACACATTTCTACAGTGATCAATGTTGCATAATTTGCTAGCACAAGGATTAAATGAACCGCATCCTTTTCACCTTTTGTTAATCAATGTGGTGTATTTTTCCTGTTCATTTGACTTCATGGTTTAAAGGTCTAATCCTTTGTGAGCGTAAGCTAGTTTTTTTTGGGGGTGCTGCTGTATGCAGTGTGTTATGGGAGAGCAGGGGAATGAACAGGAAATGTGAGGTGTTAATCCCTGGCAGGTCAGCCTACTGCTGCACTTGTCCGGCTAACAGAAGCCAACCTTCCAGCATGCCTCCACTCTCACTTTGTCACTTCCTTCTCTTTCTGCATCACACACTGTTCACTTTGTTGCTGCGCTCACTCTCTCTGTTTTGCAACAGTGCACATGAAGCTAAATTTGAATCATGTGGAAATAACTGTCAGGATGATTCGTGGGTAAACACATCAACTTGAAAGCAATGAGACTTGTGTTAGACTTCACACAGTGTGATATTTTCTGTCAACTTTGCTGTGTCATAATAATTATTCTCATAGTTAATAAAGTACACTCTTATGTGCCTAGTGATATTTTAGTGTTTTTTTTTTGTTTTTTTTTTGGCCTTTTCAAGCTTTATTGTATAGACAGCTGAAGAGTGACACTGGGGAGAGAGAGCATCAATGCAGCAAAGGGTCACAGGTTGGATTCGAACCCTGTGCCGCTGCGGCAAGGACTGAGCCTTTGTATGTGTGGTGGATGCTCTACCAACTGAGCTAACCGACACCCCAGATATTTTAGTGTTTTAATGTTTTACTTGCTATCAAATGGCCAACCAGATGACGCAATTCAAAACATTCTCAATTTTCCTTGACAAATTGATGAAGCTCATGCAAACACAATACTGAAAGCCTCAAAAGTGAAGTTAACAACTAGAGTTCACAGAGAGAACCCACGCAGACACGGGGAGAACATGCAAAAGCCTCAGCCGAGGTTTAAACTAGGTTGATGTGAGGCAACAGTGCTAACCACTGCACCACCGTGCCGCCTGACCTTTTAAAATGCTTTAGAAAATGTACTGAAACTGTGAAATCTAGCTAATTCTGCTACTTGTGTTAGTTTCATGGTCAGAGATGAAATGTATCAAAAAAAGAGAATAAGTATAGAGGTATAGAGTATAGAGGTTAAGTATATTAAGTCTAATGTCTGCACTGTACTGGCCACACTGATGATCGATAAAGCAGAGTAACACGTCTTTCACCTGTAACTTGAAAGTACATCATTTGGGTTGTACAGCAGAACTGGAAACCCCAATGTCACTACAGATATGACTGAGTGATAAAGTCTGTGTTGTAATCTCTGTGCTATGGTTTAGAATCTTGCTGAAATCAGGTTTACTATCTTAAGTGAGCATCAATGTAGTGTAGCACTGTGATCACTTTACAGATTCATTCTTGATATTTGGCAGCTGTGGCAGCTGAAAGAGGCCATTGTTTTTTTCAGTTAGCATTTTGTTAGATATTAACTAAAATCAGCTGGACTCAAAAGGGAAGTGTGCAGCTGAGCAGGAACAAGAGGAACTCCAGTATTTGGATGTTTTTTTATAGTTTTGGAGCCTGTTGGTTTTCCTGTAGCTGTTGGCCTGCTCTGTGTGTGTGCAGGTAATGACAGACATCCCCTCTCCCTCTTTTTTATCCCCTTCCCCCTCTTCTGTTGCTCTCTGTACTCATTTGATTGTATTTTCTAATATAGTGGAATGAAACCACAGGTTTTATCACCCTTTAAGGGATCTTATGACTGTGTCATCTGCTTGCTTACATGTTCAGGTACATGTTGTGAACCTTCCCCGTGTCTGCACACATGTGAATTAATGAATGAAAGTGTGTGTATGCATCTGAAGTATAACAAGCACTGCATGCTATAATATTCCTGTGGACATGTATGTTTCTTTAAAATGTACAACTTTGTGTGTGTGTGTGTGTGTATGCACATAGCTATTTCATGTATGACAAAGTATATTGCAGTCAGTAACAGTGCACGTGTGCAGCTCAGTTAATCCTGCATCGTGTATGGCGCTCTGACTGTGTTTGTGCGCTTGTGAGTGTTTGTGTTGCACACATGTGCGAGGGCTGAATTAACTCCTGGAGTGATACCATCTGGCTAGCGGGTGCTGAGGGGAGAAGAATGGAGGGAATGCAGCGATAACAGGGCGGTGCAGCACAACAATAAACACCAGCTTTAAATCTGTTTAACAGCTCTGACAAACACCCGAGAAACAAGGGTGCAGAGACACACACTCCACACTGGTGGAATAAAAGGCATGAGAGGTGAGATAAAGGGAGACAGGTGCAGCCGGATCAGGATTCCTTCACGTTTCCACTGACAGCATGTGACTTGTGTGTTTCAAATGTTGCCACAGTTATTTATAACTCTCATCAGGGACTTACAGAATGTTTTACCAAGCCATCTTTCTTTTACTGCACTACTACTTTTTTTTAACAGGTCAACATGACTTTCCTTATATTCACTTCAGATCTGATTTACCTCTGTTGATTGTCTATTCAATGTTTGGACTGATCCTCCAATGAAATTCAAAAGTGCTTGCTCCATCCTATTCGTGTTACCACTGGTGCAGATGTAGATATCAAGCAAGCTGAATTGGCCACCACCGATTGAGCCGTTTATTTCAAAGCTGTCAAACTCACCCGCTCGCCCTTTATTGCTGATCACCTTGCTGATGCTGCAGCTGCTGCGTCTCTTGTCCAACAGCCCTCCCAGCATGCACCTGTTGGCTCTGTTTCTTTGTAGTTATGGGTGTATCGATCTCTGCCAGCTTCTTCACTGGTGTACTCAGAATGTCAGGCCAAAAACTTCAGCACTTACATTTATTTTTAAAGGAAAGTATAAATTTCGAGTTTGTGGGTTGTCAGACTGAATTACTCAGCTGCTGCAAAAGGCAGACACATTTTTTTTACAACATCAGCAGTTGTTGGACAACTGCTGGTCTGCCAGAATCCATCAACAAAGGAAGAATGGTGATTATCTTAAAATGTCAGATTCTTAAAGAAGAGATCACATGCTACCTGATATCACAGGTCACACCTCCTAGGGGCTTTTCTAGAGATTATTAAGTAGACTATCTGACAGGAAATAGGCTTTCTACTGAGGCCAATATGTCCTCTAAACCTCCCACCCATTGTCACAGGAAGCTCCCTGCTTTCTGCTGCTCAGCCCACACACTGCAGCCCAAAATACAAACGGGTGTTATTCCTCGGAATTCTCCTTTCCTCACACTCTCACACACAGAGAGAGGAAGTGTTGCCTCGGCAACAGCTATTCCCATTGGTGGAGTGGAATAACAAATAAACTCCTAGAAATGTGTAATGCTGCTCTCACACTGTCAACAAATCAGCTCAACATATTTCTGTTCAGTATGTTCTTCATGGGCAAAACTGCTAAAAACACACCAGGGATGATGATGGCAAGCCTCTTCAAGAGCAATAAACGACACGCTTCTGAATGCTAACAAACACGTTTTTATGTCCACATTACTGAACGCTCATAATTTGACAGCCATTCTCTCTTTTCACTACAAAGCTGAATCAAAATACAAATTACAAAAACGAGTTTCCTTCCCACCAGCAACTCAGAAGATGGCAGAAGTGTTTTGACGTCAGCCGAATTTCTGAGTGCGTCCTGCTGCGAGCTGAACCAGTGCGAGGAGTCGACTTTGTTCACACAGCAGGAGGCTGACAGAGCAGAGGATTCTCAGCCGGAGACGACTGTCAGGGGAGGAGGAACCTCAGATCTGCTCGCAGCCTCATGCGACTCAGAGCAACATATATCTCAAAAAAGCAATAGCCCTTTTTTCATCATTACCACAGATATTCTTTAAATTCTTTTCTAGGCCTGATGATGATAACTTTGCTGAACAGGGATCAAGATAGATGCATGTGTTTCTGACAGCTGCACAAAACAATGACGTCAAACTGGAATCTTGCAACAAGAATAAGTCATAGTGGAGAGAAGGACTGGTCCAAAGAGTGGCTTCTTTTCACTGAGAGAGATGACAGCCTTGTCTGTCAAAGGATCATTTCAAATAAGCAATATGCTGAAACACCTTCCTATACAACACAGGCTTAAATTCCAGGACCACCATTGCACTTGACACACAGGTGCCACTGTTTCCCAACCAAGTGGCATGCCCATTACAAAGAATAATTATCATGTTATAATAATATTAGCACCATTCAGGCAGACTTTCTCTGCGTAAGCAAACACAAATGAAAATGAATACTGTACAAATATTCTCTCATTTCATTCATTTTACATGATGACAGACAGACTGTTGCTACAGCTATGCAGCTCTCAGGCCACAGCCAGTTTGACTCAACCACGGGCTCTCATTTTTCTACGTTGGGTTCAGACTCAGAGACAACAAAACAATGAGTTAAAATCAGACCTAGTTTTTCTGTGTAGAAAATTGCACGGGATTTAATAAAGAATTGGGCCGATAAGCAGTATTGACAAATCAAATGTTTTTCATCAATTTCATCACATTACTATTCCTGAAACTATGTTGATTTAAAAAACAAACAAAACAAAAAAAAACTCACTGCTCGAATTCAGGTAATCCTCATTTAACAGGCAACACTGTGACCTGGAGACTGAATCCACTGAGAAACTCTGTGTTGGAAAATCTGCAGTTGCATTCTTCAGTCTTCAATGTTGTCTTGGCATACATTTCTGATGTCAAATTATATCTACAATGATGGATTTTAACACTCTTTGAAGATTACTGTTGGATGCAGCTGCCTGTTGGTACCTTTACAAATGAGTCTGTACAACTCCTCTGTTGGGAATCATCCAAACAACATGAAACACAGGATTATTTTATCCCCTAAGAAATGAATGCATTTACGAACAACACCGTCTCCACTGTGTAATTTGAAGAAGTTGCCTGCAAGACACAACAATAAATCTGAGAAGTCTTTCAGTAAAAGACAGAAATGACACAGCACTAAACGTTATTATTGCACCTTTAACTCTCAGAGCTACAAGAAATTAAGAGTTTTTGAGGAATTTATCATCCCTGCTGTGTCCTTAGAGGCACTTCTCAGAAATTCCTTTTTAAAAACAGGTGCAATCTGTCATCTGAAAGAATGTAAAAGTTTGAATATTCAGACTGTAACCAAAAGAGAAATCACAGTGATTTTGTTTGACAGGGAGGAAAAAGAGCTGCCACACAGAGAATGAGGCATCGCGTCAGAGGCAACAAAAACAAGTGCTCCTGTTGCTAGTGCTAAAAGCCACCCCAGAGGGCTCCCAAACCACTGAGTCAGCCCTGAACTGATGCCGTCACACTGTTTGCTAAATGAATGAGCCTGACGTGTGTGCTGCTTGCACACGCACACCCGTGTGGTATTTAAACAAAGCTCCCTTAGTTTGTGTGCTTCCGCCAAGAACGACCAGCTTCATGTTTATGAAACCTTTGCATTCATTTCACATCATGTAACTGTCTACGCCCCCCCACACACATACACACACACTCATGCACATATCTCCATTGTGTGATCTTGCAGTTTACTTTCTTTCTCTTCCTTTCAGTTTAGCTTGTTTTTGTTCAAAATGTGTGTGAACTGGGTGCTTGTTTCACTTCCACTTATATCCTCCTCACTGCTACACAGCACTCCTGCAGTGTAGCAGCTTTATTTTTTCGCATAAGCTCTCTCTTTTCCTCTTTGTCTCCCGATGTCACTCACATACGCACACATGCACATGTCCATTTAACACTCTGGACACACCATGATCTCGCCCTTCCTCAGATGTTAACCTAGTATTTCAGGGCCATGCTCAAATAAACAAATAAAACAATGGAGGCATGACAAATGGCTGAATGATTGGAGGAAAATATTTCATTGTGATTTTTCTGATCAATACTGTAATTATACAATAGAGAAAAAAATATATACATACATGTGCACATGCAAATATTCTCTATTAAGTAAGCAGGCTTGTTGTGCTTTACACAGTATTGAACAAATGTTTGTATTAATAATCAGCAAACAATTATTTGCTTCTCTATGAAAATAATCTAGCAAAATGTTTCAGTTGCTTGCTGTTAATGTCTTCTAGAGGTTATTTAACTTTAGTAAACTATAATAGCTTCATATAGTAAAATGTCCAATTGTGCTCACATTTAGTGAGATGTCACTTTAGTGGCATACCCACGTTACTCAGATATAAACCTGACATTAAAAAGTGACAGCTACATAGTTGTTCACTTACGAAAACACTGGCAAACTCTAAGTCTCGCCTGACAACGCAGGTAAAAGATTTCCTATCCCACTGACAGCCCCTAATGATTCTGCTGACAGTTCTATAGCTGTTTCAACTCACTAAGACGAGCCATTTCACTCAGGGCTTTTAAGCCTGCGCTAATCAACATTTTTACATTACCAATGAATAAAATGACTACATGTAAGAAAATTATCATGGCACTTTGCTTTCCCCCTCTCTCTCTGAGGGAGGATCTTTCAGTTCATTGCTCTGGTTTTATGTTTTGGTTCACTCTCGCCGCTTGCATCAACCTCACTTTCAGACACATGGCCGGTTGTTTTCAGCAAAAACTCACATAACATAACTCACATAAACACTGTGCCTGACAGACATTAGTGACCAGCCTGGTGGAGCATTATTAGCTAAAAGAGGAAGAAAATCTAAACAGAGCTAAAAGAAGAACGAATACTCACGTTCACCAGGTGTCCAGAAACACGACTCCAAATAAATGAATGCAGATGTAGTTCCGTGCCTGGACATAGGCGACTGTAACTTGCTACAACAAGCTAGCTACAACAACTTTCCTGTCATGTTGTGTTCACAGCTTGTTGCGCTACCAAAAAAATAATAAATGTAAAAATATAATCACTGCTGCTGCGTTAAGAAGGTAAACCCAAAACAGCTCAAGTGATGTGCCTAAAACTTTCACTGGGAGACTCAACTAACCACTGTCCAGCAGCTGTTGGTAATTCACCACTAACGAGCTAGCTGCTAACACCGCTCATGAGGAGAAAGACTCTCGGACTCTCTCGGAAACCTTCTCTGGATGATTGTAAATTGTAATTTGGTTAGTTCATGAAATCTGTTTTGAATTGTTACAGCTTTAAAAATGAGAGCCAGCAAAATCAACAAATAATTCCACCACATCTTACAGCTTGTGAAGACTATAATTAATAGTGTGTGTTACGGTCCAATTATAAGCTGGCTTCTTGCAATTTGGAAATTGCAAAAAGCGATGATTTAGAATTCATCCCTAGTTTGGGGGACGATTAAGGAGATAAAAAAATAAATAAAATAAAATCAAACTTATGCAAGCTAATTGTTCAGTAATGTTCAGAAAGCAATTCCAGCATGATAAACTGCTTCTTCTTTTTCTTGTAGTTTAAATGTTAAAGAGAGGTCTTGGTTGACAAATTATAAGCTAGTAACATCTGATCCTGTTTATTTTGGCAGGAGCAGCAGCAGGAGAATGAAAAAAGTTAAGAATAACATGTCCAGATAAATATAGTGTAATGTGTATAGCATCTGCAACTGTGGCTGTGCTGCATGTCATTCCTGTTGTCCTTGAACCATGTATATCAGTATACTGCTGTCATAGAGCCTCTGTCCCAGTGTCACCGAGGCAAATGCCTGTGCATTTAATAAACCTAACAATTGACTCAGATGCTGATTTCAAAGCGAGGCAGAGAAGTGCACTTTAAGACGTGGTAAAGAATAACACAGAGGACACGAGGGCAACACAGAACATTAGAGGACTATCATATTTATCCTGCCTCCGCCGACCACAAGCACACACACAGACAAGCAGAAACACATGCATACACCAGCCGCCCTCTCATCCCTCATCTGCCCAGCGCAGATCCTTGACCAGGGCGCTTGTTTGAAAAACCAGAGGTCAAACCGTAAAGCAATTACGCTGGCAACTCATCAACCAAGGGCTGACAGCAATACAATTACCTTCAGGCTGCAGCGGCCTGCAGCAGACAAGTGAGCAGAGAGAGAGAGAGAGGGCTGTGTTTAACTCTGGATGAACAGTGCTGGCTGTATAATTGCACCCTGCCGAGTGCACTTTAATCCTGTGTTTAACAGGTACAGAGCAGTGCTGAGGGGAAGAGAAAGACAGAGAGACAGAGAGAGATGGGTATATTAGGTGTTACCTGAGGCTTTGGCATCAGGCCACTTCACCAGGAGGAAGATAGAGAGAGAGAGATATGAAAACGGTGTCAGGAGAAAAGAGAACACACAGCGATCTCCCTGCAGTCAAGTCTGGCAATACAGCAGCCTGACGACTCACTCCTGAGGGATGTAAATAATTACTGGAGACGACAGAAAGAGAGAGTGAGGGAGGGTCACTACAGCGCTGCTTACTAGCATGTCTCATCCACTCTCACAGCTTTTGTGTTTGTCACTGGCTGAACTTGAAATATTTATTATGTAATGTGTCTGCAAAACATAATATTTTCCACACTGCTGCAAATCTTTGGATGGGAAGGATGGAATTCCAACATTTTCTTTAAGTAACAACATTTTCTTTCAATATTCACACAAGTAAAATGTGTCTTTGCTGCAGGGGGAGGCATCACAGGTATGAATAACGGGGTCATTTCATGGTGAGGACAGCTTTGAATATGTTTTTTCCTGATAAAGAGTGGAGTCAAAAAGAGGCAGGGGACCCAAAAGTGTTCCTGATCATGCTGCGAACCACACAACTGTCCTTTGAAGACATGAAAATAACAATAAACAGAATGTTTGCACTGTAGATGGTCTTATTATGATGGATTTTCAATGAGGTTTTTGCATTATTGATTTTTTTTTTCCTTCTTTTAGTTTTCACTTTCACCTGTGGTACTCCAAACAAACCCTGTGAGACTGAAAGCCAAGCAAATGTGTTTGTTGGATTAAAATAGGTAAATAAAGGGTTCATTTACAGACCGTGTCTGTACATTTTTTCTGCAGGACTGCTACTAATCCACGTGTGCAAATGCAGATCCTCTACATTCACATCTGCATAAAATACATGCAAATGAAGTGATGATTAAACAGCCTTTACATTGCAATATGAATCCATTAACAGCTAGTCAATACGTATGACCCCAGATCTGCAAGTGAAATGAATCCCCATCTGTGTGGATAACTAATAGAGAGGTCTCTTGTATGCTTTGCTATTATTTCACACACAGAGCAAAGACATTGTTATTCATATATTTCATTCTCACACTTTTACTTCTAATATTTTCTAATATGTCCTCAAATCACAGTTGTGTTATGTTTAATCCCTCTCATCCATTTAACTTTAATTTATATTCTCTTTCTTTTTTTTCCCCCCTTTCTTTCACTATCCGAGTTATTTAAATGATTTTGCTGCTCCAATGACCCATTCTCCCAATAGGGATCATTAAAGTTTCATCTTAATCTATGTGAGAGACTCTCCCTTCACTGTGGAGTAGACTGTGAGCACTTTTAAAGGTCCTTTAAAAGCGAAAAGGTCCAATTACAAAGAAACCTAGCAGTTACAAATAAGAAGTGGCCTCTTGTTCTTTTAATGTAATTTGAGGCTCAGGATGGTGGAGGACACATACTGGTTACTAATAGGTGGCATTTCAGCCAGGAACGGACTTCTCTTTTATGTGACAGGTTAGTTAGCAGCAACGGGAATGAATTAAAGCTGATGATTGGTTGTAGTATAAAATGTGGGAAGCCAGATACTTAAAACTCTGCTCCTCCACATGCTTCCTCCCCATAGGAACCAGCCTTGTCAGTCATGCAGTGGGGCATGTAAAAGTACAGCGTTAGTGGCCCAGTCTGTGGAGTCCAGTGGGTCTGAATGATGTCTCATCAGCTACCGTAGTGTCAGAGCAGTGATGCGAGGACGACGTGTTGGGTGGGTTACCGCGGCGTCCGCTCAGGCGTTACGGTCGCTGTGCTCTCAGGTGTGGTGAGATGGGACTGAGATGGGTAACGCGTCTCCGGGCCAAGACAGTAGAGGAGAGATTTGAGATGGAAATATATGAAAACGGTATCTGAATGTACATGCGAGTTTTGTGAGCTGGGCAGCTGACAAGAAATAAAATCTGGCTGCTTTCTTTTCTAAGGATCCAGTTTTCACCCTCCGAGCTTCAGATGCTAGGCCACCTGCCAGGTGTGTTGTTGTTGTGTGTGTGTGTGTATACGTATGCATGATACATATGTACCCACATCAGGCCTGCTTCCACTCAGTGGGATCAAACAGTAGCAGTGGCTAAGAGCCTCTCGTCTCCCAGCCTTCCCTGTAATGAGGAGTGATCCATTCGCCTCCCATGGAGGAAGGACATGTTTATACAGCTCCTGCTCACAGGCAGCGAGAGGAGAAAAACAGATTACAGAAGCACTCTGGTCAAATGTCAACACAACGCTGCACAAGTAGCAAAGAGACACACATCAAACGCTGCAGCAAGAGTGTGAACAGACGGCTAGCGCTTAGTGAATCAGCTAAAAACAAACAAACCTTTGAGTTTACAAATAGAGGAATTTCCTCTGTGTTGACCCTTGCTCAGTCTCGGTAGAGGATCTAGTTTTCCTGCCCTGTGGCACTTTACAGCGGGGAGGGTGGAGGGGGCTGAATTAAGCCCCACAATCTGTGGAGATGAAACAGCTGCCAACTCATCAGGCAGCCCCCATGAAGCCCCGCATGACCGAGGAGACGGTTTGTTGCAGGGGCAGCAATTTATTACAGGAGCCCCTCTCTGTGAAAATTAAGAGTGGAATCAGAGCGGAGGGCTAACTGTGATTCATCTCACTGCCTTTTTCTATTGCAGCTCAACTGCAAGCATGATGAAATCATTTGAGTGAATAGGCACTCCTGCACGGCGGGACGTCAGGGACTCTGTATGCTAGAGGCAAAGAGCAGTAATTGGCAAACACAAGACGGAAGGTAGATTTGGCCCACCTGCTGTATAACCCAGGTCAAAGTGAAGCACACTGTCTGGCCATCAATACGCACATGTGAAATGAAGACGTGTGACTGCAAAGCCAGTGAATGCACACTAATGCAAGTTGCCTTCAGTCAATGTAGGTCCTGAGGGCACATATCTACCGCTGTGAAAGAAAGTTCCTTTGCAGAGCGCTGAGAGGGAACAGCTGAGTGAAGCATGAAAGGAAAGGAAAGGAAAGGAAAGGAAAGGAAAGGAAAGGAAAGGAAAGGAAAGGAAAGGAAAGGAAAGGAAAGGAAAGGAAACGAAAGGAAAGGGTAAGTGAAGCGAGCGGAGGTGTACAAACGTCAGCCCAGCCAAAGGTGGAGTGTCTGGGCAGATGCCAGATCACAGACAAACTAGGCACTGTGACAGATCTATTCCCCCTGCTGCCTCCAGCCAGCTGTCACTGCAGATAAACACAATGGTCTCCTCTCTCCAACAACAGCACGCTGTAATCTGGAATTGACAGCTGACTCTGCCTCACAACTCCAAGGGAGCTGAGGGAAAGACGCTGTGAGTCAATTAACTGAAAGAAATGAATTTTCATTTGGATGGCTCTGAATGTGGGATGAGTAGACGGAAGAGAATGGCGTATGCACAACCACGGGGGCCTTAGCTCAGGTGCAGAGCAAAAAGATCTACTAGAGAGGTTAGAATGACTGCAACTTTTATGGCACCGTGTTACAAAGGCGATTTTTCAATGCTCGAGATGTAAAACTTACTGGGAGCAAGAGCAGGCACACAAAATCCCAAACATACTAAGATCAAATCCCCAAACTTATCGGCAGCTTGTGTCTTTGCCTCCACACGTATTCTCTGATCCAGCTCTGCACCCTCTGCAAGTTCCGCATGAAGTGGCCCCCGCCTGCAAACTCCTTCACCACTGACACCCATCCGGTGACACATTCCCTCCATCAACACTGGCTGCCAGGAGTTTGATGCCTTGCATGAAAACGTTGCCTGCGCAATCACTTTATATGGAGGGAAACGCGTCCTTAGCCTACAAATGGCTTGCTCTGCCAGGTTTTGCTTCAGTCTTTCCACGGGGCATTATGCACAGAGCAGTGGATCAGTGGGCTGTGTGCTAGTTGTGACTGTCTGTTTACGTTTTCACAGGGAAAGTTGGCAGCCGGAGTGTGTCTGGGCCTGCCAATACAAGCCCAGGCCTCAGCTGACCCGGATTTGTGTCTCTTTACACAACAAAACTTTTTACAGCCTCTATAAAAAGGAATATCTCTCACACACATACTTAAGTTCAGAGAGCATCAAATGAAGTGAAACATATATCTTCACTGACTCTGGGGAACTGCTCTCACCCTCATTCATACAGTATCTCACAGCCCCTCCTCATCCTGGTTAATGACATCAGGGCATAGACTTTTAAGAGGTCTATTCCCCTCATGTCCTGCGACTTAATATTCAAACTGCCTTATAAAACCGCCGCTGCCAATCCTGTCCCCATTTTTCAGCTGACTAGCACCTCATTTTATCCTTATTACATTCTGCTGAAGTGATGTAACCCCACCTCCCATCCCCAGAGTTCCTCTCACAGCCAAGGAAGCCATCCATTCATAGCAATCTGCTGCTCGTATCATAAATACCTGTATAGTTGACCTCTGCCAGACCCATTGCTGGAGATTCAGTCCACAAATCAATGGTGCACAGCTGGATCGAGATTAAGTCAGTACACTATGAGGTGCACTGAAGCCAGAGAAGTCATTTTTCCATATGTAGCAGCTTTCATTGCAAACCAGGGGCAAATCATTGTGATGCAAGTGTTTGTTTAGGGCTGTCTGGAATACAAGATGGGTAAGTTTTGCAACACGGGGAGCTACGAGTGCAGAAAATGTAACAGGATATTAAATGTAATCATCTGCCAGACAAAAATCTAGACTGTCCTGAAACGCTAAACCAGTAGTTACAGTACAGGTTGTTAAGGTGAATTTGCAAATACTGCATTTAGACACTTCATTAGTTCTGATGGGGAACTTTCCTTAAGATATTGGTTGTCCAACAATGAGATCTCTCTAATCTCTGAGACAGCTTCTCATCTTAAAATACCATGAAATACTTCCATTAGAAGCAGAACATATACCCCACATTTCAGCAGCTTGTCCGTCTTTGTCAAACCTGTGGAACCCTGATTGCTGTCTGATTTGCTGCACAGTCTATTTTGGGAGACGCTTTCGAGGACACGCTATAATCTCGCGAGCCTAGCAACATTGAGGCTACAGCACTTAATGTAATTGTAAAATACATGTTCCTTTCAAAGAGAGCATCAACTGTCATGACTACATGTGTTTTCCTTGAATAAAATATGAAGGCCACTTTTTAAAACACAACATTGTTGTTATTAAAATGTCCTGGAACTTTGATGCTTCTTTAACTTGTGGCAAATATGTCTGAACAATACAAAATGATGTATTATTACAAAGAACAAACATAACACACTTTGCAAAGCAGGGCTCTGCTGATGCAGAACTGTTCTGCACACACGAGTGTAGACACCAATCTTCTTCATATATAATAAACAATTTGTAGTTCATCAGTTCATCAGTACTACCGTCTCCAGGTCCAGAATCACAGACATCCTCTCTGCCAGTCAGTCTGTGTGATACTTTACAAATCTGTATAAACTTGAGTTACAGCTGTGTATCATGTTAAACAACAGACAATGTAAATGTCACTGTGTGTGCAGTTGAATGTATACCAGAGGTGGGTGTATATTAAAAAAAAAAATGTATTACAGGAGCTTACACTAAATATATACAGTAAACAAAGACTGGTCCACTGCTGAAGATGTCAGGATACACAAAGGCACAATCTCTGCAGTGAAAAGAGCAAGCGTAATATTGATTGCATGCTGCCGACTCAAGATGTGCGAACAACTGACCTTCCTAAAAGTTAAAAGCAAAAACACAAATTTGATCCTGCTGATAACTCACAGCTCGTCCAAATCATCATCTCAACAACTAGATTTTTTGGGCTTTCCAAAATTAATAATAATAGCAATCTCATTTGTCCTGATAGTGTATTCCCCACTCGTCAACCAAGCCCCAAACAAAAAACAACTTAACCTTCCTCTCCTTTTTTTTATGGATTGGAGGCAGTTGACATTACTGTGACATTTACCTCAAGTCAAAACACTGCAGCTTTCTGACGGTCCTTTAAGCAAAGTCTCCTCTATCCTCCAGACTCACTTCTCTTTAAATGTTACCTTCTTTTTCTGGAGGAGGTTATACACACAATAGCTTTTTATCATTTCCTCAGAGTGTTGATGTGTGGACTGGCTGCATCACTTAGAGCTGGAAGTCTCTGTGAGCCTTGTTAAATTGGACTTTAAGAGCCATCCTGCATGACTGGATTGTATTTGGACTGAGCACAAACCATAAAAAGCACATAAAATCCAGTTGTAGATGCACACAAAGATTCACTGAAGTCATGAGGGATAAATTGCCTTCACAAAAGGTCAGAGACACATTGGCCACATTAATAAGAACAGTGTAAATACAGTGCAAAGATCTCTGCTTGTGCCATAGTTCTACATTTTTGTCTACAACTAATGCCTTTTGGGTTTTTTTCAGTCCAGTAAATCAGCTTGTCTCTAGTGTTGAAGGCGGAGTGATGATACTGTGGTATCAATTTTTATTTTTATTTATTTTAGTGCCGCAACCGATCTTATTTTTATGAAACTGGTTAAATTTTATTGGAAAGTAGTTTAAGTAGAAACAAAAGAAGAGGAAAGGAGGAGGAAAAGGAGTATGTATCTGTATCCAGATGAATGTGAATCCTGCAAGAGGACTTAGATTGAGTCAAACCTGATTTCTGTAAATATACCAGAGACGCATGTTTATTTCAGGTGTAAGTGTAATCCATCTGAGTCATAACACAATCACAACTGAAGATGATACTGCTGGCAGGTGGAGAAGGAGGTGGGGTGTGTGCGCGGGAGCAGGCACAGGCTTTGGCTGGCTGCACCGCACATAATGAGGTCTGATCCAGGAAGAGAATCAATGGCGATGTGACAGCGAGGGTTAAAGGTCAACACAACCCCGGCTCCGTCATGAGTCGTGTGTGCACGTCTGTGTTTGAGCATGTGGCGGTGCGTGTGTGTGTGTGTGTGTCTAAGTGTGTGTAGATCTGCGTCTGCTGGTGCATGCTACTATTCTTGTCATTTGTCAACTGGTCGAAAAGGTAATTACTGTTGCGAAACATTTACTCATTACAATGTGGAGACAAATAGCTTGTCTGTTCTGCCTGAATCATTGACAGCGTAATAACAGACCATCTGCCCCCCCGAAGCACTAAAGAGTATACATTCATCATACAGTACAGAGGGAGCGCATGTAATTACGTGACAACAGCTCTGTGTTATTTTACTAACAAATGAAATAGACGGTGATGTCTCTATTAGTGGAAGCAACCATAGTGGGTGAGAATGTAGGATGACCTTTGACAAACAGTACTGAACCAACCCTCCTGCAATGACATACCTAAATATCTATGTCAGGGGTGCACTGGAATTATGGATGACTAAAATCACAGTTTGAAACGATGTTCACAAGTGTAATTAGAGTAAAAATAAATGAAAGCAAAGGACTAAACAAAGCTGTACAAGACATAATGAAGAGAAAACAATTTCACGCTGGTTCTGGCTCCATCCTTCAACCTGTCCTCCTGCCATCACTCTGCTTGTCTGAAAAAAACTGCGGTCATTTTGCCCAGGTAGCACATCGGGTGAATATAAATGACTGGCAATCAGAAAAGGTGCCGCATCCAATAACACGATGTATAAAAACACGCGCTTGGAACTCTACCGCAGAAACTACAGCCGGATTGCAAGCAGGCACACAGTGCTGTTGTGTGGGAGTGTGGTATGCATGCATGTGTGCGTGTGCACAGTTGCATAAACGTATCTTCATGTGTGTTATATGCATATGTCTGCCTTCATCTCCATCTTGCCTGCCAATCTGTCAGTCAGTGCATGTGCAGAAAGAGCCTAACACTTCTCTGTGTGGGTTGCAGGCATCTGTCTGTCAATAGCTCTTGCTTTCTCTCTGTATTTTTATGTTTGTCTGTCTGCCAAGCTGCCAGTCACAAGTGTTTGCAAAAAGAGAGAAGCCATCTTTCTCAGTTGAAGGGCTCCCCACAGAGAGAACTGAGAAGCCCATCTATCTCAGTGGGTATTTGTGATTGCCAGCGGAGTGATAAGATGCCCCCGGGGCAGTGCTCTGTGCTCTGGCAGGCAGGGATCTTACACTGCACTGATGAGTGCTGTCTAGAAGCTTTATCTGGGACAAAAGCGGCCTTGTTAAAGCTCAACACCAGCGCTTAAACTAGCCGTGAAGAAACAGAGAGAGAGGAACTGTGGGGGAGAGGGAGGAGAAATGTCTCCGGCTGAATATAATTACCTAGTTCAAACAACGCTGAATATGGTAAGTAGCACTTATCTCTTCTGCGACCTTCCCGGCCCGCGCATTCCACTGTCATGGAAACTTAATGGAGAGAAAGCTGGGTAATCATGCTGTTTTATGCTGCAGTGTACTTCATCTGTAATGTACAGTATGCGCTGGATGAAGTGCAGTCCAGACAACATAGTGCTGTAATAACATCAACTTCATGTCTCTTAGACAACAGCATGTCACACGTTCTCTCTAAAGACACAAATTATTATGACAGGAAATGCAGCGTGCAAAGTCACAAATAGGCTAAGCTATGCTCTGCTGCCTGGCAGCTGAGTGAATTTAATCAAATAACAGGTTTGGTTCTGTGTTAGTTCACACAAGTCCATTAGCTGAGTATGGCAAAAAATATATTTCTGGTACTGAAGAAAATGTCCACCGCATGCATGTAGTAAATAAACGGCTTGTGGAGAAATGAAATGAAAAATCTAAATGATTGTCCGCAGTCAACACATAGTGTTTTCATAAACGTAACACACAGCGAGTCAGCAGTTGTACAGCATGTGTCAGCATTCATCAAAGCATTGATTGGAGGAAGTACTGAGTTGATTCTCCACAATCCCTAAACCTCAGTATAATGTATATCTCAGAATATGTTAAACACATAACTTATATTGAACAGATTCATTTCTGTGGCACCAAATCATGTCAAAGACACACACTCATGTTTGGATATGTACTCTAAAGTTAACTACAATGCAAATACGTCCCTTTCCTGTAATAGGATCTAATTTAAAAATAACAGCAATAAAATACTAGCATAGATACCTAAAAGACTACATGATGTTTTAACATGCAAGGCCATGAAATGAGGGGAATTACACAACCACTCAGCAGTAATATAATATCTGCATATGTATCCAATGACATGCAAGACTTGTGCTCCCTTGGGTTTAAGGTGAATAAAAACTCTGCAAGCCTTGACAACTCGAGCGTCACAAATGTACTCTCCCCATCAAAAGACAGCAGCGGCCTGGTAAAAGCAGAGTGCTTCAGTGCCGTGTAGAGACACTGCAGAACGTGATGAGGTGAATGTTAGACTTCTGAATATGCCTTGCTATCATTTGAGTTTAGGAAACATGCTGGATGAGCTGTTCGGTGTAATTTATGAAGATCTCGAGTGTATTCATCATTGTAGAAAAAAAAGACTTAATCTTTCATCTATGGGTACGTAACTTGTAATGATATCTTTGAGGCTAAGTGGTAACATCTGGCTTCATTTTATGAAGCAGGTCAATGATCCATTAATACATGATCCCATGGGTTATCTCTGAGATCACCTCGGTGTAACAGGCTTCCCTGACATGCTTTACTCTAATACTCTCTGTGAACCGTGCTCTTCTTCTATTCAATTAGAGCAAGAAAGCCAGCAATATAAATCACTTCCTGTGCTCCAGAAGATTCTTCAATACAAATATTAAACACATGCCCGCTGTTCAAAGCTGTGTTTAGAGAAAATGTGTACCTTCAATTCATGTTCAAGTGAGTATGTTAAAACATGACCTGGAAATAAGAAATGAGATGCTTTTATAGACAGCTTGAAGCCAATAGGCATAATAATAATGTTTTTACATGAGAAATATGCCTTTGCAAAAAAACAAACTCACATAGATATTTTCTATCTCTGAGTGGCTTGAACGCTGGATCACAATGTTTTCAAAACATTATCCGTGTTTGATGAGTTACGGTTATTGTTATAGCACAGTGTGTGTCTGCCTGTGGGTGTGTGTTGTGTGTGTGTGCATGCGCTCAGGGGCAGCTGGCAGGTTAATGAGCTCAGTAATAGGCCTGCAGACTGCAGTTCACCCCTTATTAATCGGAGACTCGGCTGTTTGTCCACACAGCTCAGCGGGCTCCTAAACAGCCAATCACGTAGTAGTCTAAATACTGACATGCAGCCAACAAAAGCTTCTCCAAACAACATGCTGACAGCAGAGGCTCAAGGCTTAGAACATATACTGTATGCTGTAGCACCGGGAACAGTAAAATGATGTTCATTAACTGTAGACATGTTTGAATACTGATACTGCAAGGAAATAGTGAAAGTGGATAAAGTGTAGCCTATGATGAACAATACAGTACACATTGGCCCTTACAAATCGCACATACCATTGAACACATTATCCAATTTCCAAGTGCGGATCGATAAAATTCATCTTAACACAAAATCTATACAAATCCAGATATAACCATTTATCTGAGCCTAAGTGGCCCCGCATGGCTGTAGAACATGAGCATATTTCCCTTTACATCGACAGCAAAGAAAGCACACAATACCCAACGCTGAATGGGAGCTTGACAACAGCACTCAACGAGACAAGCCGCACCGCATCGACGCCGCGGTCGACTCATTCAATACAGACTATCATCAGTTTTTACCGCTGATTACATCATTGAAGTTGGGGAGATTACACCGTTGTTTATGCTCCCGTTGCGGCACTACAAATGAGAGGCTTGCAAGCTTCCAGCTGTGTACCTAATAATGCAGTCTGTTTAGGATGCTCATCTCCTCCATCAGCCAGCCTCTTACATGTTTCAACAGTTAACAGCACACGGCTGGCAGTTTACATCAGGCACATAATAGGGGAAGTGGAGCCAATATGTTAACTGATGGGTTCAGACACTGGCAGGGCGTGAAAAGCTTGGCACAGCAGACAGGCTTTAAGAGTTTTCTCTTTCCAGGTTGAGGTGCATTGTGGGTCTTTTCTTTGTGTTGATATCAAGCAGAGTGGATTGCCATGAGAGCACATCATACAGACAGAGTGGAAGCAGTATAATCGGAGCAAAAGGCTGTGCAACTAAAAAGATTGTCTACAGGAAACACAATAGGCCTCCAGTACCCAAGAGTACATTAGGTGAAAATAGGCCACTGGCAGTTTAGTCCATAAAAGAAGAAGAGAAATGAAAATCTTCCTGCTGCAAAGCAATGATGCTACTTTTAATGACAACAAAAAGAAATCAACAAAGCGCACAGCTCTCTTTCTGAGTACTCTAATCAGCGTTGGGTTGACATTGTTCAGATCACACGAGAACATTGAGATGCTTTATTTGACACAACTTAAGAAGCACGGTATTTTGGCTTTAATATAATTTAATTACAGTGCTGCCAGCACAGAGCTGGCATAACAGCTCTGTGTCTTGGCAAAAAAACAGACAGTAGCTTAATGTGATTAATTGGTGCTTTTAGTATTTCTATATGGGAACTGTCATTCAGCAATCAGGATGGGAAATTGAGTAAATGGCAGAGTGGCGTCTCTCAAATAGCTTTGTTAGCCAGCTAGTCTATGTGGCTTCAGAGATTCAATAAGGGACTGGATAAGCACTTGGTTGATGTGATATTCTTTAGAAAATTGCACACCACAGAGTCAGTGTCATGAATAAACATTGATAAATCCACTTAGAAACCATAATCATAGAAGACGCTTCATGTTTTCTTTAGAATCAAAAGTAAAAGTAACAAACAGTGACTACTCTCAGTGTGTGGGTACTGACTGCTGTAGTTCCACAATTGAGCACATGATCATCATATGAAAATCTATATTATTAGCTTTTTTTTATTTTTTCTATGAATCAATTTTTATTACATTACTAAGGCTCAGAAGCAAAGCACAGCAAAAAAAACATCTCATATTTCTAATAAACAATTCATGTGCTTCTTTTGCAAACCAATGTTTATTTCTAAGAAAAGCACACAATGTGGATTCAATTTTAAGAGCAGCTAAAGCAAAGAAGTGCTGGATCCACTGATAAAGCCGAAAGACAAACTGAGGTGTTACATTGTGTACACTAAGGATCTATGCGGCCTGCTCACTGCACGGCAAGTGTCAAACAAATCGCCCCACATCCTAAATATGTAGCGGATGTCTTTACACAAATCCTCCCTTTGAAGATTTGCTATAGCTTGCCTGGTGAGCATGCCCTCATCTCCGGCAGCCTGGTGTTTCAAGCTCTCCGTCCCTGCCCGAGCACTGCAGCGTGAGCGGAAGCAGAACCGCAGCCATAAAAGTTAGCTACTCCTCCATCAGCCTTGTTGCTACACTTCACTGTAACACTTTTACAATTTCACACTGTTGAATGTCATTGTACTGGGTAGCTTCAGTGTGTTTTGACCTCCTCCTTAAAAATAAAAATGATTTAAGATGGTATATGAAAATCTGAAATGATTGCAATGAGGCAAACTTTACTCAGCAATTATAACACACATCCATACTTAAAGCAGCCAACTCTAAAAACAAACCTAATGGAGTAGTTTCTTGCTGAGCATTAGATGAGAAGATTAATAGCACTTTTATACTGTAGCTGGTGCAAGACTATAGTTAGCTTAACATGGCTTAAAGATTGGAAACACGAGCCTCTGTCTGAGCTCTGTCCAAAGGTAAATGAAGTAATCTACCTAATTAACATGTTACATCTTTTTTTTTTTTCCCACTTTGGCTTTTGTACATGCTGAACCAGGCTTGCCATTTCCCTGCTTCCATTTTTTTTTTTTTTTATGTTATGCTAAGCTAACAGATTCTTGGCTCCAGCCTGACATATGACAGACAGAGATTCTCCTCTCACTCTTGGCAAGAAAGTAAATGCATGTATTTCCCAAAAGCTTGATCTCTTCCTATTCCACACTTCACTATTACTACAAGACATCATTTCAGGTCCGTGCTGACTTAACAATAAGTTGTTAAACAGTGTAAACAAATAGTGTAACTAAGAGTAATATGCTCTAATCTTTGACAATCCTTTTTTTTTTTTTTTTTTTTTTTTTTAACAATTAACATTCAGTTGTAAATACAAATCTGCTCCAAAATCATAGCTGGAAGGCAGAGTGAAGAGCCGTGAAGAACAGATCAACTGCCCTACAAAACAGCTGCGGCTCGCTTGACATGTAGTCTGCCTTCTGTCGGCTGAGTTTCCTGAACAGACCTTTCAATTCCCCTTTCCCTCAGCGAGCTGGGTAATGAAAGGCCGTGGCAGGCTAGAGGTAGCTGTGGGGTTCATACATTCCTCTTCCTCTCTTCCCACACACTGAAAAGCAGCACTGAAACATGGCGAGCTTGATCTTCATAAAAAACAAAACAACAACAACAACAACAACAAAAATCTCCACACTCTCAGCAGCCACATTCATCAACAGGAATGTTTGGTTTCAAACTGAAAGGCCTGGTACTACAGTAGAAGGCAATGCTGATTCCCTTGTGGTGAGGAAATGACTTTTTTCTTTTTACATTATCTGCTATTGAGACACTGTAAGCTGCTGTTGTGTTCATAACCAAGTGAAACACAGAAGATGGGCTTAACAGACAGACAGGATTCTCTGTTTGAGATATGTTTGATGTATTTCATTGAATTATCAAAGCCAGCCTGAATTACATGAAACACAACACAGCCCACACAGTGGAGAGAGAGAGTCACAGATCAATCATCTCTTAGATATCAAAGGAAACATCATGTTTTCCCCATATATCATCATGCTGTTTGGGGAATTTTTAATATGAAATCACCTATGTGCAAGCCTGAAAGCTTTACATGCTCTAAGTAGATGCGATTGTGGGAACAATGCAATCTGTCCAGTCATGCTGCAACTAGCAGATTTCTAAAGCAACCTGCATGTTCTCTGTGGCAATCTAACTGTTTGATGTGGGTCGTGAGGCTTTCATGAGGCCCCTGCAGCACCGAGAACTGACAGGCTTTCTCTAGAATGGGAAAAAGCCAGGAAATTGGGCTGCGTCACCTTTGAAGGTCTCTGAGATGTAAACTCAACCCAACAAGCTGTGTGTGATGTAACGGCTGTGCAGGATCGAGAGGGCAGAGGCCGACAAAGAAAGGTTCAAAGAATACTCTCTCTTAAATCAGACGTTCCTCCTGTGATTAACAATAAAAGGATGCCAAAAGATTGAAATTGAAGCATCTGAGGATAACGATATCTTGTCCAATTTTAATAATGGAAGTCAAAATGAAGACAGAAATGATGTCTCAGCGGTATCTTTTAAGACTATCACTATTAAGTGTGTGTCTCTCTCAATGCCTGGAGCTCTTGGTGTTCTCATTGCGATGTGGAGACTCAGCTGTACGACGTTTCAACAAGCTCTACCTCCCTCTCTCAAAGAGGCCTCAATCAGGGGGTAACAATGGCAGCCGAAAGTCATCCCCACCCCTACAATACTCCTCTTTCAAAGGAGGGTGCCATTAATTGGTGCACAGCACATTCCACCCTGGCAATTACACTTGTCTCTTGTCTCTTGCACCGCCTGGTTCAAAGAGCCGGGAAGCGGAAGTCCTTCTGGTGCTAAAAGCAGAGCAATATCCTGACAATGTCTGGCCTCGGCTGGCAAAAGGCTGCAATATTTATCACAGGAGGGAGAGGGAGTCTTTCAATGCCAGTGAGACACTAACTTCCCAGTATGAGAACATACTGGAGGAGGGAGCGAGAATAACACGAGGCTGTGGCCTGGAGGAATCAACTCCAGCTGCTAAAGCCACTCCTAGAGGGTCAACATCTGGGGTATTTGGATGCGGCAAAGTGAGAAACAAAACAAAAAGGCTGTCAAAGAAAAAGATGAGTAGAAGTGTTACACACACAATGATGATATAATACTTTGAGGAAGAAAACTGTCCAGTTCTCACCAGTGCTTATAAGTTTTCAACCTCTCACATTCAGGCTGCTCTACTGCTTGCCTGGAGGGCATCTGCTTTTCCCTCCCACTGAAATTCCCCAGCAAACTAAATAAAAAAGAAATACCAGAGAATTTGTTCACAGTGGTTGTCTTTAGCCTCAGGCTACAACACCCTCTGCAGCTACAGGTCAGCGTGGGGTCAACGCTACTGAATGACAGCTGACATGATCACCAGGAGCAGAAATGCCTCTTAATTCAGAAAGCATTTTTCAGTATTGACTATGGACATGAGTTAAAAAGGCTAAATAGCATGAATGTGTTTATTTAAAGGTTATTTTGTCGGTTGTTTTCAGTGGAAAAGATCTGATAAACGCACTGTACACTACCTGCCCAGTGCCAAATGCAGAAAGCCCATGTTAGCAGCTATTTAAGTATGAACAGCAGGACATTTAGCTGCTAACAAGTTACATATGGTCCTCAGGAGTTTAGCTGAACCAAACCAGGAAAGGAAATATTGTAATTTTGTTCTGCTGTTGACCAAAAATATTCCAATGAATGCTTATGTTGGCCTTTATCAGTTGTGTGTGTAAATAAGCAAATGTTATTTCAGAATATCAACTTAAAATGTGATGTGTTCAGTGCTGTTTACTTTCTAATACACCCAGGTGTCCAAAAAAAGAATATACCTTGCCACTTTATACAACTTTCTTTTGTTGTATAAAGTTCTTCTTCAACCTGCTGTTGAAGAGACATTTTATTTTGTTTTGTTAAATGAACGCAGACATGGTATAAATAAGCACATATACTTTGATATATATAAATAGATATTAGTTATTGGAACATCATCACTTTTGGTAATCCATGCCAAAATTTGTGTATGTATTCTCTGGATCGGCTAAATGCCTAACATGTAAATCTGCTGTGTTGTACTGTACTTGTACAGTTGTAGTTCATCTCAAAGTTTTACACTACTCTCTACTGCCGTAAAATACCAGATATCTTCTGATGTTTCCTGCCTTTGTTACAGACAGGACAAAGAGGTGATCATGGAAAAATGTGCTTTGCAGATCACTTGGGGCTTTTCAACCCACTGTAAACTCTGTTCCGTTTCCTCTGCCATTCAAATCTCTAAGCCTTACCACATGTACTCTCGTACCATACAAACCACTAAAGGCTTCTCTCATACTTGTCCAGCCACAGCTAATTCAATCTGTTCCTAATCTGTGCAGGGTGCAGCTCCTATGCCCTAGCAGCTTGCCATGTACCATTAAATAGAGGAACAAGCATCTTGTTGATCTGCCTAATGTCAGTGTCCAGTGGTTCATTGCTAATTCCTGTCATTAGTGCATATTGATGGCGTGCAGCTCAGGGAGAGCTCCGTCCAAAACCAGCAGCCAGGGATCAGAGTGGAGGAAATGAGGAGGGATTGATGGTCACTTCCTGCATCGCTCACACTGCTCCCAAGGCAGCTGACAGCAGCTTCCTGTGGCTTTCTGTCAGCCGCTGGGAGAGAGGCACAAACAGACAGAGGACGAGGCGGAGAGAAAGAGAGAAATGGCTGATGCTGGGTTGCTCTCAGTGTTAAGCAGTCTTAGTAACAGCCCAAATCAAGTCCAGGTTCAGCCAAACAGGGCAAAGGGAATTCATCAGCTGTGCTCGGTGTGAACACATTTGCATTAATAATGACAAAAAATTCAAGCTGTGGGTCGGGCTCTTGTATCTGGTTCCATCGTGGGTTACCAGATTCACTATTGCAAGCAAATGTTTTTTTTTTTTTTTTTAGTTTACTTCATTCTTTCATTTCATATACAAGAGTGGTGTACAAATAATCAGGTAACATTAGCACTATTAGCACACACCAACACCAAATTATTAACTTAATTGTTCACCACCTCCAGTGTCTCAAGTAAATAGCCTATGAAAAACAAGGTGCACAACATAAAGGCCCTGTGTGATTTCTATATGTCAAATACACATTTCATCAACACATCATATAAAACGCTGTTTGTCTCATTTTCAAGTTGTATCTTCAACTTTTGAACATTAATTAACCACTAAAAACTGTACTGTTTCTGTCTTCTGAGCCACCAAAATGTGATCACAGATCTAAACTGGGTCTTTAATGTTTAGTCATTTATAACTTTACTTCATTATAACATCTCTTGGAAATGATGACAGCTAAATTTGTTAAATAATTTGACAGGATTGAGATTTTTTAAGGGTATCTGACACTGGATTCCATCGAATGCTACTGAAACCCAACCATACCTTTGGTCAAATCTTCAAATCTCCAGTGACTCTGAATTTGAATGCTGTTGAATTGGTCACATGGCACAGCACGATGAGATTCAGCAACAAGCTAGGTTGCAACAACCACGGCAAAGCTAGCGGCTAGAGGAAATAGCTTGAAAAGGTTTCTGCAGCAACCCTCAAAATGCAGCAGATCCAATGATGATTCAAAACAACTGTATTTCAAAGGAGGAAACAAAAGGGCAGAGAGGCCACCGACAGCTGGTATGTATACTGTGAGAAAACTAGGACGCCAGGCCAGGTTGCAGTTTGCAGCTTTAACCTCTCTGGTGCTCGTGTGGCTCTTGTGGTTCATCAAACAGAAATTAGAAGTGATTACATCTACACAAGTCTAATGCGCTCTGCAGAGAAAATAAATGTACATCTGCTTAACTCTTCATACAGGATATGTTCTCTTTTATTCAGTGTTCTAAGCTTTAATCAGAGAAACAATTCAGTGAGTGCTTTGGGATAAAAGATTGGAAACCGAGGAGATGACACATCTAAAGCTCATATTCAAACACTGAAATACACTAAATCCTTATTCTATTAAGCTGTCAACTTAGCAGTGAATATTTTCTTTTCTCATCTAATGAATTTAACTCTGAGCCTAACAATTCTACTGCTGCCCACATCCACTCTTCCTACTTTATCTCAGTTTCAACAATCCAATGCAATATCATATCTTATTCACACCAAGGGACATGATATCCTGGGCAATGCATCTTTGCTAAAGGAGATGAGAGCCTTTCCCAATGTAAGCAATCAAGGCTCATGTTTAAAATTTAATGTGGTGGCGTTAAATATAGAGTACAGGGAGGAAACCGTCTCAAAGAGCATGCTAAGCAGACCTGAACCTGTGGCTATTCTCTCAGCGCATTACAGACAGACTCAAGTACTCAGGTTATTTTTGGGTTATTGTGGGCTTTTTGCAGTAACCTCATATCTTAGATGACATGTGAACAAGAAACCCAGTTCTCCCAGTAGCCCGGTTTCTTGTGTGTATCTAAACATAAAAATTGTGCACGCGACAGCAAATGGAGGAAAAAAAAAAAACACAACTGAACCCTTCTGTTGTGTATTTAGAGAGAGATAAGTCATTATTGCCCTCTCCATCTGTACACTGTTACCATAATTTATACAGTCACATATCTCCTCGAAGAAGAGAAACTTTAACCTCCCTTAAAATCCTCTTTGGTCTCTAACATTGAATCTTTCCTCTGTGACCACAGCTGCACTGACAGAAAACAAGCAGAACGGGGCAGATCCGATGGTTATCAGCTGAAATGAGAGTGATAAGAAAATGAACAAGATAAGATCTTATCAAAATATACTGTATGTGCATTTTTTAAGGCAACATGCCAGAGAGGGCAAAGTCACACCTCATTAATCTCACTGTCAAAACCACTCATGGCATTAAGATGTTGTAAAAACCCAGTGCTGAATGTTGAGCGCTGTTTCAACAAATGTATCAGTGCTGTTATGGGCTCTGTCACACAAAGAAAAGTGTTTTATCATATAATAAGACAAGTTATTTGTCTTTCTTTCTCTTTCATGGCCTATTATCTGAATCTTGCTTTTGTTTTTCAAAATAAACCACCCCCATATTAAGCTTTATGTTTTTTCATTGCCATGTGTCTGGTGCGTTTTAACTTCTAGCACACTGATTACTGTTGATTTGGGAAACGAATCGATGTTACACACCTAAAAATCCAAAGTTAGGGTCAGAATTGAAGGACGTTATTTTGCAATAGTAGTGTTATCATAAAATGGTATTGTACATACATACATAGTGTGATATACTCTATGATATAAAGATATGTAGAGTTGTGGCATATAGCAACTCTTATTATTTACACAGAATACAAAACAATAATATCTACTACTGCTGCTGTTATTGACTTAACTGTGCTACATGTCACTGCACATGTACTACTGCACACTTAATGTAATTAAAATGTCATGGAATGTGGTCTCTATTAACATTTTGGGCATGTGTTATTCACCTCAGTACCTTTGTATGGTGATTGCACTTGAGAGCCACGAGTTGCTAATCAAATAGTCTAACCTGTTGAGCAATTGATATCACTTTAAGTGATATCAAGTCAAAAGTGTACTATTTTGGTACTCAATCCCAGAACAGCTTTTTGTTTTCATACACCAACACCATGGCTCCATCCCAGGGAGTAGGAAAGGATGATTCACAGTCCTGAGGGTAGTGAAGTGTTAAGAACAACCCACTGCAGTGGGACGACTGGAACAGCGTTCAGCCTCAGACTGCATTTCACTATGTTTTGGATTTTTTTCATTTCCACAATGTCGTATACTATAATACTGTTTAGGAGTAGTAATGTCTGCTGCAATGTTGATTTTGAACAAATGAAGAGTCATTCACTCTCGTCTTCTAGTATTAGTTTAAATGTGCATAAAAGTTCCCTCTGCGCTCCATTGCAACATCCTCTTTCACTTAGATGTCAAATATGTCAAACACCTCAACCAAAATGAAATGCTATTATCTGGAGGCACATAAAAACTTATATTATATGGATTGCACACAACACACTTTTCATTCCTGATTTGATGTTATCTGAAATAACCGGTTCTTTCCATCATATGAAGTCTGTAACAACTAAGCATTAACCTCAACCAATGGTGCTACAAACCCCTGAAGCCCTTAACAGCTTTCAAAAAGGCAAAGCCAGCAATCTGCCAAATACAACAATCCAGCATAGGCTGGTCAAGAGGTCATGGTCATTTCTCTGAGTGACAGCCGTAGGAGCTCACATGGACTAGGCCTATATGCTGCAGTGTAACCAGCTGTAGCCAAGTCTATCTCATTGTATCTTAAGACCCCCAGACAATCAGGTATTAGGAATAGCTCACTGTGACTCACACATTTAATGGCTGTAAAGGTTTTATTATCCCAACCCACCCTGCTTCGAGACAAGATCAGAGTCACCACAGGAGGAGTCCATGGGGACGACTCCTTACCCCCCTCCCCTCCATCTTCCCCTCCACCACCCACAACAATGATAAATGACTTCACACTTTCCATGCAACAGCTGTCTTCTTTTTTTCATCTTCTTTTTCTCTGTAAGGCTTACTGGAGCTGAAATTTTCCTGGGAAGATTGATTTTTGTATAGATATGCACGTGGCGTTGAAACTAAGTGCAAAGATCACTCAGAAATGAACAAGAACTGGTAAACATCCATCTCTCTTCCTGGAAAGGGAAAATGCTTTTTCATTGTGTTAGCAGGGTGTTTACAGCAGACAGATTTCAGGCACGTTTTTCAATCGCTTGTCTGACAAAACTTTTCGGCACTTAAGCACGCATACTCTCCATTTTAATATTTCAGCCAAACAGTTCAACACATCTTTCCATAATTTCCGATCCATGGAGGCACGTGTTGTATTTGTAGAGGGCTATACAAACTTTTCTCCTCAACATCACTTGCTTTCTCCTTCTCCTTCGTCTAGCCAGTGGTTCATCAATATTGGTCTCACCAGTTTTGAACAAGCTTTCCGGCATTCATTTTTCATGGGGTTTTTGGACTACATATTTTGAAATGGCAAAAGCTGCACAAGTCGATCACAGTCGTCGCATTTCCAGTGTAGACAACAAATGAGCTTCTCAAGAGTTTCTGTGCACACTCTCTCTCTCTGAATGTGTGATCAAAACGTGTGATCCTGAGTGACTCATGAGTTTCCAAACACCACACCTTCACCTGTTCAATGGAAGATATTTTAATATCTTTTCCTTCTTTGTGACTATTAAGATTGTGTTCTTGCTCAACTATCTAAGGTTATTTTCATTATCAATTAATCAGCTGGTATTGTTTTTAATTAATCATTCACGAGTAGATCCCAGAGCCATAAGTCACCTATTTTCCCATAGTCACTGTTGACAAGACATTTAGTCTTAGTTTGTCCAACCAACAGTCCCAACCACAAAAACAACATGTCATGACAAAGAAAAGAAGCAAATCCTCACATTGGAGAAGGTGTGATGATACGTCAATTATCAAAACAGTTGCCAAATATTTTTTGTCATTTGACTAATCAACTCAACGTTCTAGCATTTATGTGTATAAATGAAGGCAGGTTAGAGATATCATGTGCTCCTATTATGCATCTGCCTGAGACTGAGTCGAGTGCTGCACCTGCTCCAATTCCCTCTGGACAAAGGCATCTGCTAAATGTCTAAGGTAGCAAGGTCTTTCATATTACACAAATGACTGCAGCAGACCTATATTTCTCTAGCTCTTTACTTTAACCCAAGCCTTAGAGCTGTCTATTTCAGTAAAGAGAACACAAAACACACCAACATCATTTGTACATTAGAACAACAACATTAGTCACCACAAGTGATTACAGCCCTGGAGCTGAAGCGTGCTGGGTCTTATTCAAAAGATCAATGACATATGACAAATTCTGCCTTGCTAAACTACACAACAGTTCTAATCACAGCACATATTTGAGTATGACCGACAAATACTCAGACAGATGGATGAAAGAGGACGATGGAAATGGTCCTGTGCAACACTTTGTGCCATCAATATTTCCTATTAACAGTTCACTTAATTCTGACTCATTCAGTAAAAAGAGTCCAGCAATTCCTTTTCATGCTTACATTCACTAGCTCTTTAGAAAAACTGTCCAAACAGCCCAGTGAGTGTGCTGCTTTGTGCACTAACAGTTCATTATTTTTGAAGAATTAATAGAATAGAATAGAAAATGAATCAAGGCTGCAAATAACTGTGACTTTCTAGAAACTGCAAATGGGCAAATCACTCTTCACCACCAAAATGATTCAGTTATTCATGCTTATAAAGACACAACTGAAACAATCTGGTCTCTCAGCGAATGTGTCAAGCATGGATTTGCTACATCTGATACATCTTACAGGACTGTACATAACAACTTCAGTTGAGTAAAAAACTGCAATTCTTTGTACTGAATACTCAAAACAAAGCAAGGTTAAAAGAACCTAAACGAGCAGTGAATCCGACTGATACAACCGGATAAGATTACATTTCTTTTAAACAGCAGACCGGGGTCTCCAGTTTACTCAACAATGAGTGTAAATGCTGGTTTGCTTACTGCAACTGGAAATCTGTCAACATGCATGCATACAACTATAAAATTCAGCACAAAGAAGAAGACGTAGAGCGGGTGGTTGAGCTAAGAGTACAGCTGATAATCTACAATCTTTTTAATAAGAAGCATCCATGGTTTAACACTCTATAAGTCCCGTCCAGGTGCCATTCATATCAATCTGATAGTATTGTCACCAGAGATTTGTAAAGGGAAATGGTACAAGTAATTCACAGGGGCATAATTACCAAATGCATCCCGGGATGAGGATGAAATATGGTACACAATACAAAAACACTGTAGTACAATACAATCCAGCAGCCCTGCAACAAAACTCCCTTTTGTAAATCTGATAACAAAACAACACTTTTTGTTGGGACTGTGCCAGAGAAGTGTTGACCGAACACTGGTTGTTTTTGAAAGTAGGCAGTCCTACAGAGTCATTACAACAATTAAGCAATATGGGTTTCACAATGGTAGTGCTAATGGTAGTGTAATGGATTGAATTTAACAGGTTTTGGTGATATTGCATTCATCCCCTCTGGCTATTTAGTCTGTGGGATAGATGTATGGTCTTCGGTTACCAAACCAAAATAACACTTTGAACTGCTGGATCAAACCAAAATGGGGAAATCTGCAACATTTCAAAGACCATTTATTTACTTAAAACTTAAAATATTTCCCCAATTATGGATATGAGAACAGCCTTCACTTTATTCTCCTTTTTCTTTGAACTATGATAAAAAGACAAATGTGTTTTTATGCATGTTTTAAAGCACACACAGTTATTCCCAACAAGGAGGTTTGTACTGTAGAAATGCAAAGAGCAAGGTAAAAAACATTATTTAGATCCAGCCTGAGTAAAGCTGGCTTTGGTTTATAAAAAGGTCAACTCAGCAGGTAGGGGATTAGCAGAATCACTGAGCAGGACCAGCTGAGCCTCTGAACCTGATGAGGGATGGCTAGCTCATTCAAGACAGAACATTAAATATGCATTTCACTAAATCAGCAGTTGGCGAAAAGAGTCAAAAGGAATGGGCCATATATTTGGAGATTTAGAGATTTAGAGTGAAGACTTCTTGACAACCCGCAGGCAGTGCAGTGCTTGAGCAGGTTTTAGGGCAGTTGGTAGCCAATGCTGTGCAAGACTCAATGTGTAAACTGGAAATAAAAACTCAGTGAAGTGAAGTGCATTGTGTGATTCAATGGAAACACGTCCGCCTACATGTCAAATGAGACTGTGCCATTCTCCAGAACAGCCTGCTCAATGAAACAAGAAAGCCTGCCAATAACGGATAGCAAGAAGGAAGAGAAGGTAAGGGGGAAAAGAGGCACAAGCTTTCATTAAATTGCTTTTGAAAATACCTCTCCCTCTCTCTCGCAGAGAAGCTGAAAACAAGTGGAGGTCTGCGAGGCGGCATTTGTTCTTGGCCAACAGATCCATTTTTCAAAAGGGGCATGCACTACAGGAAAAACCATGGTTCGTAATCACAACATTTTCCACTACGCCCCCTCTCTCAATTACTACATTCCGAAGAGGCTTCCTCAGAGCCCATCATATTGAGCAGAGCAGAGCTTTATTGTACATGGCACATGCTGGAATGGAGCCATTGTGGGCTGCTGAGTGTATTCTCATTCCATCCCACTATGAGGAAATCTTCAGTGCAGAAGCGGCAGAGCACAATCCCAGCTACCTCCTGTGGGACTGCAGTGGGTCGAGGAGGTCGAGCCGCGTGTTAATTGAACCAGTTGCTAGTGTTATTGAGGCAAAGAGAGTGAAACGAGGGGAAGGGCGTATATGACAGGGCAAAGGAGGTTAGTATTTAAGGTGGTAGGAGTGTGTATGTGTGTTTATATGTTGTGGTTTCATAGGACCCAGCTGGCCCCAGGGCAGGGCATATGTCTGGAATGGAGGAGGGGAGACAACCTTCACTGGGACACTGACCTACGTGATCCTGTTCATGCTCCCTGGGGAACACCGTGTCATCAAGCCAAAGACACCCAGCATGTGTGATCACAGTAATTAAATAGAAGCGATTGGTCATGGGTCAATGAACACTTCACGGCCACGTGTGGACACAGAAAAGGGAAAGCCAACATGCAACACAGACATGAAGGTCATTACAAAGGCTTCCAAGTTGCAAGTTCAGTACCAAATAGTACTGAAACAGTCAGACCAATTAGGCAATTCAGTTTTAAAAAATGACAAATGATGTTGAAGATTAATTAATCTTTGAAGTTATTTATCAAACAAAAATGCCATACAGCTCTGGAACTGTGAACATTTATGCTTTTATGTGTTCTAGATTATTTTAAATTGAATATGTATGAGTTACATGAAAAAACTCATCAAAAGACGTTACCTTGATTAATCAAGAATGAAAGTAATTAGCAGAGCCATTTCTGCATAAATGCGATCTAAGATTCTCCATTTAGGACTAGTTTGTAAAACACAAGTTATGGCTGAATGAGTAATTGGTTTAATATCAAATTTGTGATTTGGAACAGTGTGACTTTCAAACATTTTTATCATCAATCATTAACAGTGTCTATAATCTGTAAAAGTTTAAAGGTTTGACAGCTGTCGATGTCATTAGCTACAACTACAACTGCCATGATTAAATGCATTCAGCTATTGCTAATTGACAGGCCTTTTAATTTTTTTCTTTTTTTTTTGGAAAAGGAAAACAACTTGTCAGAAAAATAGCAGGGAGATATTCAAATCATTTAGCAGATTTATGCTCATGTTAGGAATGATTAAGATGAAGATGTTAACAATGTCACTGATTTTATGGCAGCAAACATGCTGTTTTGTAATATTTCTGACTGCTATGTTGGACACGAAACTGTAACTCAGTCGTCCTACTCTGGAAAAGACATGAGCAGCGTCTGAGTGGGAACTTCTCTTCAGAGCACTTTACCTAAAGACAGTCTACCAGACAGATATGGAGGTGGTTAGGTGAAGCAAATGCCTGTTTGGTATGTACCAGCTTTATACAGCACAAGACAGTTCCTCTAAGGTTCCAGACACCATCCTCAGCCTATAAACAATGTCACAGGGAAATAGAAAAGCTGTGTTCCACCCAATCTTACTCACTGCAGCCAGTAGCAGCAGCGCTTGAGTGATGCTCTCCTGGCTCCAACAAAAGACTTTAAAGCCAGTGTGCCCCCCGCGTCCCCCACCCCATGTTTGCCAACAAAAGCCAATTGTGGCAGCCATAAATACTTACAGATACCAGCTTAACAAAAGAGCTTTAGTTTCTGTCTGCTGCCCCACTGAAATCTATGCTCCGTGAGAGTGTCAAAGTGCATTCAGTTCCAGGCAAGTTTCTTCTTCAGTGTCCTAACCTGGAAGAGTGGGTGGTAAACAAACCACTTTATTGACTTGCCAAAAAAGCTGAAGACATAATGTGACTGCAAATTTAGAGTTCTCAAATGTGCAGTGATTATACAGAAATACAAAAATGGACTTTCATGCGAGGCAGCATGGGGTTCTGGACAATAGAGCACAGTGTATTCCATTAAAACGATAAACGCCACTGCTGGTCTCTCGGTCCTAAATCGTCAGGCCTGGAGAACAAAACAAGCCTTTCAGAGGCTAACTCTGCAAAATTGATTATTGCTTTCTCTTTCAAGTGGCGCTGCTGCTTTGTGACTTGCACATGACTTGGCAGGGAAAGGACAGCTGGCTCTCCTTTCTGGGCCCTATTCACATGACTGGTGTCCCACAAAAGGAGGCAGGCTGTAGGGCTGCAGGCTCGGCTACACTTCAGAGCTGGACTGTGGATTATAGCACAACTGGATGATCCTAAGTTTTAAGACAGAACAGTTAACAAGTCTCTAGCGAGTCACAGAGAAATAAGAAACATCTCTTCAAACTGACAATGCCTGTGGATGTTTATAAAGGAATGGCTGCATAAAATGGCCAACAACCAATAAATAGTTTCAGGTTTCATGGGTTGCAGGAAGTGATATGTATCCCTTTTTATAACCGCTCTCTAAAAATGAAATCAGAGTTTTATGCCTCCTCTTACTATTACTGTTTGCTCAGAAGACAAAGCATAGCCTTGAGCCTTTGGTGAACCAAACTATATTAACATCTCAGAGTGAGCAAGCACTTCATACTCAAACCCACTCATTATTGTCATACAGGCAACTCCAGAGCATTTCAGGTGATGTGATATTTCACTTCTGGCTTGTCTCAAAGCACGTGCTAACAGCCCCTTTAAAGCAATGGAGGGCTTTATTGAGTATCTCCTTGAAAAGACCTATTGAAGGATAAAGAATGTGCATCTTTACTGCCTTTCCTGAGCTTCAGCTGCCTTCACAGGCCACTAAGCCCGGGTTCACAAATCAAGCTCAAGTCAACTGCATGTTTGGAGGGAACTAAACAAGAGAGCAGTGTTCCTGCTGTCATATAAAATAGCACAGCCCACACATTGACCTCTACAGGCTGTTGACTTATCAGACACACCAGCTAGACAAAGAAAAAGTCAAACATCTGCTACAACTGGAACAAGAAAAGGAAGACATCCGCTTGTTGCACACATTTGATATTTGTATTCCTGCGTTCTCTTCTTAATTCTCAAAATAATTGCAGTTCTTGTTGTTGAGCAGCATGTTGCTGCTTAGCCATGGGAGGCGGGAAATGAGTTGGAAGCTAGTCCTTTTAATTATCCTTCAAATGCTTCCTGCGCTCAGCAGATGTTGGGCTGCGGGGCAGGCAGCCGAGCAGCAGGGCTTCCTAACGTTGCATATACAGAGCAGGACTCGGCTGCTGACTCCCCAGCTCCTCTGGCTGGGTGGTATACTGTAGTTTAAAGTGTATTGCTATGCATCTACATAATGTAATTCCACATTACCATCATCAGCATTGATTTATTGCGTATTGTATGGGGGTTGTCGTCCATTAAATTACAAATTGCAGTGGTGTAGGAAGACAATAAAGAACTAGGAAACAAACTATTACATTCAATGGCTTGAAAAAAATTTTTTTTGCTGTTTTTCAGGTTTTTAAAATGTGCTGAATGTGTTATTTCAGATTCCACAAAAGTATGATTCCCTGTCCTTGTCACAGCTCTGTCCTCTTCTCTTGGCCTTTTTGTGTCCCCTAGTTCCTCATCTCCTCCTACATGCAGCTCTCACCTCTCTTTGTTTGACGTTCATAGCCTCTGAGTCACCCTTGGCCTTCAGCATAAATCTACCTCCTCAATGCTAATCAGCTCCTTGTGTCTTATGATGGTGGCATCCAGTGTGGAGATGTTGAGTATAGGAAAAGGTGAGTGGAGGAAATGGATCAAGAATATGGAACAGCTGTGTCTAGAGTGAATACTATTGCTCCACCCGTAAAGTGTAAATGTACAACATCAAAACAGTAGATAAACTATAGCTGTAGACAGAAAATGAGTATGCAACTTGGCACAATTCCCTTTTTCCACAAGTCGCATTGCATCTTTTTTACCAGTCAAAAGTTTCAACACACCTTTTTGTTCAATATTTTGCCTTCATTTTGTCTATTTTATTATTTTTTCACTGAATCGCCAAGAGTTACATCTGCTGCAGAAGATAAGTTCATTACAGTTACCAGCCTCAGAAATTACCGCTAACTAGTGCATCAGATTGGAGCCCACATCAATGCTTCACAGAATTCAAGTAGCAGACGACATCAACTGTTCAGAGGAGACTCTGTGGATCAGGCTTTCATGGTCGAATTGCTGCAAAGAAACCACAAGTGAAGGAGACCAACTGGCCTTGGGCCAAGAAACACAAGGAATGGACATTAGGCCAGTGCAAATCTGTAACTTGGTCTGATCAAAATGACTTTGTGAGACACAGAAAAGGTGAATGGATTATATCTGCATCCGTGGCTCCCACACACACACTATGGGGTGTTTTGCTGGTGACACTGTTGATTCATTCAAAATGGCACACTTATGCAGCATGACTACCATAGAATTCTCCAAGCACAGTGACCCCCACCCCGTAATTCCATATGTGATATTTCATAGTTTTAATGTGCTCGGCATTAATCTACAGTTGAGAAAATCATAAAAAGAAAGAAAAGAAAAAAATATTGAACGGAGTGTCTAAAGTTTTGACTGGTACTTGTAGATTCAAGGAGCCTCTGCAATCCAAAATAGCAAACACAATGACATACACAATGTGAACCACTGAGCTCCTCAATGCATCGCGTCATATTTGACGAGCTGTTGTGACCTCAATCCTAGCAACAGAATCTCTCAACACAGCCAAGTTCTCATATCCCTTCAAGAAGATTTTGATTTCCATTCAAGCTGTAGGAAATGAGGCTTGTGTTGGCTGAATGTAGCACTGATATCCCCAGGGGGGGCCGCCTGCAAACATTATCAACTTACCAGTGCCTGTGAGGTGCACCTATATTATCTGTAATAGGTCAGCTGCCAAGTACCGGAGCTGGCAAATGAAGCCGTCCTGACATCCAGACTGTAGCTTGTGTGCTCTGCGTGCTTTGGCAAAACAGTAAATCTTTTCAGCTGGAGGAAAAATATCTCCAGACGTTTGAGAAAGCTGAAATACTGCCAGTTGTGAAGTTCATAGGTAAAGCATCCATCATTCAGAAGATAAGCCATAAAAATGTAGAACAAATAGCACAGGCTGCACCTACTGCAGTGTTCAGTAACTCTTAATCCATCCTCACTGGGCAAGTTTTACTTGTTGACCCATTGTCAGTCTGTCAACTTTTAATTTCTCTTGAAATACCAGTGAGGAGGTATTCTCATTTATAATGGTGTCAAGATAAAAAAACAACCATGTATGAAAGCTAAATGTTAAAATAAAGGATGATAAAAATGCTATGATGTAGATGATCAAAATTAAAAACAAACACTGAGCTGGTTTCATCTCTTAACATATCCTGAGTAGATTGTCTAATGAAAGAAGCTGGTCTTTATTACTTAAATACAAAGCTTTATAGTCTTGAGTATGTAGCCGATATTCTTACTATCATATATCATTTATTTATCTGAACATTTTCTCTTAAGGCTCGTCAAACAATGGCTGGTTCATAATTAGAGCGAAGAAATGGCTGAAGGCATCTAATGCACTTGTTTCTGTACTGTTTTATAATTAGACTGTGAACTGAACAGAATGTGGGTTAACGTTCATCAGCCAACTCATATTAGGATAAGAATGGCTCTGTCCTCTGCATGCATAAAGTGAATTCAGCAGATGGTTTTAATAGTGACAGATCTAATCTAGATTTAATTTAACTTTAAAATCAGTCTTTCTGTGTACCTTCGTTCTTACTTTCTGAGTGAAGGGGCATCAGATAAGAAGAACTGATTGATTCAGAGTCTTTGAAAGGCTCCTTTGACTGAGCTGCTGCAGGCTCCTGATGACAAATTGAGACACGTGTTTTATCCACCCTGCTGTGAATACATGACACAGTCATCGCTAATGATCTGACAACGTCTCAAAAGCCACCGGGCTTAGATTAATCTGAGAACAAACATCACCCCAAGTGCAGGAACTTCAAATGTAGCAAAGCAACCCTGCCAGAGAGCGGAATCGGGGAAGAGAGAGCTACTCAGCGTATCTTGAAATAAAGCACGAGCCACGAAGCTAACATTTGTCTGAAATGTTGTAACTGCTCTATTTAGATGTGGTCCTGTATACCACTTCATCCTAAGCATATCATTTTTTTTTTGATTATTTTTTTGGTCTTTTCAAGCTTTATTTCTGATAGAGACAGCTAAAGAGTGACAGGAAATGTGGGGAGAGAGAGATGGGGAATGACATGCGGGAAAGACCCACAGGTCAGATTCTAACCCTGGGCTTCTGCTGCAAGGACTGAGCCTTTGTACATGGGGCGGCTGCTCTACCAACTGAGCTAAACGCCGCCCTGCTAATCATGCCATTTTTTTTACAGGTCATTTGCAAACTGACACCACCTCTGCTTGCTTTCTGTTTCCAAAGGGTGACGCAGACTGGCAAAGGTGCAACTTGTATTTGACACCTGCTTTGTTAAGTGTGTGTGTGTGCGCGTGTGTGTGTCCACATGTAGCTGCAGAGTCAGCCAGCCAAGCAGTAGTAGCTCCCTGGAGCAGCAGGGAACTTAAGCGGCAGTATGTAGGTAAATCAGTCTATTACTAACACTCTGTCTGCCTGGAGCAAGTCTCCTGGGACGCTGCTGACAATACACACACAGCCTGCCTGCTGGAGCATTCATCCACTGCTGGATAAACATACATACACACACAACACAGTCAAAGAGTCACTGAGCTTCTACACACAGGCACATATGCTTATAAATACACAGCGGGGAGCAGGCATACTCAGACATAGACCATTCTGATGTTTGACAGAATAAAATAGTAGTGCCGACTTGATTTGTATGACAGGTAATTGACAATCATTTCAACTTTTAAAATACTTCTAATCCAGAAAAAAGAAACAAAATTCTCTGTTTCCAACGTCTCAAATTTGAGGATTTGTTCCTTTACTCATTTTAAAACACCACCTTGGCCTTAGAGAATTATGGTAGAAGTTTTTCAATATTTTTTGACATTTTATAGATTAATCATCAACCAATTAACCGAAAAGAATAAGGTCTAGACAATAAGACAATAACTGTATGGAAAACACCAGGCCCTCATACAAGCATACATATTTTCAGTTGACTGTCGTCTGTAACATCACCTTCTGTCTAATTTTCTACTCTCTGACTACCTCCCATCTAAGTCAGTCTAAGACTGCTTTGCATTTTTCAGCATTTCATTTCATGTTGAACTATTCCAGTTTATTTATGTTGCAGAACAGCAGTGCTCTGATAAAACATCATTAGCGGCTGTATTAAATATTAATTGTTTCAGGTCTTCTTATTAGACTACTGAGACTGCCACATTTGCTATTAGCCTGCTATTTCTTTCTTGTCTGCCGCTTTCAAACAGCAAAACTTGAAGCTCTGCCGTGTGAAATTAACGCGCACTTCCTTGTAAACAGGTGGCATTCGTCAAGGTGAAAACAACAATTTACGACAAGCTTGTGCCATTAAGCGTGTTGGTGACGCTGACTTAGAACATTCTTACAAACAAGCCTCACAGAGAGAGGTTTTGGATAGGAGTACCTACCCGCTGTCTTCATTAGGAAGGAAATAAAAGAATATAAAGATAACAGTACACAAACCAACATGTGCGTAGGTATGAAGACATACCTTAACACAGAATTAAGCAAACTATGCAGATCTCCAAATAACAGAAAACATCTAATTACCGCATGTCAGACTGTTCTCCTAGCAGGGAGAAATCAAACATAAATAGGAAAATGCTAAAACAGCAGCCTGGTAGCGGCTGTCAGTATGAAGTCCCGAGCAAAATGCACACACAGTTGTAATTACACAGAGTGGGGAGCAATTAGATGGATCAGGGTTAGTCCATTTAAATCACACTTTGGACCATTCATTATGCTGGGAGCCATAAACAGAGACTCTGTCGGATGTCCTGGAAACCACCGTAGAGCCTCCTGAACTGCATGGTCATCAGATCTGCCTCTGACCCCCTTTTTTTCTGGCGCCTGTAATCAAATGAGGTACTGTGTGTATCACATTGCATGATTCACACAGTGCCTCAACCAGAGCAGGAGCCAGCAGTTATGAGCAGAAAATATATTACCATAACCATAATGGGAATCCATACTGTAGCAATGATTGTGATAAGCTGAGGTTGCTCTTGTAAACTCAATAGTCAGGAGAGGCCGCTGACACTGTGTACACAATCTAGTCCTACAGCCAAATAATACAGAGACTGTAGTGCCCACCAGCAGAACCTTATCTACTATGTATTTTTTTTTAAATAAAGGCAAAAGCTTTTCATTAAGCAACATGTGACACATATTATTTGCTCCACTAAAGCAATTTCTATTTTCCAGTGTCCAGGCGGCGAGCACAGCTTCCAACTTTCTCCCTTCAGCCTAATGCTGAATGACAGATAGAAAAAGCGGAGGAACCCTGAAGAGTCAATTTGGAGCTGGAGTGGCATTTCAAACCCCGCTGCTAAAATGTTAGGGAGAGAGGAAAGAGGAAGAAGACGAAGAGGGAAGAAAAAAAAAAGTTCAATCAGACACCAAACTCAGCTCTGGGAGCTCTTCCCTCAGAAAAGCAAAGCAGCTTTCCCAGAGATGGTGCTCAGAGGCTGAAAACGATGATATGCGTCACAGAACTGTTGTTGAATGAGACCGCCGCTGACGCCTTTTTCAGATTGGTGACAATGATTGACTTTGAATAGTGTGTGTGCAGATGTGTAAGTGCATTTGCACATTTATTCATCCATTCGTCTGTGTAAAAGGACTCATGTTTTTATGCATTGATGCTGTAGGTCTTTGAACATGAACACGTTTGTATTCATATTATTAATAATATATAATATATTAATATGTATGTGTGTGCTTTGCAATTGGATCTGTGTGCATGCATTTAGAGCTTAAACAAGTAGTTGAGCAGCAGCTACGTCCTTTCTACATCATTTTTCATGCTATCACAAACACATTGTCTGGCTTCAACTGTGAGGCTTTGCTTCCTTTTCCATCTTTTGGGATGTCCAAACAAGGTTTCTGTGGCACAAATCCCAATCCGAAGCTAATAAATCGGATCCTTCGATTTAACTAAATGTTGATTAAATCTGTACCTGACACACTGAAATAAGAGCTGTCGACCACTAAACTTGACTTATTTTTCATAAGCTACTTGATCCAAGTACTAAAGGTCCTGCTTTAATCAAGTTGATAAGGTTAAATTATGATGTGATATGATATGAATAAAAGTGAACGTGACTCCTGAACTCCACATGAAGTGATCAGCCACAGAGAAGGCACAACACTTTTAAGGAAACTATTGTACAGTGTTACAGAGTGATGTTTCTTCTGTCACTAAGGAGCTTTATCTTTGAGTACAGACACCAGTCTGCGGGAGCAAACAAAAACGACCACAACAAAGTTTCACTTTGGCCTGCCATCAAGTTACTCATAAAATGAATGTTAATTAGTGAAAGCTGATATGATCTGCTGCCGGCTGTGTTATTGTGTCATTTTCTCTGCTGAAAGTTGTATCCTCAATGTTTTTTACACTGCTGTTAGCTAAAAAAGAGGAGAGAGGGGGGGTTGATGGATTTGTTGTTTTGTTGATTTGTCTCAGAAATGAGTTAAATCTATGTCTTTCAAACCAAAAAAATCATTTTTCACTCTGAAATTCAGTGCTGTAGAGAGAGGCTATAATAAAGGGGAGCAGCACTGCAGCCCTAAAGAACTAAGGTAGACAAAACACTGGAGAATAGAGTAAATAAATGTGATTTGGATTTGATACTTTGACTGAAAATGATCCAGTCAAATCCCTGCCTTGATACGGATGCTTACAATCAGCTTGGGGCATCCCTAATAACCAGTACATTTAATAGAAAAAAAACGATCAATTAATTGCCAAAACAAACAAAACAAACATTTGGAGTTAACTAGTTGGAGCCCTGCATAAATCACTGATGTGATTATGCTTACGTTCTGGAGTTGAATGCAAATGCAGAATCACTGCTGCTGGTAAATGTGCAGCGCTGCCTTCGCAACTGAGCTGTAACCCAACGCTTGACACTGGTGTTCACCCCGAGCAGCGTGGGCAACACAGGAAATCTCCACCCCCACCTTTCACCATTCCCTTCCCCTGCGCTGCTCGGTTACAGCACAGCAGAACTCTCCTGGGCCCTGGCTGTAGCAGCTAGCATTGGACTGTAACACTCAAATCCCAATGGACCGTGTGCACCCCGTGGCGTCAGTAAACACAAACACTTGCAGACATGTTCACGCGTGTATGCACAAAAAGTCAACGTGTAAGCATGAGCACACATGAACTTCACATATACCCACCCTAACTGCAAGCCAAGTGCATTGCTGTCTGTGTGTAATCTTACTGCATTGAAATTCCTGCAGCAGCCCACACAGCACATACACACACACACTTTGACTTTCTAAACCAAAACACATGCGGAGGGTAATGCGATTACATGGCTCTTTGACAAGAAAACACTTCCTTGCTCAGCTAAAACGCCAGCAGTGACGCAGGAGAAGGAGGAAAAACTCGCCCAAACAACAACAAACAGAAGAAAAAAAAAAACACAGCAGCAAGGTCAGACAAGTATTTGTCACCTAGATCACAAGTGAAGAAAATATTGGAGCCATTTTATCCCTGCTGCAGCAATCCAAACTCATTCTGTCAGCCTCTGAGTCACATTATTTATAAGGCAGGGAGACAAACTATTGACCTCGCCTCTTTTCTCCAAAGCATCAGCTGACTCTGACACTGACAAGGACGCTCGGGGGAAGAATGCAAGATGGGAGAGTGGGGGAGAGAGTAGATGTAAGAAGAGAAAGTGGCAAAAGAGAGAGAGGCAGAGAGGAGGAGGACAGGGATGAGGAATGAAACATCTCGTTAAGATTTCAACCAGAGTTTCTGGCTCCTCTCGGAAGGTATGAAAATATTTATGTCGAACAACCAGAGTGAGGATGTGAGGATAAGTTTGGGTGGGACTTGGATAGTGTTTCTTCCTGCTCTCTCTGGCGGTGATTAGCTATTTCTAATCATTTCACGGAGGATTGGGTTTGTGTAATAAACGAGCGGATGAACACACTTATAAAAAAAAAAAAAAATCTGTTTGATCAAGTTGGATTCTAAATGTAATTCAGCCCTTATGTCCACCAAGAGGGATTCATAGTACTCACTGATCATCAACAGAGGGATAACATCATAGATGTTAAATCCACTAAATCTTTGCAGCTGGCTTTTCTCTATTTTAAGCTGCTTTATTCACAAAATATTACTTTCTGAAACCAGGCTGGGTATTGTAAATTTACATTATGTACTAGTGCTGACACATTACCCGAGTTTCAATAAAATGATAAAATGGCATATCAATACTACACTCTGAGAAACATAAACATGCTTTTCTATAAGCAGGCGGATTTGATATCTGTTTCCGACTGTTGATCATGCAAGTTGAGAGTCAAACTCTAGACTCAGTTGTTTTTTCTTTACATTGGTACATAACCTACAAAGACAGACATGAAAACAGGGCTGGAAAAAGTGGGTCAGACATACACAGCAGTGACCGATTAGGATATCATCTGCTACTTATCAAGTACAAGCACTGATGATGAAAAATATCTAGAAGAAAAGGAAAAAAAAAACATGAAAGAAAGAGCAGTATTAAATGTGCTGGGTCATCACAACCCACTAGCACATTTCATGTTTGTTATTTTTTCAAATATACTGAGCCAGTAAAGCATTTGTGCATTCCTATGCTTGATCAAGGATAAAGAGATAGCAGTTCTTCAAATCCTGTGACGTAAGGCCAAAAGGCCAAAAACTTAGCACTTGTCACAATCTTCCGGGTTGAAAATATACTTGAAATGTGTTTAATTGAATGCCAGAAACAAAAAGACATAGATGTGTTATTGAAACAGTGTCATGCTATATTTTGAAACTATTCCAAAATATTCTGATAGATCATCACTGTTATTTTTATAAGTAATTTAAAAAATGGCATCTGGCAAGTAAAAATAATTACTGTGTTGCGTATTTGTATTATTATTTTATTGACTCTGATAATTTTTAACTGAGAACTGTTTAGGGTGTTGTTAGTCAACCAAACAGACACAAGCCAGTCACCAGTTCAACCACTAAAGCCACAAGCCCACATTACCAGCATGGGTCTGGAAACTGAACCCCGGCCAAATGAGCTCTTCCTCCAAAATAGCACAGCTCACTACCAACAGTGCTCTAGACCGTGGGAAACAATGGCAACACCGACATCAATGACATTCATGTCAGTACAGTATAACTCACAAACACAAAAGAGGTGAAATAATGACATGATGCAATTGTCATTATGATATCCAAATCACAAAGGGCACTAAAGCCACAACTGAACATAGAACCTAAGCCTTAAATTACCTACAACCACAACTGTTACGAAGCAACTTCAGAGTCAGCTTGTTGTGACGATTCAGTGACAGCAGACTGGACAAACTTTAAAAGAGCAGCTTTTTGTCGAGTTAACACCACAGCATATTAAAGACACGACGAAACCTAACTCAGTGAAACCTCTTAAACCCAACCGTCCCACACTGTGCAGCCAAAATATTGTATTAAACTCACAACCTTATTTAATATTGTAGAAGAGATCCCAAATTTGGTTTAATTTTTTTTCCACTCATCACTGGAAGAAGCCAATATAGGAGACTCACTATTAAACTAATAACAACAGACTACCAGGAACTCTTGAGTTTTTTCATAATTCATAATTTCATAATTCCCTCTGTGGACCAAACTTCTCCAAAATCAGATCAAGTCATCAGTTCTATATGAGTAACCTCCAGTGTATAAATATGACATTTAATCACACCACCATCACAATATATCATGTAATATTCCCACAGCTCTTACCAACAGATAGTGACTGTGACATTTAATGCAACACATACTTGCTCTGAGGTTTGTGTGTTGAGGTGTAGTGTATCTGCTACGTCTCTGCTGTGTGTTAATGACTGGTTGGTGTAAAGCAAATTGCCCTTCAGGGACAATAAAGATTTACACAGGGCTGTTCTGTGCTATCAGCGCAGCTCTTCATCACTTGTATATCTGAGGACACGATCACAGTAACAGCATAAAGCAACATGACCCTTTCACCACATCACAGTCAACAGCTTCCTGTCCACAGAAACCCTGAATTAATGACAAAGGCTGGTCTCAGTACACTAAGAGTCATGTTTAAAAATCTTGAACATGAACATGTCAGCGTTTATTAACGTTTTTTTATTAACGTAAAGTTTATTGCTGATGGGTTTTTGTGTCTATTGATGTTGCCTATTGGCTTTTTAATGGTGTGTTAATATCAACATGCATGATTTGTTAAATTAATACTCATATCTTAAATGCTCAATTTTCATGTTCTCATCTGTGTCTTGTTCTCTGCAGCTGTGATTACCCAATTTCTACCCCAAGGATCATTAAAGTTTAATCTAATCTAATGGACTTTTTATTTTTATCATTTCATTCTGTAAATCACCGTGTGACAGTTTTGAAAAGTGCTACACACATTGTTAATGTTATGAGTATCAGGGCTCAACTGCAATTTCACACATTGATACATGCAGTTATCGTCCTGGGTTGAAGCTTTGGATAACTGACATTATTTATTATCTTTAAATGAGGGAATTTACATAGCAAAAATGGTTCCTGTCATAGTCTATTTGGAACAACATTGAGATGTTTCTTGGGGAAAGTGAAACACTTAACCTCCCTGAGTGTATTATGATATCATATATTGATAATCAATGGATATTCAATTCAGATTAAGGGTTTCCTATTGACAAATAGCTGTGATGAATTGCACAGTAATGATGCAATCAAACAAGGCAGACCAGATCAATTGCAGGTAAATTAAATTGACGAGATGTCCTTACACCCTCCAAGCAAAGGGCTTAATGTTGGCAACATCCATCAGACCAACAGTTTAGTCCAGAGTGAGATATCTTTACATCTACTGGGCAGATTGCTGTGTAATTTGGTGTGAATATTTGTGGTGCCAAGAGGATGATACCTAATTAATTTTATGACTGTTAGTCTAGCAACATCATCAGCATATTTTCCACATGACCAACCCTTTGGTCCATAGCCAGATACCTCACAACTTTCACAATGAAAATATAGATGCACATCATCCCCAGAAGATGAATTATGATAGAAATTGAGATCAGGATCTTTCTGGGGTTAAGGGCATGCCTAAAATAAATAAAAGAGGTCTGAAGGTGCTCAAAAGCAGACTGAAATCTGGAGATGGCCAAGTTTTCAGTAACTGATAGCATTCATGGCAGTATCATTAACCAAAAAAATGAACAGACAACGGGGGGAACTGATCCTGGGTGGATACATCTAGAGATTTGGGCAGTCTAAATTTTACCAGATAGGTATTATTTGAATGAGCCGTAAGTAAACTTTAATTAACTGCAGCAAAAAAGCTAATCTGAACAGCATCTGAGTTTGGTGAAATTTGCTGGAGACTGTCCTGAGCCCAAGATTATTTTTGGTGACACATAATAACCAAACACTGTTCAGCCTTGACAGAGGTTTGACTGTCCACAGAGTGACTCCTAGCTATTATGATGTTTCGCATTATTGTTTTTCTTTGTACTATTATTACTGGCTCTATATATGAATATTACATTGGTCCATAATATCACCTCTGCTGCTCTTCTATAATGATGTAATTCTCTGTTATGACACTACTAGTGTGGGCTGATGCCAATGTTCCCATGTCTGTACTGCAAACCAATTAGAGGCTGATTAACTGCAACGCAGGAGACATTTTGTACATTGGAGTATGGCCATTTCTCTGGATCTGAAGGTGACTTGATGGAAAGGTTCCATTACATACACAAACACAGACACATTTATTGTTTGTACTCCTCTGTAATTTCACAGTGTACGTACAAGTTGAAGACCGATCAGTGGACTTGCTATTCACCACACAGAGCAGTGTTCCCGCTCTGAGGCCATAACTGATTTAAAACCATTTAAAGTGTGCCGCTTTGCCAATTTCAGGTGAACCTGGGATTAATGATGGCCATGAATGTCACTGTACTGCACATGTGTCTGCTCCTTGCCTCATTCTCTTTTCACACTTTATATTTCAGACATTTAGTTCAGGTGGATAATGTGGGCAACTTAAATGGGAACTACACACATTATGTACAAATAATCAGATAAAGTCTTGTTGGCACAGCAGTGCTTTGAACTAAATGCTAACACTATCATGGCATCATGCTGAAAAAGACAGTGATAATGCTATTGGAATATAGAAAATACAATAATTCCCAGGTATATTTAGTTTGGCATGTTAGTGTGCTAGAATTTTCTAATTAAAATACAAAGTACAGCAAAATCATTACGATTCTTCCACTAGGAGCAATGAAAGCAATGAAAAAAGTAGTAGTTCAGATATTTCAGTCCAGACTTCAGTGGTGAATGGACCAAGAGACCAACAATGCCATCCATTGAGCTATGCCATAATCATGGCCAAAAAGAGCAGTCATAGTACAATACCCCATGTCAATGGCATGCCAGTGGTATTGTTAATAGACCACATTTCCCCACAAGCAATGGCTTTGTTGCAGACGACACGTTTGTTAGAAGTGATTTGTTTACTGACATGTCCCTCTTTTCACCATCCATACTTACTAGAAAGCTTTATACTAGTTTGCACGAGATATACTAATATAGTATATCCTAGTAGGTACTGTAGGCAATAAGAGCCAGAAAGGAAAATATTTTCCCTTTCCTCTTTTTTCCTCCTCTGCTAGCAACACTGCACTACAGAAGAGCACTGAGGAAAGCGCGGAGGGATCAACAGTTCATCTTGTTTGAATAAATGTCTTCAGCCTTCCAATTCCATTGAAGCTCTAGCTCAAAGACAGAATTGTACAGCATTGTATCTATGCAGGTTCAGTCAGAATCACCATTAAACCAAGCCTCCACTAATGACTTGCCCGCAGAAGAAAAATCTGTTAACTCTTTTTTTTTTTTTTTTTTTTAATCCTTACAGGACATAAGCATCAATGCATACTTAAGAGGCTGCATGTATGTCTGCCTGCATTTGCGTGTCTGTGTGTGTGTGCGAACCACAGTACAGTCAGGATGTCTGTTTTTAGCTGGTCGTTGTAGGCTGATTAACTTTGACAGGCTGCCTCTCAGACCCACCACAAACACAAGCAGTAAAGAAACCAGGCAGCATTTCCACCGCTGGAGAGTCTGCCCATGCGGTCTTGGCTGGTTCCTGTCCAGATTTTGGTCATTTTAACAATGAATTAAGCTAAACTAAAATCACTATACTGACTACTACAGCTACCTAACTGCTGGAACTTGTTTTGTTTTATGTAACATCCAGAAGAAAAAAATATTGTGATACCATGCTAAATTCCTGCCTGATGAATCAGTAAACTGTTTGTATTTCTCATACCAACTGGAGTTGAACTTGAATGAGGCAGCTTTGTATGCTTGTGGGTGGCTTAAACTGGTAACTGTAACAGCAGACATAATTTAACACAACACTAGGTTTACCAAGCCGGTTGGTCTGGGAGGCTTTATACTGAAGCGTAAGAGATGGAAGGCCTAAGGCAGTGGAGTCTAGCATCTTATACACTCCTTCACACAGAGGTAGGTATAATGGAATACAAAAATGATCAAGTCTTAGGTTGGATTAATCATTAAGCTGCTACATGTTACGTTTTGCCCAATGTTTTCATGAGCTGAAAATGTTCTTCAGAATTTTTTTTTTTCCAAGGGAATGAGCAAGGGAAATAGGACTCCTCATCAGTCATCTAGCTAGTGTTACCTATCTGGCTAATTACCAGATGTCAGGTAAAGTATACTGTTGACAGAGGACTGTGAGCGTAAGCCAAGTATGTACAGTGTGTGTGTAACCTTCAGAAAAAGAGCTAAAACAGCTGCTGCGCTTTGCAGAAATCTCCAGAGACAGAGAACTGCAAGTTGTTTATCTTGATTCACTTACTAGCATTCAGCAAAACGTTCTGACTACAGGAGAGCAGAAATAATATTTTAACACATTTACTTATACACTTCATACCTGACAGCAGAGCTGCATTTGGGCAATTTAGTCATTATGAAATGTAAGTTCTAAAAAAAAAAGAGATCATGCAGCTGCAAGAAACATTTGTCACTCTTGTGCAATATGACCCTCAAATCAATATCCACCAACATATTATTAAGTCAAACTTGATAACTGATAATAATAATTAAGAACAGGGCAATTCGAATGTGAACTTTGTTGCATTTGCTTCATCAACTTAGTCTAGTAAGTGTAGTGCACTGCAGATACTACTGTATACTAAGCGGATAAGTGATCCAGTAGTCATTATAAGGGCCAGTGCCTGAGGCTGGATAAAACATGAGGCTGAGGACTAGGTGAGTTACCAGTAGTTGTGGTTATAGTAATGATGGTCTGTGTTCTTTCCCAACAGTTTGGTAAGTAATGATGGTGCAGAGTACAGTGGTAACATATCTGGACTAGGGCTGGGCATGAGTACTACTTGTTTGGGCATAAAAGTGAAATTTGGAAGAAATTCCAATTCTATCCAACATTAAACTTGTGTATCATAGAGCAACCAGTGCAATGCCTTACATTCTAACCCAATATTTGCAGATTAAGCACAAGGAGGAAAGATAACAGGCAACCTCTCCTTTATAACATTAGAAATGTTAGCGATTTAGTCCTACCAGAAGAGAGAATAGTAGCTGGCTACTATAAAAAATGGTGACTGGAGATATGCTCCTGTTAAACTTTGTGGAGGGAGAAGGCTTCCGTGAACTGATGCTATTTGTTAAATTGAAGTTACAAGCTACAATGGTTGTGAACAACAGCTACACAAGTGAAAAAGATGTTGGGGAAAGTACAGTGAAACTTCATGCTGACCTGCGAAGTGTCGAATGAAATTAACTATTCAGCTAAAGCCTACAGGCAAAGCTTGCTGCAAGTGAAGAAGTAAACCAACAACAGCTTTTTTACCAGACATATGATTGTATCATTGCAACATATTCATGTTTGTAGAAATCAGCTGACATGAAGATAAACTGCAGTCTGTGCAGCACAGAAACATAAGATAACATATTTGAGAATATCTTGCATTATTCTTTGGTGAGACCTTACAAACAGATATGTTTAAAAATGCAGAATCTGTAGGCAAGAAAGCAATATTTTGTCACAGGAAGAATTCTACTTTCTGTTTGAATTCTGAGTAGTATTGACCAGTTACATTTGAGTGGACTTTGGTTGCAAGTACGTGTGAAGAGAAGAAAAGGTGGAATACATTTGCCCAAATGCAATCTTGGAACCCATGATTTGATTGGTCGTTTGATGATGATTTATATTTTATTTGCTTTTTGAGAAAGTTATCTACATTCATTTGCAGATATCTGCTTTTAGAGATTAGCAGAAATTGGTCTTTCTCGTCATTCTCGCATATCAAGTTGCTACTTGGACTGCGGAAGAGGAAGCCCTGGCCCGGATAGCCATTATCCATTTTTCAATATATATGCTGGATACACCAGAAGCCCAGAAACACTGGCTGTTGCCCCCAGAGGCTAAGTCTTCATCAGATGAAAGCTGATAGTTTCCAAGATTGAGTCCATAGTAATGAGTACTCAGTGAGGGTACTTGAAGATGGATATTACTTAAAATGTCCACTCTAAACATTTACCAAACAACTTTTGAAAAAACAAGGGATCAATATGTTGTATGGGCTATAAAAGACAACAGCCAGGATAAAAACTGATAAAAAAAATAAATAAAAATAAAAAAAAAGTTCAACAGTAACAAAGTCTACACACTTTCAGTATAAGGTGTAGCCGTCTAAATGTAAAGTGCACAGTGGACAGAAAGAAGAGTCATGATTAATGCATAGATATACGGAATCTGCTCAAATGCCACAGAAGGATCCAATTAGTTTCCCACAGCCTGCTGGTAAATTGAGTGGTGTAGAGGACATTTTCTTAGAAAGACGTCAACATAAGTCTAACAACAATAGTATATAAAAAATTCTTCTTTTTTTCCCCTACTGAGATAGAATCAAAGAAAAGGCAACAAATATGTAAAGAAGAAAGACACATGCAAAAAAAAAAAAAACTCCACCCTCTCCACTTAACAGCAATGCATTGCAGGTTAAATAACCACAGCCAGCGCTCTAACAGGTTGCTTTTGTGAGCACGTGCTTTTCTCTCCCCCTCTGTATTTTCACCCTCACTTTCCTCAGCTCTGACAAGCTTTCACTTGTGCCGCTTTTGAACAGAAACACCATTGTGCCGTCTATTGCAAACAATGCCTGCTGTTTTTGCAGAAGGGCCTGAAAACATACATTAGCTCACTTTACCCCTTTTGTATGCTGGAGATTCCTGTCATGGATCTGGTTACAAGGCCAATAAGTAAGGCTGGGCTGGTTAATGACAGTCCCGGACATGTCACAATGTCAAGTGGATAGCACACTGCTGAAGTGCTCTTAGGGAGGAAACCCTGAATCACTTCCAGATTTGGAGGTGTTGGCCTGCTTCCTGTCAACAATCTGAGGCAGGGGAAAATTATGAACCTTTTACACTGAAAGGTCAACAGATTAATGCAGTGGTGCCATCCATTAAATCATAACACAATATGACGGTACACCAATATGTTCCAAAAGAAAGTATGAGGATGTTTTTATTGCAAATAAAGTGCTACAAGGAAGGATGCTGTATCTTTACATGGATCCACAGCAGTATGTGTGTATTCAACGATAGCAGACACAACTGAGCCTGCCTTCGGTTTTAACATCCTGCCTGCAGCTATAGCGGCTTGGAGAGGCCTCCAGAGGTATGTGACCCTCAGTTACATTTATAGGCTTCAGAACTGATAAAGGCAATGCCACAGGCTACCAAAATGACTGGCAGCTACTAGAATACAGGCTTGTTTTGACAGTCATAAAACACAACTTCATGCCATACCAGTCAACAGGAGAGGAGGAAATGACAGAGGCAGAGTTTCATGTTGAAAATTCATAACTTTCATTATGAGTTGATTTTGAAATTAAATCTTTCAAATGCCACTTTCCATCATGCTCCTTTATAAAGAGCACATGATGACATTGCTCAATGACTGATTTCGTAACTTTCTCATGAACTCACTGATTTACTGACAAGCTAGCTGGCTGGCTGAATGCTGTCTGTCTCAGTGACTGATTGACAAGCTGACTTTGCTCGCTTACTAACTGACTGATTGTCTTCTTGATTAAATGTATGACTGGAAAATGATCTGGTTGCTCTGTTCTGGGTGGCACCACCCTTCACATACTCACACACACATACACACACACACACACACACACACACACGCACGCACGCACGCACGCACGCACGCACGCACGCACGCGTGCGCTGACACCCACCACCCCCTTTGGTGTAGCCTGTCAGTGTGTGTAACCGTTTTCCACCTCTTGTATTATTGTGCAAATTGAAATGCCAAGGAGAGCAATTCACATACACCAGACCTAGTAGTGTGTGTGATGGGTAGGAGGGGGGTGGTGGGAGGTGCCTCCTTCTCCCTCTCAGCGTCTTGGCAGGCGGGAAGGGGAAATATGATTATCCAGTGGGGGAATTGTTTCATCAACACCTGGAGCAGATAAATGAAAATAGGAGGATTTATGTACTGAGAACAAGCTTACTTCTGCTGCCAGGAAGCAATTAAGCAGGAAGCTGGAATACTACCCCCCATACTCGCTTCACACCAGTGGCACATTTGAAGAACTGACTGGGGGAAGGCTGACTGGAAGAGAGGGAAGGTACTCATTCCCACAAAGTGTCCCATTAACAGCTGATAACAAAGTGCCTGCGAAGTGTTGGAATCTCATTTGACTCTATGTTGGGGGGGAAGCGATGGATGCTCACCTGCCGCGTAGCTACAGATAGGAAACGCGGTTTGTCCTGCCTACCTGCTGTGACCTCTGAGAAGTGGAAATTTTAATTGTAATCATCAGTGTGATGTGTGGTTCAGTCTTGTTAAGTGGTATCATACTTTTTCAGTCGCAAGGCTTTAAAGGCACATATTGGTTAGACAAAATCTATTGCTTTGTATTTTTTATTATAAAATTATTTCTTACTTTTTGCAAAAAAAATGTCTTTTTATGCATCTAAATTTTCCATACATCTCATGCCTGTCTGTTAACAGCAGGGCATTGACAAGTTAATGACCCCTCACAATGCACGATGAGTATAAATGTGAACTACGTGCAGAGTTGGATATGTCAGAAAGTCATGATAATGAGACACTTGCATATAAAAAGGTAACGCTGACTGAACAACAGCTGGAGACTTGTTGCAGACAGTACTTGATGGTTTGGGTTAAGGAACAGCATCACATGCTCATTAACCACACATAGTGAAAGCGTAGTGTGGCAGGGTCTATACAGAGTAGTTCCATAAAATACCAAAGTTCAACTCACATTTTCCACTTGGCCTCATGCGTGCAGGCTGGCACTAATGATGACTGTCTGCCATGTCTGATTACTTAAACATCCTTGCAGTATGATATGTGTTCTGGTTCCTCAAGTGTTACATCTGCTGCACAGCAGATCTTTGTACAGTGAAAGGGAGGATGGTTCCTTAATTGGGATTAGTTAAATTGAGACTGAAAGTATCACTATAAAGAAACAGTCACATCAGTGTTGCGTATCACCTAATTGAAAGACGTCATGATTTTTAATGGAATTGGCTACCAAATTGATCTTTGAGTGATATTTTTGAAAGAACTTTTTCAAATTACATCAAAATCATCTCATCTCAAGTACAAGTGGTACATGTCAGCGTGGTGCTTACATACTTATAGGATGTAGTATCATTGTAAATAGTGGTACCACCTCTGAGGCTGAATCCTTCATTAACTTTGACTCAGCTTGTCAGGCTATACAGGGCATCCAACAAAACAAACCCTCATTCTGTGGTTGTCTATTTTTAACAGAAGACTGGAAACTAAAATCACTGATCATAGTTAGTGTGTCAGTTGAAGTTATGTGTGGTGGTCTTGCAGTTTTCACTAATGATGAAGTCTGACATTTTCTTTGTAGATGATATGACTCTACTGGCTGATGAGTAACACACCATAACCACAAAAAGACGAAATATGACGTTCATGCCAATCCTCTTAGATATCTGGTAAACTGATAGATGTGCCAAAATACCTTTAATGATGGTTATCACATTACGGGCAAGTACAGAATGTCCTCCCTTTGAATCTGGTTGAAACTCTGGCTTGAGTCCTGGCATGAACCCACCATGCTGTATCCTTCCATTTGAATAATGAGAAAATATACTGTGGAAATTAAGTTAAGTGTGGTCTTCCTTTATCCATAAACAAAACAGAAAATAGATTCAACATGCCACAGAAAGTTTTTTTTGTCTTTTACAACAGGCACCAATCCAGAAAAAAAAACAATCATTCACATGCCTCCATCAGAACAGACTCCCTCCACTTTAAAAACAGAACTTAGGACTCTAAAACACATCACGGATACCATGACTACCACTGCTACCGCTCTTATTCACACAAATGTTCTCAGAGGAATAAATTGGATTTAACATTCCCCACCGTAAAACAAACTACATCATGACAGCAACTGACCTGTATCCACTTTTTAATCGCAGGCCGTACGCACAAATCACAATATCAGCATGGCTATGAATAGTGTGGTATTTGAACTACTCATGGCTAAAGTTGCTGCTATGCTACGAGGCCGAGAGATGTGGAATGCAAACAGTAGCTTGGCGGAGTTCTGTTTATGTTCTCTCTCTCTCATACGCTGCCTGTTTTCTTTATTGACTCAACAACTGGCCTTGTGCTCAGGCTCTGAGAGAGAGAGAGAGAGAGAGAGAGAGAGAGAGAGAGAGAGTGTGTCTGTGTATAATTTTGATCTCATTCCACACCTTGGGTAAAGCCCTCCTGGCTCTGAGGTGTCTGTCCTTGTTTCAGACGCACAGACAAAGTGGCCTCTCTAAAATGAGCTGTGTGGCCTGTTTGCAAGTGGGGAGCAGATGCATTTTACTGCCTTTGATCTGTGGGTAAATAACCTGCGGACTAAAATGAGAGAAAAAAAAAAGAAGTCATCAGCGGATATACATGCTGTCTGTACACTCTATAATGGAGAGAAGAAAGCAGCCAGAGCGAGGAGATCGACAGGGACGGAGAGTAAGGGAGACAAACTCTGACGATACTTTTCTTTGGCAGATCTGTCAGCCAGATCTCACTGTGGTTGACGGAGCTTGTCTTGCCCTTACGGGTTTTACTGCAGTGGCAATGTTACATATGCCTTATTATATATCCCATTATATTTCAAACACATTCTCTCTCTACACTCTGCTGAGCACACAGCTGCAACATTGACTTTCATAGACGTTCAGAGGATTCATGTGACGAGTGTCTGAGTTGGCAACAAGTCGAGCTTGTTAAAAACGGATAATACGCGTGCAAACTGCAGGAAGACTGATGGGTAAAATCTGCCCAATATAGGGATTTGAATTTGAATGCTAAACTTTATGGAGGGTCTAACTACACTGCATACTATATTCATGTTAAGTAGAAATGTAACATTTGTCAGTCCAAGTAAATAGATAATAAAGAACCCAGAAGGGTTTAGTGTTTCCCCTATAATTTAATGGTGGCAGGGTCAAAGCCTCTAAAACAGCATGTCGACCGCTACTGAAACTCTCACTCTCTCACTCTCCACTGAAACCAAGGATGAAATCATTGCTATAAATTGGCTCTACCGCTAATACCACAATAAATTTCATAATAATAATAATAAAACTATAGGTTTGTTTTTTTTCTGTTTCCTTAATACAATCAACCTTGTTAGCAAAAAAAACCCAGATATTTTCCAAGACAGCTGTCAATATTGGTTTGACCAGTAGAGTTTCATGTCCGTCCAAAAATGAAAGGACTCACACTTTGCAGCTTTATTGTTGGTGTTTGTCCCTGACTTGTGTGCAATTTAGGTCCACTATTGCTACAGACCAGTATTGATAAGAGGGATGATTATAGCAAGCAATCATTCAATATTAATGACAGCTGTGTTTACACATTTGAGTGAGAGGGCAATAATCAGCCTGATACAGAGACATGCTGTAGGTGATAGGACATAACTTTATCAGCAATGACAAACTCCTCCACCTGCCAAACAAAGCCATTCAGATTCCATGTGCAAAGTGTGGATGGCCAACAAGGTGCTTCATTTCAGCTGAGGAAAACTGAGTGTGGCAGCTTAGCCCGGAGTTGTCAGGCAAATGTCATCCAGACAGTGAATGGAGTAGAAGTGGCAGTGGGAAAGAGAGAAATTCCACATTGCATAACCACCCTCTTATCTAAGCTCTATTATCTTGGCCACAGTTTGTTATACGGCTGCCAAAGCTATCACACAAAAAACTGAAACAGTCCTTATTTGGCTTTGCCTGCACCCACACATCAACACACAGACACATAGAAAAGGCTAAATGCTGTGAATACAATCAACATTCCAACAAACAATGAGCTGTAATAAATTGCAGACTAACATATCACCATATCCTGTGTCAGACGGGTAGCTGAGTGCTCAGCAATTATTGTCAGCATCACTTGGCCTATAAAGACTATTCCCCTCAGAGCTGGTGTTGGTAGCGAGTGTCGGTAACAGAAGAGCATGTCAACAACTGTTAACTTAATTGCTTTCACACCAAGAGCGATCTATTAAGAAAACATGTGGCAAGACTCTGCGCAATGTCACGACTGCATGAGTCATGCCTTTAAAAGTGCGGCCCTCCTTGAAAACATGACCACATGGACTGTAGGCTGATTTGTAATCTGCGCTGTGGGCTCTCTAGGCCAGTCTCAAATTATATTAGCTAAACTGAAATATTAAATGCAGTTAAATACTGCAGTCTAGTCTCAGTTGTAGACATTCCTGTGGTGTCCTAATTTGCTATTTTAAGATGTAATTGATACCTGAAATTGTATTTCATTCTACACGGTGTAAAAAATGTCTACATCACCTTGAAACATGTTGAAATTTGACTCTATTAAATGACTTAATAAAAATATAATTGATATCAGACATTCTACATTAGATGCAGAACTTTATATGTTATATGTTTAATAACATTCTAAAATCATGTGATTGAAAAATAGGGTGAGAAATGGCAGTCTGTGGTTTAACTGACAGACATAGTGTACATACACAGCTGACATAGTTTCACAATAACAATAATACAAAAAGCTGCTGTTCAGCTCCGAATAACATACTGTACATACATATGGACATGAAGCTAATTAAAACAAAAATAATAATGTGATGTAATTTAAAGTATAACTGGGGGATTCCGACTTCTCTACTATCTGCTAACGGTAGCTAGCTACAACGTACAGGGTTGGAAATTAACGTGTACAGCCAGTTTCTAGATTTTTTATTGACTGACATACTCTCTAAAACTCAAATAGTCTGTTGAAAACAGCAAAACATGCAATACTTGCTAACTTTTTAAATGGTAAAGAGATACATGGTGGCATTTTAAGGGCTAAAAAATATTTTGGACAAGTGCACAGAAGGTGCCTTATGATTACTGAGAAACACTTTATAGTTTGGCTATAGAATAAATATTCACACAAGTCAATAAAATCGAGCCTGCTAACGGCATTGATACTGCCCTAGATTTTAAGACGACAGTTGGATGAAGGGAGGTTGTAGTGGCTAGATATACTGATATACTGTGTCTGGTAAATTGATTGTAGTGACACACAAAAACACTAACATAGTCACGGAAATCATTTTATTGTTAAGTATTCACCTTGGTTGCAAAGAGCATTGTTTAGATTTGTCTTACAAACACACACACACACACACACACACACAGCAACTCAGGAAAACCAGTCAACAGACCTCTGTGCTGAATGTGTCTGCAAGGCTGGAAAATATGACCTACACTCTCATGCAAACAAAATGTTGAAAAGGGATTCAAGTGATGTGAAGGTTGAAGCAAGCCAGGCTTTCAGAGCTCTCTGTCAGAGAAGGACACGGCTGAAAAGGAAAACAGCCATTACTTAATGAGCCACTTAAAGAGTGCCTTCTCTATTTAGATTTCATTATTTTTATTGTAAATCCTTCACATTAACATCCTTCCCTCGTCTGCTAGACATTCATACAGTGCTTTTGCGGCAGAGTACACTATTATATATTAACCAAAATCACAGGCCTGGAAAATACCTCAGCTGAATGACAAATATGACGACTATGAAGTTATCTCTAAATCATTTCTTGTTCATCAAACTGCTCAAATGAAATGTATTTTGTTAACATTGTTTAATAACATGCATTAATCAGGAGTCATGGAACCGGGGAGGGGTTATGAAAGGCAAAAAGAGGGGGACAAATCAGCAGTGCATAATTACCGGGGATCCTTCTAACAGTGTGCCTCCTAATCCATCGCAGGCTCAGAGACAGCATCTTAATCACAGCATAATTACATCCTGTCATTCACCGCAATGAAAACACTGAGACAGGAAGATGGAAGACAGCTCGGGACGACAAGCAGGAAATGGATATATATGCCTACAACAAGCTACCCACGTGCTTTCATATGCCACTTAATATGTGTCAGCTACGTCGTTGAGTCTGCACCTTTCAGCAATTCCTCATGAATCATGGTACCTGAAAACAAAGAGGCTCTTATTCTGAGGTTTTGTAGTGCTGGTACATCCAGACTGTGGAGTGATACCTTAAAATAGACAACTGACAGCTCTTCAAAAACGACCCTTCAGGGCCAGAATGCATTGATACCACTACCTTCCAAAATATACCCATGCTTTGGCTGAAAGCCTCAGAAATGAATAAAATACAGATACATGCACTTCTTTCCTGCCTGATTATAGAACTTAAGTATCTTTTTGGCGGCGATTAAATGTGCCTGTACCACTGACAAGAACTGTCAATTACCAAAAGCTGGGATAAAACACACACTGAGGGGGCGGCGTTTAGCTCAGTTAGTAGAGAAGCCGCCCTATGTGCGAATGCTCAGTCCTTGCTGTGGAAGCCCAGGGTTCAAATCCGACCTGTGGCTCTTTCCAGCATGTCATTCCCCATCTCTCTCTCCCCGCATTCCTGTCACTCTTCAGCTGTCTCTATAATCTTAAAATAAATAAAAAAATAATCTTAAAAAAAAAAACACACACACACACACTGTGCACACACAAGTGGTTATTTTGAGCACTTGTGGCATCTTTTTGAATTCTAATACCACAAAGTTCTTGTACTGCAGCTCGTGTTTATATATTCCATAAACGTTCCAAGTGATGCCGAGCCCTAGTGAATGTACACAGTATGTGCTCCATATCCAAATTCGACCATCAATTAGCCTGAAGAAATAACTTACACTCTAAGAAACTGATGTGTCACTTTTCACTGACTTTTTATAAAGCAAACAATCAATAAATTGATCAAGAAAATATCAAGATTCAGAATTAAACAGTAATAAAATAATTATTTGCTGTAACTTGAGACATCCTACAGATATATACAGTATGTGTTACATCTGTTGTCTAAGCTGCCCTCAAACTTCTTTTTAATGGTTGACTTGTTGGGAATCTGTAAACAGAAGTGTTTTCTTCTGCCTTTTATTATGTATTATGGGAATCCTTCATACAAATGCAGCTTTGTAGTCACAGAAGAGCCTGAGAAAGTGATTGCCAGGCTTCCACATTCACATAAACACACTTCCACAACACACTAGAACCTTCCTTTGGTGGATATATTTAGGTCACTGGTTGATGGCTCGGACAGATGCACATTAGGAGTTCAATCCTGTGTTTGTGTGTGTGAGGGAGCGAAGCCTTGTGAATGTGACCGTGCATTTATCAGCCATGCTGTCGCCTACAGTGTGTGACAGTTAGAGAGAGCCGGTGCCGTGGGGACTTCCCACTGGCATTAAGAAAGCTCTCTCCGTGGGATGCGTCAGCCAATGAGCAGCGGAGCCTCGGGGGGCTGCCTTGTTAATTAAAGCTGGAGTTGTTTGTCAGTGCTGGCATATGATGCACAGCGCGCTATCACCGTCAGGGGAAAGACAAAACACGAAGCAAGATTGCTGCAACCCCTGCAACAAATCTGCTGCCTCACCATGGAAGCAAGACATCTTACTACAGCAACTGCTGCTGTGGCTTCCAGTGTCAGTATCAGTTTGTACTGTGTTACCCAACCTGCAAGCGGGGTCTGCGCTTCAAGAGGAGAAGCACACCACCGATCAAAAGGAAAAGATGGGATTTGCAAACAACCAAAAATCTTGTCTAAGATGTTAATCTCAAGAAAGCACCAACTTAAACTTGAGCTGAGAAGGCGTCAATACAACTCTGCATCGGTGCGACCATGGTATTCACTAATTGTCTCTGGCAAGTAATGTTCTGACTTGAAGTGTCGCATTTGACAGTGGAGTGCTCCTGAGTGTCAGTTGCGCTAATGACAGCTAATAAGGAACACATGGTGCTATCTGAGTGCTAACAATGAAATGCCCAATAATGAATGTGGTGTAACCTGAGCTGTAGAGGTGCAAGGATGGATATTTAAGGGGGAAAGAAAAAAAAATAGAATTATTTCCAACGGGTGCACGGTTTGAGGCTCCCATCAGAGCACTTGATGAAATAGAAAGACACATACTTGTAGCTGGAATGTTGCTGGCTTAGATCCACACACCAGCTGGGAAAATATGGGTGGAGAAAGTGAAGCAGCAACTCAAAGCTTCCCTAACAACTACTGTCAAGCTCCCCTAGGGCAAGGGACTTCATTTCCCCATATTGCTTTCGTTGAGCTGCTCAGTAGCCAACGGCAGAGGATGATGAGTTTAAGTGTGCAAAATGGGGCTGTGAAGGAAAGAGCAAGCATATTTGTCAAAACTTAAATAAATAGACTCATCAAGACGTTCTATATATGAAACCCATTTCTGTCCCAATGCCTGGCCTTTCCGCTTCCTGCCTTCAACACTGTTGTAATATCACTAAATCAACTAAACCTAAATCCCCATTAGAATGAATTTAGAATCTCATGCTGCGGAACTAAAAACCCAAACAAATCTGTAAATTCATGTTAAAGCAGATGAACAGAAGGATTGTGGATTAACGAGAGGGGATTTGCCACTCCAGCGTCACTCACAGAGCAAATGGAGCAAATCAAACATCTTATTAATACTGTGACAGATGGATAGTTGTGTCATTTTATTATCTGCTCACTTGTTCGATACCCACAGGGAGACTTCTGGAGGGCTTAAGCCTCAGCAGGTAATTGTTTTATAGCGCTGCTGTCAGGTGAAAACCTTTTTATATCCAGTAGGTTGGCTTTTCAGCATTTGAGAAATTATGTATTCTAATTTTTCTAATCATATTTTATCTAATAATATTGCTGGACACACTAGGTTTTTTCCTTGCAGAAGCCCACAATATCAAATTGACTATGCTTACACTGTGTGAATCATCACAGAATCATCCCTAACATTTCTCTAATCACAATAAGGTGCCTGTGACAAAACAGCACGCCTGTGTTTGTACAGTTGATTTGCACAGGTAAGTAAGCGGCTTTCCTATGAGGAACGGGAGGGAGATTCAAAGCATATAAACACACTGTAATCAAATGCGGCCTTGGCTACAAATTGCTTTCGGCTGTAGTGAACCAGGTTACAGGAGTGGGCGAGACCACCGTATAGCCTAAGCCTTCATCAAGGGAGCTTGATCCTTTCAGTGCAGAGCTGGAGCATCAACAACACCTACCATCCGATTGTGTTTAGAGTCAAAGTGCTCTGGGAGAAACCCATAACCTCAGGCTCTTAAGAACAGGCAGTAGCAGCTGTGCACAAGTTACTGACTAAAATAGGACAATCCAAATGACAGTGACAGCAACCCAAAGGTGACAGGGATTTTATGGAACATGCTCATCCTGAGGGCTTAGATAGAGATTAAAGGAAACAAGATAAAGTAAATATTGGTATGTCGGGCATGTGGGCTCATTGAACTCAATGGAGGATGGGATATTAATGTTGGCAGAATGCTAGTGAGCCTGAGCGTAAAGGCCTCACATAAACAGTACCATGCTGGCCATCAGTCACTTTGATGAAGTCAGGAGGACCACACACACACCCTCTGCCGAGGCTTAACAGTGCATGATGCAATAGGTCACAGTTACTCCCTGGCCAAACGCTGCTGTGTCCTCCTCATAATTGATGAGCAATTAGCACAGGTAGTGTAGGTCATGAGCTCCACTCAAGCATACAGTAAGTAGGTGCAAGCATGAGTCATGACCGATCACAAGGCATTTCCAGCGTGCACACATTTCACAAGACTGCATTTCATCCCCAGTGATGCAACTTATTAACTGAAAGCACATTGCTGTCACGTACAGTAAACACTATATGTATAAATATGTAAAGTCGACATGCTTGTTTGTTTCTCCACATGCAGCAAAATCAAGAGGCAAAGCACCAAAAAAAAAAAAAACTGCACATCCCCTCGTGTAATTGTACCAGATCCTCCAACATCATTTAATAAGCACAGTCCATTTGCATGCAAATCAGACCAATTACCAACAAGTAGCTGGCATGTGAGTATCATTTCACATAGAGCTGTATCATGCCTCATTTGCTTAGCCTTGAAACATAAGCCTCTATGCAGCGCACATTGTTGTCTCGTGTGTTCATTCAACATGGATTTAGCACTTCAGCAAGAAAACTATTACTGTTCTGCAATGAGTATTTCAATCTCAAACACAAAGATGTATTTTTATTATGATAAAGCATCAGAACAGAAACCCTTTTAGGAAAGGATAGCAACCCACAAGAATAAACAGGACCACACCTTGAACACATGTGAAACCTGTGAACTTAAATGACCTCTAACTGCAGCAAATACACACACATACGCACAAACACAATATTATTCCTTGAAGTTTATAGGGCAGGGCTGTGTTGACAGCAGAGGAGACACCACTGTGCTGGCAGAACATGCTAGTGAGAAGCACTTTGCGGCTGTGACATCCTTAAAGTTTTTCACAGTCAGCAGCTGTCACAAGTGGCAGCTACTCAGCACAAAGGGCAGAAATACTCACAGAATCACAGCACGCTGTGCTCATACAAGTCCACAAGAATGGGTACAGACACATAACTTTATGCACATCTGATAACATGTAACAAGTTTATCTCGCTGTGGCCTCACAGTGGAACTAAATGGGGAGTTTATTCTAGAACTTCCTTTTGTATGGTATCATGACATGATTTTATGGGGTGTAATATTGTCAACCCATATTAACCACATAGATTTTCCAGTTCTGTCTAGTGTCTGCTATGCTTTTTATATTAATTACAGAATAGCTCTTTGTGGTTAGGGTTCCTTGCATACTGGCTTCACACTGACACCCTTCCTCTTATTCCTCCCCTCTGCTTTTACACCCACTCTAAGCACCATGAAGGGCCGAGCTAAATAGAACGGTAATATAACCACTGATGTCCCCGGACAGGTTGTTAACAGATGGCATGTAGAGAACTGATGATCAGCTCCATGTGAGTGAATCTTTCTATGTATCAGGACGGACAACTGGTTCATATTTCATGCAGTTATTTTGCTGCAAATCTGCATCCAACCATTATACTGACTAAGCACCATGTAGGAGGCAAGAGTCAATCATGACTGATTAATACCACTGCTAAGCCTGCATGGGTGGTTGTCATGAAATGAGGTGGCCTGTGGTATGATCCATGGGCTTTCAAATGAGGTCATCATCTTAAAATACACAGACCTCAGTGAGCACGTAATATGTTAGCTCTGTTTATTAAAGCTGGCGATTTACTTTATATCTCAACTACAGCAGTGCTACCATTCTCAGAATGATCCATGGAGGAAACAAACAATCCAAAATAAACAGGCCTGCCTGCCTTGTCAGTCAGCCTGGCGTCCCGCTGGGAGCGATGTTTTATTTTGTCATTTAGAACGTAATGAGATAACAGAGATAAGAGGATGTCACAGAGGAACCTCCTTTCTTTCCTCGAATCATCCCTCTGACATCAGACATACCACATGGTAATGACAGAGACAGAGTTATCAGCACATGGTGTATCAGCCTGTGACAGACGAATGGTGCAATTTATCAAAGAGCAAAATGTCAAGAGTGCACTGTGCATCAGAATCTGAAACAATCTGAGCCTTACTGACACAGCAGCACCTGTTTATTTTCCTCAACACACCATATGCTGCCAATGATTAACATCTCACTCGCAGAGCCTTGAACTTGTAATGTTCTGCAAACAGAGTTGTGTGCTGCAGTGGTTGTCAGACACTCTCATGTCAAGATCTCCAAACAGACACAAGTTTAGCTCCATGAAAGCAGGTACCAGAACATCTGTGCTGTACCTCTAACAATCTTTGCTCTAGATGATCAGATATTTAGAAGAGCCGTGCTCACACAGTCTCTAATTGGCATCATCTCAAGTAAATTAGAGAAGAATTAGACTAGTCCTCATGTTGCCGGTAAGTGGGGAGGGGAGAGGTGCTCAAGGACCCCCACTTTGATAACCACTCCACTGATGAGGAATGCAGCGCAGACACACGCACACATACACACACAAACAGGTAATGATCCGGTTCTTCCTTACCTCCAGACGGTCCAGGCTGATGAAACTGGTGATAGCAAATCCATCAATGATATCCTCCTCCTGCGAGCTGGACTCCCGTCTCTTCCGCCGGGGGGGACGCGGAGCTCTGGCGGCGGCTGCGGGGTGCGGCGCCTTTTTACCGGCCAGGGAGGCGGCGTCCCTCCCCGGACTGTGTCCCTCCCTGTCGGAGCAGGAGGAGTTGGGGTCGGGGCTGCGGGCGTCTCTGCTTCCTGCCTCCCGCAACCTCCGCACCCTCTCCCGCTTGGACCGGCATCTCCGACCCTGCTGCTTCAATTTCCCATCCATGTCGTTAGAGAGCAGCTTGCAGTGTCAAAAAAGAAAATATAAATATAACTCCACACACAGCTGAGTGCTCGCCTGAACGCTCGCTGCACCGCGTAATAACAAATAACACACACGCACACACACACATACACACACACACTGGACTGACAATTGTAGGCTGCGCTATAACGTGTAGATAGCACTGCGTGTGTGTGCGTGTGTAAATAACACCGCGAATAAAGCCTTATAACACTCAATGACCTTGAGTACAAACCTCCCCAATCTCCATTACGATAAGCAAATGTTCAAGTATCCCACTCAGGCGGCAGACAGAGCAAAGCGACGCGGATCCACACGCTTTATTTTTGTCACGAATCTGCACTATGTCGACGCGGTGTCCGTTAAAGCAGGTGCAAAACGGCCAAACAGTAAAAATCCACGCATTACACTCGCTTTGTAACTTTTGTTGCATCTGAATAATAACAGGCAGCGTTACAGCCTAACCTCGCAGCATACCGCAGACAGCGCAGAGAAATCATGTCGCTGCCCGTTGTTGTTTTCCACCACCCCAATCCATGATCCAAGGCTGTCAAATAAAAGAGCTCGGGATACTATCCGTCCGAAACACAACGCCAGGCGAACAAGTACGTATCGATTGTGGCTGTCGGATGAGTGAATAATCTCCGCACGCGTCGCGTTTTAAGCCATATTCCTCTCTGCGCTTGAGGGGCAAAAGGATCCCAAGTCTGAGAGCTACTTATGCGCAATATTTCCTAAATGATCCGAACCGTCCGAATGAGACAACCATCCAGTGTGTAATCAAACTCCACGAGGCGATGAAGCGGTCTATTCCAGTTTAGATAATGTTGAGTTTCCTATAAATCCAATCCAGTCCGTCCCTTGGCTGCTCAGTGGCTCATGGTATTTTCTATTCGCATAAGAAGGCTTTGATAAGTGTCCTTAAAGCGACAGGAGTGATTAAAATCTCCTCCTCCTCCCCCCCACCACCCCCCCAGCCCTTCTCATTCCCTTCATCCGAAATTAAGAGACACAGTCAAGCTTCAGAGAACCCACATAACTGACGTATTTCCGCCACTTCTGGTTTGCAATTTACCATAGGAAGGAGGCTGGTGTAAAAAAAAAAAAAAAAAAAAAAAAAAAAAAAAGGGGTGTGTGTGTGTGTGTGTGGAGGGGGCTCTCTCTTTCACACTGTTGGGCACACTTTGTCACACAAGGCACTATTTTAGTCTGTCTGTCTGCCAGAGCTGATGCCACATCATGCGTATCCCACTGACTGTTTGTGCTGTCACTGGTAGAAATTGCAGGGCACTCACTCACTCACTCACTCACTCACGCATACATACACACACACACATCAGTTTTTGACAGCTTCTCCGTTTGGACCATGTTGGCTATGCCCACCTTCCCCTCGGCTCTCTGAGCTCACCAGCAGACACCAGTAAAGTGTGGAAAAAGTGGAAAGTTACATTTCATTGTCAGATTGTACAGTAAATATCTGAAATATGGCTTGCTGTACTTACCCTGCCCCGTGCTCCAGCTGTTTAAAAATCCCCTGAGCAGGACTGGTGTGTTTCCCAATCTGCAGTGTGGGGACTTCCAGGGGTCCCCTCTGGGAGTTCCAGGGAGTCCTCTGCAAAGAAAGGCACATCTTAATTTCACTGATTTCCATCAGAGGAAATTAAAATTATGACATTATATAATAACTGTATTGTATAATAATGACTTCCATTGTAGGCTTCACTGTCCCTTCTGTATTGTAACTCCACCTACACATATTCAAGTCTTTATAGATGTATTGTAAATGTCCTGAATGGAGCCATGATGTGGTGTACATCATATTGGTCTGGGAGCTCCATAATATATAAAAATGCAGGGACCATAGAAGATTAAATCCACATTGCCTACTACAGTATGCGTGTTTCTACTGTATATGATAAAACACAGACTCGTCCTGTCCTTAATCTTTATGAGGCTATATTCCCTGTGACATCAGTCCCACATGGAAATATAACCTCCAGAAACTAATATGCAAATGGAAAATTACACTGATTAATATATAGATTCCAGGTAAAGTTAAGTTTCAGAGGAAACTCTGAAAATACAATATCATGTTACAGAAGACAGGGAAGTGGTGCTTCCTTTGTATATGCCTGGTTAGCATTTGCATAATGCTTTGCTTAGCTGGACACACTCTCTCTCTCTGAGCTTAAATGAAAGAAGTTTGCTGCAGCTGCCATTTTTAATGTCAGGCTTAATTCATATACTGGGATTATTTTAACTTTATCACATAGTATGCATTATAATATTAAATGCTGTGTGTAGCTTAATGAGCAGAACATGCTGTAACAGAACCTCAAGGCCACCTTTGTTAGACAGTTAACACACTCAGGATGTATTTTGGATTAAAACACGTCGCAAAAAATACAAATAAAAATGACAGCAAAGATGACACAGGTTGTCATTGAATTACACCATGGCCTATTGAGTCAGCAGCTCATCCTATTTGGCTATTTAATAAGACATATATGAACTACATTGTGACTATTTGCTCTCATTAGCAAGATATGGGGACGTGTGGGGAGAAACACTGACAAGGAACAGTTAATATCACAGGCTCACTAGTAATGATCTCATTCGAAGGTGTGAAAGCTGAAGAGAAATTACAGCTTCAACCAGTGTGAAACATTACATATAAGAAGAATCCTCTGTATCGTTATTTGATCTTAACAGTACAGGAAACAGTGAAAGCAAAGCTACGAGAGCCAGACTGAAATATTTAGGCAGTTAGTGTGGTGGTTCAGATGCAGGAATTTTCTTTTACGGCGAGAATCTTCTGTGAAACTGCAAGGCAATGCATCAAAATGCAAAACGAAACTACTTTTATGCAAATGCAGTGTGCTGCAGGGTAAATTATCCAGAGCACTGTAGGTGATTAAACCAGAGTTGGACTGAGTGAGTGAGTGAGTATGATGAAGTTTTCATGATACGGTGCTGCATCAGGTTACGCTGTGTAATCTACACGCAAATATCAAAATGTTATACATAGTCACTGCTTACAACTGGCTGCAGTTCAAGTTCCATAACTAAGAATGCCCTCATGTACTTTTCATCCGAGCAGCAAATTTGAAGATGACAGCAAGTGTATTCTACCTGTATGTTGCTTTGGAGAACAATAACCAGGTAAGTAGCACATCAATCTTCGAGCAAATGGACCTTTTGGGAACTTGAGACGCTATCACTTTCATGTTGCTTTAACCTCTGTAACCACTGTGAATAAACCCCTCTCTGTTTGAGCAGCTTTGCAAGAACTAATTCAGTAAGGAGATTAAAAAAGGGGGAACAGGTATGGTGAGAGGGCCGTGGAGGAGAGGGAAGAGATTACCTCTGTTTCTTCCATGCTACTATTTGCTGTGAGCTTAATCCATAGCTACAGACTCTGAGCTCCCACATCGCAGTCATTCAAACACTCGTCTCTTTGAAATGTTTAGCCCTGGCTGCGCTGGAAGCTAAGGGGAGGGAGCCTGTCATGGTTTTATGATATTTAAACGGTAGAATTGTTTTTCTTTGCCTCTGCCACCACGATAAGGATTCATTTGATGTCGCTGAGGTCAAGGTGCTTCTTGCTTAAAGGGTTATTTTCCGTTGAGATAATTCTGAGAGTGTACCGTGTGGTGTAGGCATAAGACTGAGAGGTGAGGGATCTGAAGAAAGCAATAATAAAAAAATAAAAAAAAGATTTCTCCTCAAGTACACACCGTATCCTTTGTAAAGAATATAGCCCCACAGAAATCAATAAGCCTAGATTTCACACTAGAACACTAGACAGCTGTAAGACACAAATCCCTACAGTGTTGTAAGGAGAATTAATTCTCTTGGTCTTACAACATCATTTGTGCAAAGTCAGTATATTAGGACCACATTCATCAATTGTGTAAGCCATTTCTTAGCTTTCCTAAGGCATGATAATGGTTTAACTAGCAGATTCTGTTCTTCTGGGCAGACTTGCAACCCTTTGCCAGACAAGAACATCAGTATTGGATTATTGTACCCGTGCCAACATTACTGAAAATGCTTGCTTTCTACAATATCTATACACAGCAAGTGTATGGTATGACTCAGGGATAAATAACGTGATTAGGGGAAATGAATGATAAGTTAAGGTATAGAGTTAGGCAACTGAAAACACTTTGGTTAAGCTCACAGAGAGATCATGGTTACATTTAATAAAAAGCAGAAAAAGCATGGACATTGGACATGATCGACTTCTTGTCCCGTTTTCTGCATTTATAGTAAGTCATATGTGCTACTCAACCATCCACCACCCAGATATTGGACCTACATCATACGCTGCAGAATTGTCCTAAGTAGATGTAGTTTCTAGGACACCGGGCTGGGGCTTAAGGGGACCACAGTGTAATAAGAATGTTCTGTCCTTGATCATTCATGGGTCAAACATTTCTACTGCAGATCAACTTTTTCTCTCAGTAGAGTTTGTTTAATTTTGTGTGACATGAATAATGGTCTCAAGATTCATCTTGATCCTAACTTGGAAAAAATTTCACTGGTGAGATTCTGAATTCCTACCAGCTCACTGGGTGTAAACTTTAAACCAACCCTGCACTATTTTGGGCATTTGCTAGAACGATGCTTTGTTCAGTTTGAGGCATGGCTCTACAGATGTCAATGTCAGTCTGTCAGACGGTGGGTGGGTCCAGACTGAAATACTTAAACAAATGGATTGACATGTTCAGAAATGCATGGTCTCCAGAGGATGTACCCCATGGACTTTGGTGACCCCCGTAGTTTTGCTGTAATATCGTGAACAAGTTATCATTTTTGTTTTTTTAGGAAAATGTCTCAACATCTATTTGATTGGTTACATTGGCCAACTTAAATTGGCCGTTATTCTGTACAATATCTCAACATCTATGCAATTAATATGTACAGAAGTTCATGGTTAACAGATGATGGATCTTCATGAATCTTTATCTCTCTTCATGATGTTGACATTTGTTTTTTGAGTGAAATGTGTCAACAGTTATGGGATACCAAATACCATGAAATTTTGTACAGCCATTCATGTTTCCCTTAGGATGAATTGTCATCATTTTGGTGGTCCCTTAGCTATCCATTTATTTCTATATGACCAAATGCATGCAAAACCAATGACTTTTTTTTTTCTTTTTTTTTTTTGTGCTGATTAGTGTATATTAGCATATATTAGCATGCTGACACCCTAGGCTAACATGACTATTATGCCAATCGTTGACATTGTTTGTCAAACCAGAAGCAGCACACTCATGTATTAAATCCATCAGAAACTCCAGCAGCAATAGCAACCAGCTGTTTTGAATATGGAGTTGTTGGATTCTCATGGAGATATCTCAATTTGCTGCCCTGTCACTGAGGAATTACTATGAGGGAAAACATAAGTCCATGGCTTTATGCCTATAGGGCTTTCGGCTGCCTCTGTGACACATCATGGAGTAATTCACTAGTTTGGTGGCAATTTACAGGCAGACTCAACAAGAAACCCGCCCGGGGCCTCAAGCAACAAGCTCTCTCTCGGGAAACCATGGCCAGCTATAGCATTGCCTGGGCCGGGCCCTGCAAACGGCCGCATGAAAAATTAACCTGCTCACTCCACAGACAGAGCTTACACATCCTCCCTGCCTGAGAGCCTCCTTACATGCTCCCTTCATCTCTTGCCCTCTTATTCTGTCCGCTCGCTCTCTCACTCTTAGCCTTTCTTCATCTCTCGTCTTCTCTCCCTGCATGCTATCTGGACAGCTCATGTTATTTAGATCTATCAAGAGGCAGTGCTCCATATCTTTGGATCAAAAACAACAGCTGTTTGTTTCATGTTGAACACAGACAATTATTTATAGAGACTAGGAGACTGGAAGACTAGCATGAGCCTATCAGATATTGCATGTGTAATGTAAACATGTGCATAGCCACTGCCATCAAGTAGTAATGAATCATTGCTGAGTAGTTTATCACTGAAAGTCAGATGGAAGTCACCAACTTAAATAAGTGAGGTAACAACAGGAGATTAGTCAAGAAAGTGATAGCAAACGCAGTGAGGTGTCAATAATTTAACAGAGTAGGCTGTAAATCTAAGTGCCTTTGGATATTTCATACCACTGGGGAGCAAAGTTTAATCAAACAGAAAGATTGGCCCCAGAGCTGTGTGGGTGAGAGAACTGAATTTATTGGCAGCCCTTGAACAGGCAGTACGCTTTTTATTACAGGCATCATTCAGGGCGAAATTAGCAATGTGACCTGCTATTTTAGTGAAATAAATTGAGTTAAGAGATTGATGTGGATAAATGTCACGTTAAATGTCATCATAAAAAGCTATGTTTCTTTGAATTATTGTAAGCCACAAGGGGATATGTTTCTGTTCCCATTCTTTTTTCTCCTTTTTTTCTTCTTTTTTTTCACTCCAAGGATCTTTCAGTCAAGAATTCCCACTTTTCTTGTTTTGGTTCCAGGCATTGCTCAACATTTTGAGAGAAATGCCATAATGGTTTTTATTGATCCTTGATGTCTGGTGCCCTCCCTGATGCTAAAGTAACAATGCTCTCTGCCTCTCCAAATCGCATCAACAGATGTTGTGACAACAGAGCTTTTCATAAAAGAGCCCAGAGACGGTCGATATTTCCAAAGAACCATGCTTCGATTTCCGTCGGTCGGGAGAAGGATAAAGGGAGGATGTCATTTGAGTTTATAACTGTGATGACTATACTCACTACACATTTTAGTAGCACCTACAGTTCACCAGGAATAGTTCAACATTTTGGGAAATACACATATTAGCTTTCTTTTCAAGACAGATAAGATCAATACCACTCTCATATTTGCCTGTTAAATATGACTGGTTAGCTTAGCGTAGCAAGAAGACCCGGAAATGAGCGAAATAGCAAGCAATGAAATAACCACATAACCATTTTTCAAAACACTTTGTGTTTCAATCAAACATGATATAATGTGTCAATTCATGAGCCTCAAATGTGCTTGGAAATGGATTTCTTTTCATTGCAGTTAGTCATCAAAATCTCAATCAAGGAATCAAATGTTCACATCCCAAAACTACTTCCTTAACTTTGTAGTTCTGCTTCATCCTGATTCCACCAGTGCAATAAACACTGAACACAGATGAGAATCTGCAAGACTTTTCATCAAACACTTCAGTTAATTAAAAGCTTACTTGCTCAAAGGTCAGTGCATTCCTTTAAGCAAAATGGAGTGGATTGTGTAAAATATTAATTTTTTAAAGTACTCTGTAATATATTTTGCATGATTTGCATGGCAGGGTACAGCGGTGATTAGACTGTGGTGTGACCTATGGCTGAGTGGAGGAGGGAAGACAAAGCAAAAGGTTGAATTACTTGCTTAGGGATTAGTATTAAGTACACAAAAAAGAGGCAGTTGAAGATAAACTGTGTTACATGTCTGACCCTGGCATGAATGCCTATAACTCTGTAAATAACTTGAGTATAGGCCAAGACTGACAGGGTGCAAGTGGTTTCTTTTTTCTGGTGCTTTGTGAGAGACAGAAAAGCATTCCCACTGATCACGCTGCAATTAGCACCCGAGCCACCAAACCCCAGACGCTGCAGTGATCACTTGTGCCAAGTCCCCCAAAACCCCGCCACCCACACGCACAGAGACACACACACACACACACACACACACACACACACACAATGCCCACTCTCCCTTTTTCAACCTCGCAGGTCGTGTCACACAATGCCACATTAGCAGAGGTGATGTTTTCTCAGTGGCACTCAACAGGCTGACACAATGTGACAAAACTGTCACAGGGGAGGGCTTCCCCACCCAGAACCTCGCTTGTTAGAACGTGTGAATAAGTGAGCGAGTGACACAGAAACAGCGCAACAGAGAGAGAGCGAGAGAGAGAAAGAAAGACTTCTCTCAGCTTGTTTTCCACGCATATCTGCAGCGACGCAGTATAATGAGCACAATGTTAACAGAGAGGGTAAACATAGAAGGCAGCATAAACAGGCCAACGGCAGGCAGCAGTGAGGACTGTCTGTGTCTGTGTAATGAGGGAGCTGCACTGATGAGCCCGCATCCATCCTCACAATGTGGAGGACGCGTGGATGGTCACTTAATAGGGGACTTTATGAGAAATCATGACAGAGCTTATCTTTCATTCATTTCATTTTATTTACCCAAACAGAGTTTGCAGGCCATTTTCTTTTACTACCAGTGCTGCTCAGATTTATGCAGGTTTGACCACTAAGCAGTTGTTAGTGGGTTAAGAAGCCCTGCTTGACAGCTCCTTATTAGTATGTGCTGAAGGCGTATAATCCATGATAGTAAGATGGATAGTAGATGTATGCAAAGGAACAATATTTCTGTACATCACATCATCATTTTGTACTGTATACAAAGTCCAATTTACTATAAAACTCTGAAACATTTAACCAACGGCATGTCAACAGTACTTAAATAAAAGTTAAATACAGCTTATTCATTTTTCTCTAGGATATTTTCACTATTATATTAGCTTTTGAAGTGGTGGACGAATGTTCTAGTTAAGATATAAATCTTGTCACAGATCAGCATCATTATTCTTTGATGCCACTCATTGATGCTGTGCAGAGCATACAACAAGATGCCATCGTTCTGTCTTTACAAAAAGCGCAAACCCCCGCCCCAAAAAAGAAAAGAAAAAACTGCCATAGTCTTCTGTCCCTTTGAGCTGTGCTGATATGCATTATCTCAAGTGTTAATACAGTGCATACATTCAAAGAGAGACTGAGAGTCTCGCTGAATAACAAACGAGTGGGAAGAATAGAAAATCAACGACGGGCAGATTGAAAGTTAAAAGGCTGTAAAATGAGCGTGTGTTCAAACAGAGAGAGAGAGAAAGAGAGAGAGAGAGAGAGGGCCTCTGAGCGGGTGTATTATACTCTCCTTCTTATAACGCTCCCCTGGCTTTCACAAGGCTCTTGATTAGCAAACAGCAGCCCCCGAGATAAAACACACTCATAGACACAGACTGGATTTGCATGTAAAGAGACTTGGAGCTTTTCATGCATGCATCTACTCCAGGCAAATGAGAGAACATGATGTGTTAGATGCTGGTCCTTCTTGCAGGAAAGCTTCTGATTCCCTCTTTTGTTGGGTTAGAAGTTCCTTCACTTCGTACTCATATTGCCTTCGTAACACTAGTAGTTTATTTGTCCTGACAATTTAAGGAAACATTACACTGCACATACATTTGGCACACAAGTAAAATCTTAAATAAACATTGCATGCATAATGCAATCCCTTAAGGTTTACATGCAAGGCTAGACACACAAACTGGAACAAAAGGACATCGCACACAAGGGAAACAGACACTGGAAGATATACAGTGCTGCGCGCGTCACTCCACAGCTTTCATCGCTTTGTGTACTCAGACAAGATGTTTATAATAAAACAACAGAGCTGATTAAAAAGTACCTCAAGTAGATTTGCATAAAACAATGTGACACTGTGAGCAAATACATATGGATAATTTGCTTTAAAAATGAAGACGTGCTGAGGCAATCCAGTGTATTACTTTCATGTGAGAAAAGCAGTCGCTTCTTGAGTTCACCCCAAGTAATGACTTGGCTAAATATAATTTATGACTGGGATCATAAGTTATTCACCGACTTGCTGATTAATTATGTAGACTCTAAGTGTAATATCTCTGATTATGTGTGACAGTAGATTTTCATCGTTACAGATGGAGGGAGCTTCTATCAGCGGGTTCATGCTAAGCAGCTCTCTTTTGTAAATTGATCAGCATTTGAGCGAATGTGAAAAAAAAGTGTTCATCCTCTTGCTTGATTGTATAACGCAGAAGGATTTTCTTCCTTTAAACTATGCATGCATCCATTAAAAATCATTACTTTAAGGTCATGATTTAATCCCTCTAAAATACAGAGGATCCAGTCTGTAGTAGCTAAGGTGATTTTGTCCTTTTTAAGAGTAAAAGCCACTTCTTTGCAAATGTTTGAATCACATATTTGAACTGAACTGAATTTATAGCCCTGGAGCAAAGTAAAGTTATTCTCTAATGATGACCAAATACAGAGAAGGATATGGTCGAAACCTTTCATCCATTTTTCATGCTTGTTTAACTTTTCCTACACGCCACACCAAATCCATTTTCCACACGAATTTTGAGGAGCCTTAGCTCAAGATTGGTGCAGACAGCTTGTTAAATATGTATCCGCTGAGCGGTGGGCAACCTGCTGAAGTGGCAATGTACCTCACCTCCAGATGAACAGAGCGAGTGAATGAATGATAGATCCTACAGTGAATCAGGGCCTAAACTTCTGTAGCATTTCAGAAAAAGGCTGGTGTGACACATCTCTACATGTACTGAATTGTGGAAGCAAAAATATTCAAGGTGCACAAAATCACACTGATGTGATCCAGGCATGGCAGCCCGAGCAGCCAGGCCGCATTATATTTAACCTCACAAATTTTTAACAATCATCATTTTTGTAAAAAGTTGATAATGTCTTCATGAGTTGTAAAAAGAAGAAAGCATACCTTTTTGTCTCTGGTCTATTTCCCTGGTAACATGGAGCAGCATAGTTGAGCCTTTTTCAGTGATGAGCAGCATATCAACAAGAAGGCACACCTGAAAATACAAAGTTTGTTTGTTTAGTAATTTCACTTGACATGTTAAACTGTGTTCACCCTAGATCCAACTAGGTGTCACGTGTGTTCCCTAACTCCAACCAGAAAGATCTGTGTCTTGGTCTGTGTAACACACAAACACAAATACAGTGCAGTGCATGTCATCCACAGTGTGCCTTTCTTTGTTGCTGTTTAGTGAGTCACTGTCTCTGCAGTACTATCTCCAAGCTGATCTGTAGTTAATCTTTCAGAGGTCTCTGGTGGGAGGAAACGATGAAGGGAGGAGGAGAAAGACAGAGAAATAGAGTTACTCTCTGCTGCAGCCCGATGAGCTTCCCTAAGCTGAGGCTCCCCAGGGAGTGCTCATATGTCCAAAACCCAAAACTTCACAGACTCAAGTGATTATGGTTATAGTGTGTGTTTACGTGCCTGGGCTCATGTTCAATGTTCACTTACAGACTGAAATAAGCTTTAAGCTTTTTGATATTTCAGCATCAATATCTAGTGAAGTACTCACAGAGCTGCAGGGACTTAATAGGTTTCATTAAATCGGACTGATTTAAAGCATCAGCAGTAAATTTAAGCAGTCGCAGCCTGTTGCCGAATCCACGTTTTAGTTTCCTCAAGGCCTAAAGTTGAGAGCCTCTTTTCTTTTACGTACATCGTGTCTTCAGGATTAAAGCTGACTGAGACAGAAAAATCAATAATGGCTCGGCTTTTAGTGAGTGTGTTTCATAGAAAGATGGTTGATTTCTGGCTGTTACAGCTGTAGCAGATAGTTAAGACCTGCACTTTCTCTGGTTGTGAGCAGCGGCTGAGTTCCCTGATGTCCATCATTTTAACACACAGGGTTGTAAAAAAGTCATTCAATTCTTTACAATAGATAATGAATTTATGAGGACAAATACAAGGCTTTCATATAACAGTTAATTAATATGCACACTTGACACCAACTGGACAGGAGGGCTAATACATGTGGTTATTGACAGCATTCAATGTGAATTACATGACGTGGTAGCTCGCTCTGTGTTAATCTGTCAAAATGACAGACAGCCTTCTGACTTTCCTGCCACTGTTAAAAGAAATTCAGTCAATGATGGAAAGTATTCTGTCAACACAATCCCTGTTTGTAAATCTGTCAAATAAAGAAATCCTCAAAGTGAGTCAACAAGTAGAGTCCAACAGATTGAGGACACAACTCTGTTTCTGGTGGGCTTCCAGGTGGCAACTAGGCAGACTATGCTGGGCTGTTCCGCTGCAGGCTCTGCTCACTCATCTCATTTCTCCTGAGAGGCAGTTCACCGCCAAGCACTAGAGATCTGCCACGGAGAAGACAGAAAAATCGTTTTCTTCCACTTTCTTCTGCCCCCGCCTCGCCCGCCCTCCCTCCCCAAAGAAGCTCCCGTTTGTCTGTGATCGAGCAAGCAAGATGAAGATCAAACTTCTATCTGAAAGAAAACAGGTACACACACATTCATAGACAGAGCAAACACTTTCATGCATCCTGTGTCCCAGCAATGCATACTTTCTGTGCCTAAAGGAGTTCTTACAATTTGTACAAGATGAGAGGCAGAGAGAGAGAGGGAGAGGCAGAGAGATATTGGATGTATTCTCCACCTTGCTTCACTTCTCCGTGGCACCCAGAGGCTTCTCTAAAGCTTTTAGTAAAAAAAAAAAAAAACAAGCAGCTGTGTGATGGATCAAACAGCAGCGGCAGCCACTTCCCAGCCTACCCAGCAGACTACTGGCTTTGATATTTCTGTCACTATCAGTCCCTGTGTTGTGTCTGCTTTATACACTGCTGCGTAAATGAATCTTTTCCTTTGGTCCTTTTTCCTCTCCTCATTCCCCCCATTACTCCTCTCCCTCCTCCAACTCCACTCCCATCTAGCTCCCTCAGTTGTCCCATGTCCCTGTCTACATTTTTGTCCAGGGTTCCCTCTTCCAGGATTGACTCGCAGTACGCTTGCAGTGTTCCATGCTCTGGTCCTGGAGAGTTAAACGATGCATTTGCCATTGTAATTACTGCCAGCTCAGTGGGCAGGAGGCGGATGGTGGAACACGCTACTAGTTCCTACCAAAACAGGGGTGTCCCTCTCTACCTATAAAAAACTCCTGAAGAGAGTACCTCCACTCCTAGCACTACCACCAACGGGTCATGATAAGCCTATCCTCCCTCTAGAGCTGTTACTTAATTCTATGTGAGTAGAACTTATTGCTGCACTAACATGTCCTTATTGCACTGTACCTTGATTGGTTGTTATTGTTTTTTTGTACATCTCTAGTCTCTTGCCAATCAAGAGATTGTTGCATTTGGGATTGCCAATCAATCCCAAATGCAACATGTGACTACTGGAACTTGAATCTGAAGTCTTGACATCCTCATGTAATTTAATTCCCTACCATTTGTGTTTCAGAGTAGTTTATTCGCATAGGCAGGAGGACTTAGAATGAGATGAGGGTCATGTTCGGTGGACTGATTAGAGGTCAAGGGGAGGGATGAAGGAGTCAATTGCCAGGGGATGATGGTTAATAGGGATGAACGAAGGGGCAATTAGAGTCATGATTTGGCTGCAGCGGCTTGAAACCTCAGGGTCAAGACTAAGGGTGGGGGCAAGTGAACTTACTACCTTGTCATCCCTGTGTTATTTCTAATAGAAGAAAAAGAATCACCTGGATGGGAGTATTAACTCTAACGCGCATGTCTTTGATTGTGGCACAAAACTGGAGTACATGGCCGAGACCCACAAGAGCATGGGGAGAATGCGGAAGCTTTACAATGCAAGGACCTGGGACGGCCGAGGTTCAAACCTGGGACCTTTTTGATGTGTAGCCACAGTGCTGCCACAGCCGGCAGAAAGGTTCATGCTGAACTGAGGGAAACGGGAGAGAGGGGTTAGAAAGACTTAATGGTATACACAGGTGATCGGGTTACAGAGGCACAGATGATTGAATTAGCAAAACAGAGGTGTCAGGATTAGTGAGGAAGACCCGTTCTTGCTCCTGAACCTTAGTTGTAAGCTTGAATGTCCCTCAGGATCGATAAAGTATCTATCCATCTATCCATCAATTGATCTATCTAATAACTTAATTTAGTGCAAACAGTAGAATGCTGATCGAGTACCACAGAAGAAGAAAATTGTGGACATTTGTCCAGCCTTATGTTTGTTTTGGTTGGGAGCTCCTATTTTCATTCAACTGGGGTGTAGCATAGTCTTGAAATTCAGATATTAACCTTAAAGTTTTAATTTTGTCATCCAATGTAACATGTTGAATGTATTTAGTCTGTGCAGTTTAGTCGTGTCTTCTGAGACTAAAAGAAAAAACCTGAAGTAAAAGACACAAATCTACTGTTGGTTAGTTTCTTATATTCAAAGATCAGAGCAATGTTGTTCCTCAGCAATGTTAAAATTATACTACCACTGTGCCTTCTCTAACGCAACACTTTACTGTATGCTAGAGCTGTAATTCAGCTTCAAACCGTGCAGAAATTTGAAGCCATGCCACAAGAAACAAACTCTTCCCATAACACCTTGGGTTTAGGCTCTCTGGACTGGTTGCCAGTTTCTCTTAGAAGTCATTTTAACTTTTACCAACCACATACAAGGCTTTACATGGCCAGGTGCTGGATTACATCAGTGAGCTTTTAAGTCCCTTCTGTCCCAGCAGACCAAACTAGAGCCAGGCCTGAGTCATGGTTAAATTCAAGCAGTGATTGAGCTTTTGACGAACCTTGGCTTTGGAGCAGTCTGTTATTAAGTATTCAGTCTGCTGGCAATATATTTAAATCCTCAAAACACATTTTAGAAAGACTCCAGAATACACACCTTTTTGTTTAACACTACTCTGTAATGTTACCACCAGTTTATACTTTATCACTCTCTTTAACTTGTTTTTTTTATAGACTTTTGGCTTCTTTATATGTGGTTGTTTTGTTTTTATTGATTGCTTTTCATTTCTTTGTGGCTGAATTATTGCTGTTTTTACTCCTTTTATTTTGTTGCCCTTATCTCTCCATACATCTTGATATTGCTCTTTATTTTCGGAGCGTTTTGGGGGCTGAGGGTGGAGTGTTGCGGGTGGAGAGATCATATATTTGTTCAAAAGACCTGTGAGTGCTCTGTGGCTATAAAGGATTACGCGTAAGCATTTGCTTTAAAAAGTATCCTTTTTTTATCCAGGGATTTTAGACATGCTGAGCAGGCATACCTACTGTATATTACATGCATACATCTTCATCAGCAATGCCCTGTGTTATACTCACTGACTTACACACCTGGAAGCTACAAACAGTCACCTCAGATCCCCTTGTGTTGATGGGGGTTGTTTTTATGCAGTTTTGTTTAAATTACATTGAGCAAGGCACTACTACTCTACTGCCACTACTCCAAGTAAGACTTCATAAATTATAGGATAATGTAGAATAAGTCTGACAATCTCACAAATATACCTACACTTTGAAACCCATTTGTTTTCATCAAGAGTAGTATATTGAATTGTTCATAGAAGACATAAAGACCACAAATGCATAGTCCCTAGGCCAGCATCTTATGAGGAAAATTATGCATGAGTAATTGATCGTTTCCATACAAATAGCTCTATGATTAAATATTGAACTGTGCTGTGATATTGAAAGGGAGTAATCATAGCCTTGACGTTCCTGACAGGAGACAAGTGGTATCAATGTCACGGGAACTGACAAATCAGATGTGATTCATGCAGCACAAGTGGCATGCTGAATAGGCAATAATCCAGAGCTTGTATAAACCTAATTACACCAAATGTCACCCCATCAATGATCCACTATCTCATATATAGATTAGCTACAAGGTAACAATTGGAGAGTAATGACCCACCGAAATTTGCCTTGTATTGTCAGAGCCTCGTGCTTGTTTTATTGCTCGCTCACTCGAGCTTTCTTTTAGTCGGGAGGCACATTTGCACTCAGGGTCAGCCTTTCCACATCCTGCATTTCCAAAGAGCTAAATGAGACTCTCGCTGTGGCCCCTGCCATCCTATTGATCCCCCTTCTCTAGCTCTCCAAGTGGAGTTTATGCACTAAATTTAGTTTAGTGCTAAGGGCCCTCATTAATAATAGATCCATCAGTCGGGGGTGGAGGGACCATCACTGATTGATTTCAAAGAGAGAGAGAAGAGAGGAAGAATAGGTTTATTTACGTGAGTCACATCTCCTGCAGTCTGAGTCAGCTGTCCTAAAAGCCTCATCCACATATATAAATATATGTGTATGTATATATAGACACAGTATATCAGCAGTGCCATCATCCATCAGCATTTTCATATCCAAATTCCAGCCTTGGGTACTTTGTTATTACTGAATATTTGGAGAATAAGAACAGACATGCACATAAAAGCAGCAAAATGAGATGAATAGCGAGCCGAGGTCTGCGAAATGCTGCACGAGCAAAAGGGTTATGTAATGCTGCATGTAAACACACCATGTTTGAATCTACAATTTGCTAACAGATGGAACGCAGCTCCAGTCATTAAACAGGCATATTTCCATCCCACAGCAATCACATGGTTACAAAGAACCTGTTGACCATCAGTCACAAACAGGCAGTTATGATGTGATAAACATAAAGGAAAAGAGAAAATATGCATGCATAGTATATGGGGGGAAAAACAGATGTCATATTCTGTATAAATACATATCATTTATATCTAGGCACACATGCCTTTATACAGATGTATATATGTACAGAAAATGTCTAGAAATGAGCATGTTTTGTGTGAAGCTACTCAAGCAGTCACATATATTTAGCTTACATAACCATTAAGTCAAATGCTACTGTCAGTCTAGTATAATCCAAATGGCATTAGCTAACATTTGCAAAGCTACAAAATAAAATACACCAGATGTCAGTGCAACTATTTAATCTCCATTTGTCAGATATAAGCAGAGCAATATTAGCTAACCGCATGCAAGCCTAAATCATACAGAAGAAAATATATTTGACATTCATCAAAAATATACCACACGGCCAAAATATACAGTATGTTGGATGGATGAATGATTGTGATCTACACGTGCAAAAGTTTTGCATATAGGGTCCCTTTCTTCAGAGCATGTGCTAACTAGTTTGATACCCACTTCCATATTACAGATATTAACCGAATGCTCCAGCCTGATAAGTGGGTTTAGGTGGGACAGCTAGTTGTCAGGGGGGATCTTATTTGGATTGGGTCTGGCTGCCTTGCCACAGGGTGCAGCTGTAATGACAGGCCTTTCAGCAGCCACACAACCACACTGAGCATGCCTCATCACAGACAGCAGCCCTACAGGGGAATTATGTGGAGCGACCTGGCACCATAGCACTAGATTTTCCAGCAGACTGCCTCTTGGGTTGTGTTGACAGTGAGTAAGCCTTGAATTTACTCTGCCAGTCAATAAATCCCCCTCTCACCAAACCAATGGGAATTGAAGGATCATTGGAGGTGCTCTTTTCTTCCTGCATGCTGCACTTGTTTTATGTGATGTGCAGCTGTGGTTACTGTGTTGTGTGGGTGTGTACGCACTTAAAATAGTAGCAAACATGCAGATATCTGTAAAGGCATGGAGCACAGGTATGCATATGCATGCAGCCTTCAGCTTCAGCACACACTTTGATGATGTGCGTACACTTAGATACACAGAATTAAACATACAGTAGATATAGCAGTGTGTATAGTGTGCAGACAGCATCTGTGGTTGGCATTAGTGTTTTAAATCAAGCACCACTTTGATTCCCATGAAACCTCAGCCATCATAAAGGCGTCCATGGCGAAGTGTGTATATGTGTCTGTGTTTGAGAAAGCTCTCGGATCAAAGTGTCAAACCAATCCCCAGTGCAGCTCAGCAGGAAGGCGAGAGGTGTTTGTGGTCCCTAATCAGCCTCCTGCACAAAAATCCACTGGCTTTGTCTCATGTCACCTCTGCTTCTGGAGATAATATGACACGTACAGTTGTGCTGGGTTAATTCATAATAATGGTCTGACTTGTCAGGATTATTAATCAAAAGGAACTCCAGGAAAGCAGAGGCTTCTGTGAGCCTTGTGGGGAGTCGTGCATTCAAGAGCCACATATCTGATTAAAGTACTGCCGGCATTTTGAGCCGAGGCCCCTGAGATCAGACAGTTAAGCAAGTATGCCTGTGTGGAAGTAATGGAGAGGCTGGTGCATGTTCCAGCTGTTCTGTCTTTGAATGTAACAGGCATCAGCACAGCCAGCCCTTGACCTCACAGATCTGAAACAGCTTGTTTACCCACCATTTACCAACCATCATCATCGCATGCTGCAGCTCCCCTTTGAAAAGAGATGGACGAGGGAATATTAGATTACAAAATTCAGCTAATATGTGGAGAACCCCAAAATATATTTTCTTAAAGGTTGTTGATAGTGCAATGGCAGTGTCTCCAACTAGTGCTTGTTTCAGGATATGAGTGTAAAAACCATACTGGACACTGACAGAGCATTTCTTCTTCTGATAATAAATATCCTACTTCATTCCAGACTTATTCTGTACTGTTGAATCATTCATGTTGAATGATTCAACAGTACATGAGCCACATCCAGCACCAATGTTAAGCACCTGTTCAGTGTTCACATAGTTAAGCAAAAAGTAAGGATACAGTATGGAGATCTGTTTGCCTGAGGCACCAGAGGCTGTGCTTTTCGTCAACATCCTGTTTAGCGAGTGGGATGCTCACGCAAGGTTATTCCAGTTCTTGCAATGATGACGCTGTACTTTTGACACACCTCTTCTGTATACATATTTAGTTTCTCTCTGCATTTGACAGACACATCAACAGATTCAACTTAGTAGCATCATTGTGTTCGTCTTTGTCTTATCAGGCCATTCTGTCACACCCAACGACCTGCTGATGATTCATTCTAATCCTTCTCAAATATTAGAATTAACAGTAATTTCAATGTGTTGGTAGACAAAAACTAAACAAAATGCAACACAGGTGACTTTTATGCATGCAACACTCCAACATCCTGTTGAAGCAGGAAACACATTAACCACATTAAGATGTTGTCTTTGCCATTTTCTTTTTGTCAGGTGCACGAGCTGTAATATGTTACAGTGTTACTTACATGGACTTGAACTAACACTTATCCTCTCCATTACATTTACTTTAATCTTACTTTGATTATGCATGGCATATTCTATAGTTACATTCTAATATTTATGAATCATTGGAAAGGTTGTCTCACTATTATTACGAATATACTTGCAAGATTAGTATTTTAGATAGATTTCTGTGTGACAAAATAGACAACTGGAGGAATTTTAAGCGCATGCTATGGTGTTACTGATGTCATAATATGTTGAAATGAAAAATGTCTCTTCTGAGATCCCTTCTAACGATGCACCAAAATTTACATTTTTCTAATTTGAATTCTGAATCATAACCTTTTACTGATAAATTGTCCATGGGCCATTAATCCTGTTTCATTGCGTCATCTGTCTCTACAGTGACGACTAATGAACCAGTGCAAACCCTACTGGTCCCTAGACGGTGTGGGGGCTGGGGGGAAGCCTCTGCAGAACTGCAGCAGGGCTGGCTGGTCTTGTCAGCTGGCTGTGTTCAAGTGTCAGGTCGGCTCTCTGGATCAGCTTGCTTTTCAATGGCACCACCTCCCCTCTAATCCCTGCCTGTCATTCCACTGCATTCACAGCTCGGGCCCTCCCCTGCACAAGCCCTCAGCATAACAGACTTCTCAGTGTGCTCACACATCTCTCTGCCTCTCTCCTACACTCAGTTCAATTCAGTTCCTTTAATTTAAATTCTATTTAAGTATGCTTCCATGCTGCATATTTGTACAGAAACATATGCTACAACAGCTAAATATTGTCAGATGAAGTGCTATTATAAACAGACTGGCTATCAATAAAACATTTTTAAAAAAAGCAGAACAAAAACAATAAAATTAACAAATGTATCCAACTATCAGTTATAGAGTTTCTCTCTGTCATATTTCTCTGTGCCTTTCTTATTTAACTTAAGTCTGAATTTGCTCTTTAATGTGATTTAATGTCATGCCAATAAAAACTCTGCAGCTCTGGTTGCAGCAAAACGATATCATTTCACTACATTTCTCTCCCTCGCTGTCTCTCTTTCTAGTATGGTAATGTGCATTCCTGCCTCAGTTCAGCTGCCATGACAACTCCTGGGTTTTCTCCTCATACAGGATTGCGGGACCGGAGGGACTTTACAGAGTACGTCCTGTACTGTAAAAGACAGCACGGACACCTCAACCGAGGGAAAAGGCTATTCACGCGTCAGGCACGGAGGCCATTATGGAATAAGTGCAGTGATTTTTTTTTTTCCATGCGATATGCGGTGAAATGTAAAGCATGTCATGTGCTGATCTCTATGTTGTGCAGGCAGAGTGGAAGCTTCAGTACATTATTGTCCTTACAGTATTATTTAGTGTTTATTATTCCTCTTTTTTAACACTAACAGAATCCTTTTTTCTTGTTGTTGAGCCCTATATATAATACATCTCCAGTAACGCTGGTTTGATATGTTGCAGTTCTTGGTTCAAAGTGAAATTAATGACTTCATAAAGTTAAAATAAATAAGTTAAATAAAATTATAGTGTGTAGTTTGGCTTCAGTGGAGATGCTACTTGATATCACAGACATAACAGCTAAATTCCATCAGGTACGAGTACGACGCATTCTGTGTGAACCACTACTGCTGGAGGTGTCCATTCTAGACAATAATTGTAACCCCAGTGGAAGCAGTGCGGTCAGTTTCGAGTGAGAATACCAGAATGTTCTATTTTTTGATGGACGCTGCTTGCCACTGTGTCAGTCTGCATGGAGTAGATCGAGCTAGCAGGAAGTCAGACACAGAAACGGCAAGGCAAAAAGGAAACAACTTAACTTTGCAGCATATTTACTCATGGTAGAAGCACATAAAGCAAGGCAAATGATCAAATCTGAGCGACTTAACGGTGTGCTTCTAAAGCGCTCCTGGTGGGGTAGTAACATGTAGAACAGACATTCAAAGTGCATGCTGTCGTAAACAAGACTAAGCGTTGACATCCATGGTAGCAGCTGTGGACTCAACACAAGATAGACAATCACAGTATAATTCCCCTCAGTTATATGTGTGACAAACACAATTTGCATGTTGTGTTAAACATTGCTGTTTCTTGTGTATTTTAAAGGTTACAGCCCGCAGACAGAACATATGTAAATACATTCAAAACTGTAGATAGTTAATGAAAACCATTGTGTAAAAACAGTGTGTAAAGTCTGTATCGTTGGCAGTGTTGTATGCTGAATGTTCAATAAATCCATTTGTTTGTATTCCCAGCTGGTCTGGCTGCTCCATTAGCCATTTAAGAGCTTCTGCAGTGTTGGCTGATGGCTGATTCAGTCAATGTTGCTTTAGATAGCTCTGTCAGTATGGCAAGGTGACTGTGGCTGAAAGCAGAATGGGACTGACCTTTGAACCTCCAGCTACTCAGCTGTGATAAAATGCTGACACAATGGACTTCCACACCCCCTGAATATCTCTCTCTCTCTCTGTGTCTTGCTCTGTGCCTTCCTCTCTGTCTCTCTATATTTCTCAAAGTCCAACTCTGTGTATTATCTGCTTGCTTTAAGAGCCAACTAATTAAATCACACATCATAAATACACCACTCTGACTGCTGTGCTTCTCTGTGTGTATGTATATCTTTGGATTGCACCCCGCAGAGCTGGAGAAATGCCTACCGTTGCCTGCCAAAGACATTAAGCAGTGAATCTAAACTTTGTGCGTGTGTCCATATGCGCTAGCAACCTGTGAATATTTGCAGCTTGTGTGCTGCAATTTGAATAAGGCAACTGGAGATTCTTGGCGGGGTGATTTCTCTGTGATTAACAGCGGTGCAGATGGTTTACAGCTGCCTTTTACCACGGGAATTAACTCTTAATATTTACAATGAGGCCAACGCAGAGCCCTTGGCAGCTGTTCTGCGGTCCCCAGTGCCAGAAATAAGTAGGAAACCCTGAGCCATTCTCAGGGCACAGATCACACCTCTGTCTGCTGTCCAGCCAGACACAGAGCATGGCTGCGAGCGACAGTAGCAACAAGGAAAACAAGATTAGAGGTTCTGAAATCTTACAGAAGAACACATATTAAAAAGAAAGTAAGAAATTGTGTATTTTGCTCTTAGAAAGAAGCTGAAGAGATATAATTGAAGTAAACATTACTTCCCTCTCCTTATCATTTATTTTTTATCGCCATCCTCTACGCACTGCCATAATGTGCAGCCTAATGATGAGATATGCTCTGTGTAGAGACATCTGGGCAACTCTACAGCTCACTAAATGTGAAGTGGATTGCTGCAGAGATTTGTCAGTAAACGCTTTTGGAATCAACACATTGATAATATACTGTAGCTTCTCATAAAAACTAAAGATTTGTCGGCGTCTGTAAAGTCATTAAATCAAGCATCCCACTCTCCAAGCTGGTAAAAGTGGCTACAGCTGCGTTCAAAAAGCAGTACTGTTTCAACACTGCCTAACGCTGAATTCACACTGTGGAGCTTTGTTCCGGGGGCAGAACAAATTCAACCAGTTGTGACAAAAAAGTGTTCCCTACTGCAGTTTGCTGAACACATCTACAGCCATGCTAGTAGCCCTGTGAGGCTGTACTTAGATGCACAGTGTTGCTAACTCAGCACACTAAAATGCTTATACTGGCAATGTTACCACACTATTTATCAGGTATAGTGTTTATCATGTTTTCTATTTTAGTGTAAGCATGCTAACATTTGCATTGACTAGAAGAGGGTTAACAAAGTGATTCAAATGCATTTTGAGGGGAACATTGATTTCTGTACCTCTGGATCGCTATGAGTCATCTTTTGGGGTCCATGGATGACTGTACAAAATTTAATGGCATAGAATTTGTCAAGACACGTCATAAAAATATCAACTTCATGGTGGCACTTGTGGAAAAGTCAGGGGCTAAAGTGACTAAGCTGCATCTTGAGGAGACCATGAATCACCTGGATGGTATTTGTTATAAAAATTAGTTTTATACTGTGTTTCAAATGTCTTAAATCATGAGATGTGTACGTGAGTTTCTACTCCTCACATGTTCTATTTTTCACTTCTCTAATATGACTTTGTTGCTAAGGTCGAGCAAGGTAAAGTCCAGGTTAATGTGTAAATAGAGGAAGTCTAGAAGAAGGGTCGGGGACAGGTCAGAGTGGCGATATTTAGATTGGGGATGCTAACTATTAAAGGAAATTAAACTAAAAACTTATGATGCCATCTGTATCTTTGGGGAGGTGTCCGAGACAGCCCATTAGAGAGAGTGTATAAGAACCAACTGCTAGAGCTCCACAGCGAGCCTTTTTCTCTGTAACCCCTTTTGCGTGTTGCACTGTTAAATGCTCCTTCTTGTACAAGAATAAATTCAACTTAACTTTGATACTTCGAATCCAGTCCTCCTTTTAAAGGGTCATTTGAAAATTCCTATAACAATATTCTATTTTGAAATGCATGCCAATCTATTCATTTCAGTCTAGACCAAAGCGGTGGACCAGCTGACAGACAAGCATTGCCATCACCACAACCATGTTTATCTGCCTTTCCCTCATTTTTATGTTCACCTTCTTCCAGTGAACAAAGTATTCAATAAGCAAAAGCACAACTTCTCCAGGGAGACAGGATGTACCTACTCCCTGTTCAGCTTCCACTTCATTTACGATGTGAACTACCTTTAATAGTGACTCCAGCAACTAAAACATTTTAACGTGAAGTAAAATGCTCACTGAAATCATCCTGGAGGAGTGTATGTAGTCCAACTACTTCACATCCTGCAGTTTGCTGCTGTGGTTGAGTAACATCCCAGTGTGGGCTTTTTTTATGCCGCAATGGGAAAATAGCATAATATATACAAGTGCAGCAGGAATGACCACAGACCAAAATACCCTTATTTTAATCTTGCAATACACAGCGTCCCAATGTACACAGTGCTGAGCACCGCTAGTGCTGAAAAATAGCACACTGTGGGCGTATTACAGCCACACTGGACCCATTGTGTATGAGCTGTATAAAACGTAGGCTTGAGATCCATTAAAATGCAGCCTGGCCTGCTGACCAAACTGCTCTTAATTCACTGCAAAAAGAGGAACGTGCTTAAATGTGCACTGCTAAGGCATTTGTCTTTCTCACTGCTTTTCTCACCATCAATCAACAGAATTTCAGACAGGAAAATACAACTCACCATCACTTCATTATTCATGCCTTTGGATGGTATAATTGGTGTTATGAGCAGTGTTTATATTGTTGTGGTCATGTGATTGCCATTAAAAACCATAATGACACCCAGTCCTGTCACCCTTGCTCTCCGAGTGGGTTACTGTTGAAATGAGAGGTGTCAGGTGCTCCTGCTGGGAGCTGTGCTAATCAGAGTGAATGATGACTTTAGCAAAACACACAGGGTTTGACTGAGGGAGGATAACATCTAGTAATAATGTTCAGCTGTAGAAATGTGGGGAGGTTAAGCAGGGGAATGCCATATCTCTGTTTAATATCCCAATGAATTATCAGTTGCTACATCTCACATTTAATGCATCTACACTACAATCAAATGACTTCATTTCAAGTACACGTTCATGTAAGTTACATGCATTTTTCCTCACGGGTGACACCCGTAATGTGTGTTCTTCTGTTAATGGGGGATGTAGGTGTTTGTACTCCTAATCTATTGTGCTCCTCCATCATTAGCTGTGAAATCTTCCCAAAACACCCTCCCACAACCACACACAGAAAACACAAGAATACCTGACAACACGATGAAAACTATGTCTATTATCTGACTTGTCCAGTCCTTAACTTGTTTGTTTAAAGTGCAACAAACACATTTTAACTTTATCCTTTCAGACAGGGAGCAGATAAAACGTTTCATATTAATGTGTGACTTGTAAATCAATCTTGAAGACTGTGTTAGGTTTTATGGACAATAAAGCCATCATTCCAGCCCACAATTTGTTAACTGTCAAAGAATATTACTCCTAAAGTGAGAAGTGTTTTAATGAGTGAGAGTGGGCTAGAGTTTTGTAGTTCCAAGATAAGCCCTCAGAGTGTCTGTGAAAGACCTGTCCCTTATCTCCTACTCTTTTATTCATACACTGCTGTATTTCCAAGGCTCTTCACAGAGACAAGCTGAGACTGCAGAAAGAAATGGACGACTTTGAAGCGCCACTTGTGAGACAGAGGGAAAAGAAACTGAGGAGGTCTGCTTCGTCACCAGTAATTCAATCATAGGGAACTTTGAATTGAAAACAAATATATTTAATGATATGTGCCTTTTACTGTGATTAGTAGTCTAGACACTGGTGGTGGTGAAGATCTGGATGTGATGAAGAGTGGATTTGTGATGAGCTCAACCTGGGCACTGGATATCATGAACTGGAGGTCAACAGGGTTAAGGAGGGTCAGGATTTTGCACTGATATGACAGCTCACAGGAGTAGAGGTGAGAACAGACTTAAAGACTGACAGCAACGAAGTGACTGGCCGATGATGAACGTGGCAAAGTCTGGTCTGGTTTAACTGACAGAGTAGAAGTTTGATAGTCTTCATTTCTATTTCTATAGATTTTTCTTATTTCTTATTGACTTCATTGACATGACAATTCAGAGATGTTATTACTAAAGAGTTAACACACTGATTAAATAATTATATTATGTACCTTGCATTCTTTTGACATTAACCTCACCCTCAGGTGATGCAAGGTTACTAAAGCATCCACGGCTGAGGGTGCAGAACAAATGACCAATAGCTTTTAGAGTTTCAGCTGGAAGGAGTGACCAACAAATCAGCAAAACTCTGCAGTGCCAGTCTTCTGTTCGGCTGCATGCCGACCACCAGCTCAGTAAGACATGCAGAGTCTTCTGCCTGGTAAATCAGCTGGAGAGCTCCAGCCTGCAGAGTCCTGGCACTCTGAGGCCACGAATGAGGAAAAAAGAGCTATGAGGAATCTTCCCCAGCTCAGTCGGAGCTGAGTAGTGATGATAGGGATAATGATGATGATTGAGATGATGAATCAGAGGGCTTCAGGAGCACAAGCGACGGCGAGGAGTTTAACACATCTATTATTTCTGGCGATCAGAACACTGCCACCACTGTGTCCCACCTCTGACACTATGGTGAGTTTCTTGCTCTCTCTCTATCAAATCTAGTTCCTCTGTGTGCTTTTTTGAAAGGACTGCCAACCTAAATTGCTGGAAACCTGCTTATGTGTTTAAAAAGGATTATTGGTTTATTTTTTAAAAACCCTTTTTTAGAACCATAGTTATTATTTTTATTAATGTGTGAATATTATATTATCCAATCTGTTTTTTTGTGAAATGTAGTGTTGATAAGCAAGAGGTGAGCATGAATTCAGTCTTTGGATGCAATTGCGTGCGACTCCAGCAGCTAAGATGAATAGGATTTCAGTGTTTATCTCTAATTTATGATAATAAATACTAAAGCAAACTGTCATACATAAATGTTTTTGTTAAAATGTCCATAGTTTTAGATTTAGAGGTCCTTATTCACAGAATATGGCAGAAATTGAATATAATTTGCATAATTATGTTTTCACTAGTGTATAATCATCTGAAAATTAGAATCATTATGTTTTTGTTACTTTACCTTGAGTCTTTTATATTAACAGATGTTGCTGGTCCTCTTCCCTCCCATGTTGAACTGTTATGTTTCTATCCCAGAGCAAACAAAGTTAACACTCTGGCCCTAGGAAGAGCCATTTGTGCATTTGTGCTTATTTCACAGAATGGAGAGAATGAGTCGAGGAGGTTGCAATCCACCAACAACATCACCACTAGATGCCACTAAAACATATCACCTGCCTTAGCTGAAGTTCTATACAGCTACAAGCTCTGCAGACTAATAACTGAACAGTTTTAGTTTCCCTTTCCTGGTTCTACATTACGTTCGTTATGTAAAATTATTACTTTTGTAAGTGTTTTTTAAAGTCACTGGAAACCCAAATCTTCAACAGCCTTCTATGTCATTTAGGGTCGTATGTATGTAATATTAAGCATCTAAAAAGTATTAGGGATGAATTCAATCATCAAGATTTTGTAAACTTTCTTGATATTAGGTTTAGAAATTGGAAAAACTTCTCACTGTTTCAGCATTCACCAATGCTGGTTTGGACAACATAAATTCTCAATTCACTGAGTGAGATGTGAAAATATTCTGGTAAAATTACTGATTTTGTCAAAGGAGTCTAGTCTGGTAGCTTTGAAGACAGTGTGGATAACAGCCTGATTTCCCCATTGGGAAGTAAAGTGATGAATATATTCTAAATATAGCGCACACTTAAACACCCCATCTACAGCAAGAGGAAGCTGTCAATCAAAATGTGATGTGTCATATCTACAGTCTTCAGTAATCATCTGAAACTGCTGTGTTTTACATAGATGTAGATTTTATCACAGTTATGAATGTTGAGATTCACTCTTAGCATTCTAACTATCTTTGTGGATGACTATTGAGACTCAACTTATATAAGCCACATTTCAAGTGGCTTTAAACTCAACATGGCCCTTCATGGTCTGACACATACTGTGGCTACGTTGCGTTCATTTTTATTGCCTTAATGCATCGTGATGTTTTTTTTGAATTTCTTGTTTTCTTTTTCTTCTTTTTATTGCATTTTCCCAGTTGCCTCTGTGCTTTTATATTCATTCTCCATTATCTATACTGTACAGTGTTTTATTGAATGTTTTAATTAAAGTTGTGCAGCAGTTTATTTACATTTTATTTTGATTTACCTTTATTATGAAGTGCTTTGAAACGTAGATAAGGATAAATCTGTAATTGAACTGAACTATTTTAAACAGATACTTCTTCTTTTGTGTTCATATTGTATTCATTATGTAAAGCTGTTACTGGTGCATGGTTGGGTGGGCCTCATGTGGTTGAAAGTTTCTTTTTTGTTGATGAAATGATGAGCAATTCCTTCAAACAAAGATGGAAATGTTAGTCATTTTTAACATTCCCATCATCTTAAGAGCCTGATATGGCATTTTTGAGACTGACAAATATGACAGCTGAATATTTGAGTTGGAATGAAAACAGACCTTTTCTATCTGGATTGTGCACAGGTATTTGCACCGTTATAACAGGTACTTAGAAGGCTGCTTTCTTAAATACCTTTAAATAAATATGCAAATAGACATTGCAAAGAACTGCTTTACTCTCACTCTTTCTTTGCTAGTCATAGTTTTGCAAATCCAATATATTACAAGAAGCAGGTTTTTGTGCAGTATATAGCGGAAAGAATTGTTTTCATTTCAACATATATATCGGATAACATATACCCCAATAGGCTAATATTAGCAATAATATTGTCAGACCGATATATTTTCTCTAATATCAAGTAGATTCACAATCAGTCATTGGCTTGATTCCAATCACAATTTCCTCAAGAACAAACATTCAGCTGCTCACAGAGCTGCTCTAACCCATAACCCCCAAAACATGATTGTATTAAAAGCTTCCATGCAACAACAGTGTATGGATATTTTAACATTTTTTTTCTCAGATTAATAGGTAGATGAAACAGACCTCTTTGAAATGCAGAGCTGTAGACAGCAGAACAGTAAACACAAAATGTTCTGCTCCAACCTCCTCAGAGACAAGCTACAGAATATTTAACCTGAGTGCTGCAGGCATTATTCACAGACACTCCTGCAGTGGAGTTTTAGCTTTTAACTTGGCATTTTCACTCAATTAATTCCTAATAAATTCTTATTCGGCGTGTTATAAATAAATGGTAACTCACACATACAGTGCACACACATACTGGGTACAGTTAAGGTATAGTTTAACTGTCTTAACTGATCCTACACTATATTAATTCTGCTTTGATCCATTGCTCTCTTTTTGAACAACATAATTGCAAGATATCCATTCAAAATGGCAGAAGCCAAGAGCTGTCACGGTTGTAGAGATTTTCTAAACCCTGTTATCTCACTATCACAACTTAATTATCTTGTAATCTCAAGACAACAAGCTCTCTCCTTGTGATCACATATTAATTATCCTGTCATCCCAAGATTACAAACTTTGTTTTCTTGTAAAGGAAAAAAGAAGAAGAAGAAGAAGAAGAAGAAGAAGAAAAGCTTCACAAAAACACAGACCCAAATTTGGCTTTCAGTTTTTCTGCTCAAGCTTGCTGCACACTGGTTGCTAACTCTCTTACTGTTTGTCACACATTGCAATACACACATTTCCATAGTGTTGGGCAAGTCAGTGTCTGTTAATTACTTAAGACTACGTATCAGAAAAAGTAATTGCTTACACTACTAGTTGCATTAGTTATGCATTAGAGACAAACTCCAATGCTGCCACATATCAATTTATTTATCGTCATATACTGACCATCAACAGCTATCTCAGCCCGGATAAGTGCACACAGCAACCTCAGAGTGAAGTTGTTCACACACTTGACTCTCCAAAAAATTGAATCATTACCATAGCAAGCCAGCTAGATCAACTCTAGAGGTACTTTCCTACTTTTTTGAACATAAAAAATACTTGATGTCCAAACAGTGATTTGCTTTCTATCTGTTAATCACTGAGATTCATAATTTATAAATCTTTAATTAATGTAAAAAGTGGAATGTTGTTTAGATAAAAATAATACAATGGTTAATTTCAGTCAAAATCTAACTTAAGTAACTAATTAGCTGTCTTGAGTCACGACAGTGTTGTCAGTCACAATGTGGATAGTTACACTACATGCACACCTGCTGTTGTGATTCTAGGTAGCCAGCTGGCTGATAGAAAAAAAAAACATTACACACTCCAGAGCTCTCCTTGATGAGAGATTATGATTATGACAGGTAAAGCCATTGTGGTCGACCAAACAGTGTAAAGATTCTACTTTGATCATTCTGTCCATGCCTGCTAAGTTAACATCTGCAGACAGTTGGGCCAGTTAGTTCATTTGTAGCCTGTTGTACTCTATTAGTAGAGTGGGTGTGTGTGCTCTCTATGAAGCATCAGGTATTGACAGTAGCTGTGTGGGATAACCTGCACAGTAATTGATAACCTGTAAATTGATTGATTGAATAACCTCTTCTCTTCTCTTCATTGCAAGGCCATCGCTCTCTTTCAGTGACATAGTGAACACAGGCACACAGATATCTATAAGAGGACACAGTTTCAGCAGGGTTGTTTCTTGTCTCCCTGCTATGCAAACAGTTCACAACAAATGACTCCTGTTTGAGGACAAAGTGGAGACATGGCTGCTCTGGCTGTGAGGGCAACCGACTCTCTGCCTGTCGCTGCCGTCTCTTTGAATGCCGCTCCCCTTTAGATGAGCTGTTCCTCCAGGGGCCACCGTGCATGAGCTGCTGAGGCTGCAACAATGAAGCAGCAGGCCCCCAACAGCAGCAGTCAGCGGCCATTATCTCAGCGTATTGTGTGATCACGTCTGGGAGGAGAGAGTGTGTTATGTGTATGTTTTGGTGTGTATTTTGCCTTGGTGAGCACTTATAAAATTGTCCGGTTTATGTTCCAGTGGTTGTGTCCATTTGCAGACTATAACAGACTGTCTTCTCCTTTACAAAAGAGCAGCTGCCTCTTTTCCTCCTATAGAAATGGCCTAAGTGGGTACTTATAGCTGCCTTGGTAGTGCATAGGAACTTGATTAATGGTGTTTAGATAGACTGCCTTGGTGGGTCCGTTCCACTAAATCATATGGCAGAGGAGGGTTTATTAAGCAAACTAGAAGAAAATACAAGTCTAATAGGCCCACTCGCCCATGTACAATATTTATGTTATTGTGTTTAGTGTTAAGCTGCATCAGGGCAAACACTAAAAATGCAGGTTTAATGGCATACTTAAAGGTTAAGTAGGAATCATTGGTTTCAAGTTACTTCACATAATGATATTTCCAGTTTATTTTTTTGAAAATGTTCTCTGATGTCTTTAAAGGACATATTTTGAAACCTCCTACATGTAAAGATTCACAGCATCTGATGAACTAATCACCGTAAAACAAAACAAAAATATAAGCCTTTGGTGTCTTGTCTTCCACTGGGTTAGTCGTATCTTGAGTTGTAAGCAATCCATTTCAAATTACAAGCCCATGACTTAACTCTCAGAAAGACAGACATCATTATAAGTGTGAAGCAGTTATCCATCAAATATGAACTGGTCTGTGTCCATTATTTTTGTAGCAATAGGGTCCATTCTTGACTCAAGCAATAACTCATGATGCTCAAGCAAGCCCACTGATAAGAAGTCATGTGATATAGTCTTCTTTTGCTGTGTAGTAATAAAACAATTCAGAGTACGGTTCAAATGAGGACATACCTGTAGTGTTGAGGAGTAGTGCTGTACTGAGTGATGCAAACATTGAGTTGGAGGTTGAATTCTCTCTAGGATCTGGATACTATCTCCCTGAAGTATATGTATACTTGTGAGCACATCTGCACACTTAAAATGCTGGGACTAATTAAGGCTACAACCTAATGTTTGGTCATCAATCACACACTTTGAAGATATAAATGTGAATGTATAAATGTTTTCAACATTTATATCTAGGTTTCTGAACCAACATCTTAAGTGCTCTCACCTTAATTTTGATTAATCAGTGGTACAGACATCATCCACAAATGCACTAGCTCAAAAATGTTGAGAACATATACAAAAAGTATAACATACGACACTAAATATGACACCTGAATACGAGTTGAGGTCAAAATTACCAAAGAACTGCCGGACCTACACCTACAGCCAGCATGTAAAACCTCACAGCACATCTCTGTGATTGCTGGGGATGTGTTGTTGGCATTGTTCCATTAAGCACACAGAGACATCTTGCTATGTGCTCAAGCTGAGCTAAAGGGGCAGGACCTTGTCAGATTGTCGGTTTACCACTTGGAAAGTGTGAGTGAGTCACAGCTGAGTCAGGTATAAATTGTGTTTGCAGAGAGAAAACTGGAGCTTGTTGTAGTTTGATGATCACCCCCAAAGTGTGTAAATGTCCCTCTACTAATGATTTACACGCAAATGTGTTTGGATCATGAATGAGACTCAGTGTTTTGCGCTCGAAACACTCAGAGGTGTTGGATGAAATCATCACCAAAATGGTATGAATGTAAAATGTATTTGTGGAAAAAAAAAAAGCCAAGAGCTTAAAGAGATCCAGCAAAAGCATATATTAAAACTGACTGGCTTAAAACTCTAAAACTAAAAAACTTAAAACTATCATGTCTGAGACGGCAAGATGATGATGCGGTAGACAGCTTCATAGAGCAGATTAAACTGAATGTTGCTTTAAGTTAAGTCTGCTTCTGGGTTGTGAAAGCCTCATCAAGATAGATTCCTGGACATATACTATAATTTACAACTAAAATGACCTGACTGTCCTGACTTAGATGATGCAATTTAGATGTCCATTGTTCCATCAACAACCACAGTGCAAAGTGTATTAAGTACCCTTTTCACACGCTGTCCCTGAAGTTGTGAAAAATGTTTTCTTATGGCAGATTCTTGGCTTTTAATACCTGTACTGCAAGTGGTGCACAATGCCAGCAGTGACAAAGATGGAGATACAGAGTTATTCCAGGACATTGAGAATATGTAGGCCTATTATACTGTGGAGCAATAGGCCGACTGCTCCACTCATCTCTTTTTGCTTCCATTATTCTCCACTGATAAATGACTCTCACAGCTGCCCCTGATAAGAGCCTTCCCTGCCTATTCATCAGCTCTCAATTCAAGGCTACTTGCAGCATAGAAAGATCTACAGTAGCAGTGTTAGTGACTCATGGCTTGCTATCAAGTAAAAGGCTACTGCCACATGCTACTGTTCCTTAAGAGGATGTCAATAAATACCAGCTGCATGTAAGGCACAAACACACATACTCATAGATATACCTACACATACATTTTAACGATTCCTTTTGTACAAGAGTTGAGACTGAGTTATTACTTCACATTGCTTTTCAAATGTATTGTGTGTTGTTGATTGTTTTCTAATAAGTATTTTTAGCCATGCGAGCAGCAGGACTAAGGATGCCAGGTGGTCTCCATGGTATGAATCCTCATGACCTCGATGACATTGCCTCTACAATCACTATCAGGTTGACGTCTTTGGTTTTGAGTAGATTGTCTCGACAACAACTGGGTAGATAGATATGACATTTGGTACTGATATTTAAAGTCTCTAGAATTATATTGTTTGTCCTGGTAACTTTGGTAATCCTGTTTTTGTTTGTCTGTTTTTTTAAACTATCGGGTGATCAAAACTTTTATTTGGTTTCATTTACTTTACAAACCATATCAACAGTTACGTACAGTTACATAACTTTGTTTTTGTGTCACTCTAGTAAATCATCTGAGGTTCTGAAGAGCTGTGGACTGCAATTACACTGCATGCATGGGAAAGGATTACGATATATTTCAGAACATTTCTTGTATTTTCCCTAATGGTCTGAATAGTTAAATTTGTCACTTACTGTTTAGAAATAAAGTCACTCAAGGGTCTGAAAAAAAAAGATAAATCCAATTAAACATAAAAACATTAAACCATATTCATCCACTGAATTTACAGAAGAAAGTTCTATATCAGGGATATGATATTTTGATCATATCGCACAGCCCCTTTTTTTTTAAAGGGTTTTATGTGCTCATCATAAAGTTCCTTTTTTTCAAGTTGAACCCAAGAGGAAGGATACCATCTAGCATTTTAAGGAGCCCAGCTCTCACTATTATGCTTTCCAAGAAAACCTCTTTATTTACAAAAACCTGAACTGTAAGAGGGAAGGAGGCTTCTCCCAGTCATGACTCCCAATGCAAATAAACATAGGCTGAAGTATGTTGTAAGGGTGAGAGTGTGCAGGCTGGGATAACTTATTTTAACTGGCTTGCTTCCAGAAGAAGCAGCAAAGAGGCAAAGTACTCGCAGTTTGATTTACTAGTAATCCAGGATGAAAGGCATGTCAGCGACAGTCTGTATCTGCGCTGTCACATCCCATCGCTCAGACAATGGATCACTCCATTCATAGCGCAAGCAGGCTTTGATGTGCCTGAATACACCCAGTAACACTGTCCTGTTTTAAGCCGGTAAGTGGGTGGATGTTGCTGACTCATAATCTGTATATCTACATGGTTCCCTTCTCTGTGATCAAGCTTGCAAACTTCAAATAAGAGCCGGAGGGCCCGTAAGTGTGTTTGGCAAGGGAAGGGCATGGGTTTATGGAGCATAATTACCGTTAATAACCTGAGGGCTTGCAAGGTTTCTTTTCAACACTGCTTATGTAAATATTATTTTAAGGCCCTTGGTAAATTAAACAGTTCCACTTGCTGGCATAGCTTTGTGCAGATATGTGAAGAGCCAGAAAAGAAAGCCTCAATGAACCAACAGAAATACATGCTCACTGTGGAAAGAAAATAAACTCTATTAGGGATGCAACGATATGAAAATGTTACCAATATCTGATATGAACTTTGCTGTTATGGCCAATAACCGATATTTACCGATATCGATCTATATAAAAAAAAGTAAAGTTTCTGAGATGATCAAATTTTGTACAGACTGAAAATCATGCAAACAAAATTTTTGAATGTCTTCCTTTATTTTCAAAACGTGTTAATTTCAAAACAGTAACTAGACGGATATAAACACTGGTTGTTAATATCAGCCCAGTTTTACTCATCGGACCAATGCCAATATGTGAAAAAATGACGAACATTGGCCGATACTGATATTAATGCTGATATATCGTGCATCCCTGAACTCTATTATTACTATTTAGTAAGACAATACTAATGCCTTTACTGACTAAAAGCCCTAAAAAAAAAAAGAAAGAACTTGATGTAAAGATTGTCTTCCATAGTGAGTATGTCACATGTTCAGAATTAAGTCTTCTTGTGTTCTATTAGCAGACAGAGTTATTTGTGTCTTCCTTGTTTGACTCTATACTTGCAAGGTTACCTGCATGCTATTTTAAGATCACAAACAAGCTCTCAATTATGGCCTTTCCAAACTAATTGTACAGTAATGTGAATGCTTCTCTTCCCCAAAGTACAAATCATTTCACTGCATGAGGTGGAGTTTGCAGTTTGTAGCCAATATCAGAGCCAACAGCACCTGCAGATTATACAAATATATTATTCTATTTAGATGAAATATTCAGAGAGTGTCATTATATGTTTTGTGTTGTTTTTTTAATGGACACTCTGTGTTGACTGGCCAAACGCCAGACAGAAATCAATATCCTTCCTGTTCCTCTTATTCTGACTCAAGCATCTGGGATGTATGAAGATTGAATTAATGAGCAGTCCATGCAACAATCTCCCCCTGCCCACCATTGATTTGAGCTCATCAAAACCTCATTGTGAGAAAGTGTGGTTAGCCTCAAATGATCTCAACTGGCTTCAGTCAATTAGGCTCCGAATAAGCCTTCCTGTGGCTGACGCCTCTTCTTGTTAAGATGACAGCGATGACAGGGGACATCGAATAAGCGTTATTGATGAAAAATGTGTTGATTAATATGCCAACAGCAGGCTGCTAAATGACAAATCTCTCAGTGTTGTTGATGTGGAGCATGAGTCTGTTGTGAGAAATGCAATGAAGCACCACAATTTGATTTAATATCAGCACAGCAGAAGCTGCAACAAGCGATAATAGCCCAGATTTAATTATATTCAAGACTTGATTTTCCACCATCACTGCAACGAGTTTCATCCTGTTCAAGTAGAGTTATTGTACTCTTTTCAGAATCACTTCCAGGACTGCATTAGAATGACTGACAGAAGTAAATATTACAAATGCAGTAACTCCTCTCAGTGAAACACAATCCAATCCAAAAGAACCACAAATAAAAGCTTCCAAAATGACCATATGTTTTCATTCAATCAGCACGTCTCTGAAACAATTTCAACAAAAACATTCCATCAAAAGCAGGGCTGTTTGTCAGCTACAGGTACCAACTGACTGTAATGGCACAAGAATGTCTTCAAAGGTCTTTACTTCATGTACCTCCTATTGTATAGTGTTAAACTCAGACACTGTATATTGTCTGGCCACGTTATAGACTGCTCCATGAAGCATTACCTTTGTGTTAGAGAGAAGTTCAGGTGATTTATTCTCACAGATTGCAATATCATGCCCTCAAATTAAAAGGGCCACTCAAGCGATGCTAGTCCTTATTATTGGGTCAAACTAAAAAAAAAACTAAATTCTACATTTCCATATTGAGGCAACTTTGATGACATAATCAGGGGTTATTTTATCATAGTTGATAAAATCCCCGCAGAGGCTCCTTTGAGTAAGCAGACCTTTAAAACAAAGGGGGGGGGGTGTCCCTTTAATAACATCCACAAGGGATGAGAAAACAAAAACAATCTGTTAATGTGTAAAATAGAATAAATGTACAAGATAACACCATTGTGTCAAAACCCATCTATTCCACAGTGATTGTTTATGAGTTGACAGTTTTGCACTGTGTTACACAGTGACACGTGTACTGACAAAGCTGTACAGGGAAGAATAAACAAAGGAGTGCTGAGACTAATGTAACATCACAACTGTATGAATTGGTGTGTGTCAATGTAACAAGGACAAATAAAATGAATGCAATAATTGTGTATTTAGTGACACCTCAACACTAAAACACAGCTGCTAACCTGCAAACTGGGTACTTTTTGGTAATTGCCTGGATGAGCCGCAGGACAAAAACTCTGGTTCCTACTGCTGCAACAACAGTTAATTCAAGTGTACAATGAGTGATAAGTGATGTTTGGCAAGCACAAGAACATCAATGAATGAATAAAATGATTCCTAAAACTCATTGTCTACCTCCACCTCAAGCCCTAAAGCATGTGAATTACATCCAGTTTCCTTATGTGGTCAAATAAATTCCAAATTATACCTTTTTAAAAGATGTGAAGAAGAAGGTCTGACCTCCGGTTTGCTCTCAAAGCAACTTCAGCAATTAAGAGATAGAGAAAAAAGCTAAACAAAGGAAGCAACGTATACATAAAAACAGAAAGCAATTCAGAGTGCGCCCTGGGATAGAACTCCCTCCCTTCTCCAGCTAGGATATAGCCACATTTGTCTCCAAACAAAACAATAAAACCAGCCAGCCAGTAGTTGTTAATTTCCTCTTTGCTTCAATTGACTCAATAAGCTTTTTTTTTTTTACCCCCTTGGAGACAGCAGCCGCTACTCTACAGGTGAAAGCAGGATAAGAGGAGGAAATAGAGAGAGGAAGGAAAGAAAGAAATAGAGTGCCAGCGGCAGAAAAGCAATTGAGGACTTGACTTCCACAAAACCCTGGAAGAAGTTAATCTAGACTGCCGTGGGAGTTTTTCATTAGCTTGGCAATCTGTTCCTGCGGTGAAGATGTAAGCTAAGTTATATTTTATAACTGTGAGCTCTGAGACTCTGAGTCATACAAAGAATAAATATGGGAGTATTTCACTGGACCAACAACTTACCTAAACCTTAACATCCTCCTGATTTTATAGATACTGCAGCATCCCAGGGGAAGGGGTCTGTATATAACCTGTGTTTGTTCTCAATCATTTTAGACCTGTATTTCTTTCATCTGTCACTCCAACTATAAAATGCCGAGCAAGGAAGGAAAGATCATACTTGATCATACAAGACATTAAGAGTCCACCTGGTTTAACACTCCTCCCTTTTAGTTGGCTCTCATGTTGTCCAGGAATTTATGCTAATTCTACTGCTGTGTTCATTGTAGCAGCACAAGAGAATTGCTAAATGCCTCATGTAAAAGCCAAGCTGGTGTGTTGTTAAATGCCACATTCCCAGCATCCTGCCAAATGAGGTAATCACACATACGAACTCCAAACTGGAGCTCATTCACACCAGCATTATGGGTCAAAACCTGAGCTGCTGTGGTATTACAAGCTGCTTACATTTAATATGTCTTTTAAGCCTGCCTCATGCAACACATATTCTGTTTTTTGTGGAGGGAAGTGAGAACTCTCATGATAGCAGAGCCAGTGGAGGCCCAGTGCAGAATTATAATCAGCTCTTTCTAACTGAAAAAGTCATCGTGTGCTGTGGCACACTCCTGATCCTTGGGAACTTTTAATTAGTGTTTGTCCTTCAAGCCTATGCTCCTCACAGCTATTAGGGCCCTTAAGCCCTTTGCAAATTAATTATAAAAGACTATGCAATCATAGTAATTCAATTTGGCCCCAGGCACTAGGCCTGGTCTTTGACCTAACTCCAGTGTGCCTTTCTAAGGGTGTCGTGGGGTAAGCCAGGGCCTAACAAGTGTTTGAAAATCTGTCTTCATATGTTTTGATGAAGCACATCTACTCTCAATAACATGTGCTTGTCGTCCTCATCCATTTTTGGTATTGTTTGTATTTGCTTGTGGAAAGGTATGGATAAGGTAGTCAGAAAATATTGAGAGATGGATTTAGGCATTGTTGGTTTTGTTCTGTTTTGTATTTGGTGACATTAAGAAAAATGTAGAATACCTAAATATCCACCTTATTCTTCAAGAAGACTAATGTTGCATTCATATGGATTCAGGCAGGCAAACGGTGGACAGGCAACACCTGGTCAACACAAGTAAAATCCAACGAAAGCCCAATGGAATGCTGTGACGCCAAAACAAAATGACCATGTGTTGTTGTTATTTCACATAATAAATTAATTAATTAATTATTCACTTCTTGGTGTCCAGGTTTTCTCCTTGTGCGAGGGAGCTACATAACAATAATAATATCTGTCACAGAGGAGAGGAAAAAGTAAAAAAAATATTTTAAATTTGGACACCAATGCCACTTATGAGTACCATCCATGGTATTCTCTGCTGGCCTTACCCAAATTTACCATCCTGCTTTTATGCACTATCACGATATCCGGTTTACCTTCCACCATCTGCCTGAATCCATGTAAAGGCAGCATTTAAATGCAGGGTTTAAAGTGATTTGAACTACACTTCTGCTAGTTAAAGGTCACATAATCTTTCAGTCACATAATCTCAGTACAGAATAAGACATGGTACAAAGGGACTGAATACAGTCTTTTAATTATTCATAGGTGTGTTTTGGGGGTGGAATTTACCCAGTGTCATCCATTCCAATAAAAGTCAGCTGTGACCTAACGCACGCTATTTAAATGGTGGATTCCTAAATTGGAGAGGTGAACAGTTTTCTGCTGGGGAACCGGAGCTGCTTGTGCGCTTATCCCGCCAGGCTGGAGATTGATTTGATTCAGAGACTAATGTCAGCTGTCCCACTCATACCTCGAATAGAACTCAGGAAACAATCAGCAAAGAAATGCAGTGCAGCAGTGACTCTGAGAACAACAGGCATTAGACTCTAAATCATCTGACAGAAGACGGGATAAGCAGAGTTTACAGTTGCCTTCGTTCACTTAGGGACAGGTATGTGGTGCATGACCGGTGCACTCTTTGCTTCTACCGTCCCTCCCCCCTCAAATCCTCTGTCCCATCCACAATTCCACTTGACCGCATGTGAGCAAATGCACAATATTCACCAAGTTCACTGGTGTACATTGTGAGGGGACCATGTCCAAAACTTCATGACAATTATTCAATCTTGGTGGACCTACCAACTGTCGAATGTTGCCTTCTATATAAGCCATCCTACAAGTGTGTAAAAATCATTAGATTATATGCATTTTTCATTTTCTGTTTGTGTTTTCTGTCATCTTTTTGAAAACTGTAAAGCAACATAGCTCTGAATCGCTCATGTCTGAGGACAGAAATGTTTTAAGAGCAGCACGAATTTTACAAGGAGAGCTTCAAGATGTACTTTATGATGTCAGGAGACAACCTTGATACATGACTAAAAATACCAGGAGCACAAATCAAAAAGGACCAGACCAATTACTGCCATCTAGCTGATCTTGAGAAGCAGCTGGCAGCGCGGCAGAAACACACACAGCACGTCACCTCAGGGAAGCATCATCTTTTTGTGTATCTAAGGTTCATTCATAGAGAGATGAGATTTTTGCTGGATGCAAAAAATCTGCAGAAAATCTGAAACTTTTTTTAAAACATTTATGATACAAACAAGCAACAGTGAGGGTAGAGAGGGCATAAAATGGAGATAAATATTACTATGCACCCAATACATTCATAAATAATAGACAAGGACTACTATAGGGTTATGTTTATGTCTCGAAGCCTCATTTTGGCATTAACCATCATTGAGCAATGCCCCACAGGAGCTGAACTGCACACACAGCAACACAGTGGCTACCACAGGAAGGTAAGTGTTAAAGTAGGCCAATTAGACTGTGGGGATTGGCTGGTCTGAGCTCGAGCTGTGGAAAGGAGGCCAGGACGCAAGATGATGAGAAGCCATTCTCCTCCAGTCTGCTGGCAAAGCCCGTTTGGCACATCTGTAACGTCAGAACCACGGACCTGGAAGTTTCACCACCCCACAGAGTCCTGTTCTAGATATGTCATTGAATAATGTGCAGCGCCTGAGAGGTCCCCTGTAGCACAATGGTTGTTTCCCATTTGTCTATAACACATACTGATTGTAAAAGATCTGCAGAGAGACTAGGGAACTGATCAGCATCAATGATTTTATTTAAGTTCGTCTTTGGTGCTCTAGTTTTCTACCCTCACTTTTGTTGAGTCTCAACTCATGTTTAATCTCTGCTCGGTGATAAGAGACAGTGTGGCAAGTTATACCAACATCACTATGTATTTCAGCAAGGGCTGGAAAAAGCTTTGTTCTCAAATGACAGAGTTGTATCATTATTTTAGCAAGTTTTTAGCGCGATGATACATTACATATATTCACTACCAGATATCTCCTCCCTTATAATTACCTACAGCCTACTGTACGTCTTACTAGCTTTGGTTTGGCTTATAATTCCGACAGCTTTAACAATGGATTATTATAACTTTGCACTTGCAACCACTGCAATTCAGGAATATATACTTGAAATACAAAGTACATTTTCCACAATATACTGAGATACTTTGACTTAACATTGTCAATGGAAGACTTTTACTTGTGACAACAGGACAACAGGACAATGAAAGACAATGATAATAGCCAGAGGTCTCCAAAATATGTTTCAGAGCTGTGGAGCTGAAAACTGTGTGGAGAGTAACAATTAAAGGCAATTCAATGATTGATCAGCACAGTGTCTGTATGACTTTTGACTTGTCCAGTGTCCAAGTAAAGTTTTCCAGTTATCCTGGACAAGCCTGACCCTAGACCCTGAGATCGTTCAGGAAAATCCCTTAAAATGTCATTAAACTGTGAGAAAGGTCTGACTAAAACAGTAAATTTTGACTGAAACAAAAAAATGAATAAAATGAAATAAAAAGCTTGTTAAAATTGAGAGATGGTGTCATTTTTTTCTTAGACTCTCCAACACAAAAGCAAACGTATACGCATTTGATAAAATGTTATTTATCTGTTGAAATGCAAGCTGTAATCATTAGCATGTCTGGCCACCAAAAGTAGTAACCAAGTATTACTATCAAAGCCAGGGAGCACATCACGACTAGTATTTCATTTCCTGTATGGCAGCCAGTGCTGGATCCTATCATTGTTGTCAGCAGCTCTGTCCTTCTCTTTGTTTGACCTGGGTAAGTTTACACTCTAGCAACCCCAGCCAACATTAGCAAATATAGCATTACGTTTGATAAACACATTGGTCAGCCCTTATCCTAAATGCATTTTCTCTTGTAACGCATCAGGTAAAAACATACTATTTTAAACACGGTTGGAGTGAAACAGCTGCCAGGTTTTCTTCTACACTGCAATAAAGACTTGGTCCACATGGTCTTCATCAGCAGGTCAGGATACTCATTTTCTGCCTGGAACATGCACTTATAATCTAGTGCAACGCTACACAATTCTCATTTTCAAACTAAATATTAGAAAGTCCATCAGAGGTAGTGCGCTTGTCGTGCAAATGTTGGCTTAATTATCTTTCTAACTACAGCTGATAAAATGCAAAAGAAGACTTTAATTTTACTTTTAGGGTTACGGGGAATGAGATTCAGACTGAGAAGGGCATGACAATACTTTTTAAGAGGACATTAGTGCCATCAGTGTCCAATAAATAATGGCACTTTAGTTAAAAACAGTATCTCTACACCGCTGTTTTTCTGCAGCCTCTTTAAAGTGGTATAATACTGAGTTGTAGAACCTGGAACTGTTTTTTCTCACAAGGACTACTTAATCAGTCCCCAAACAATCTCCACTGTGAACAAAACAAAAACGTATCAGTAGTGCCAGAGCTTGAAATTACAACCTTACAACCTGCCAAAAAAAAAATAAAAAAATTGGCTGACGCGAGTGAGCTGTCAGTGATCACCATGAACATAATGAGAAATAGCAACTAGCTTGTATTTTACAAAAAAGAAAACAGCATGTTGTGTCAGGATGGATTTATGTACAGAGATCTAAAACAAACTGTTTTATTGTTGTGACAAGCAATATTAAATGCTTGGATGAAATAAAATTGTTGATTGGAAAAATGCATTCTTGTACTCTGTTGTCATCTCCCTCACTATTACATTATTTATTATTACAATAGATGGAATGGTACAGGTACATGCTCTGCAATGCATAATATAAAGTCTGAAATCTGTTATCCATGTAGCTCAGAGAGACAAAACAGAAAAATAATGTTTTGTTTTTGTTTGTTTTTTTAACTGCAGCAGGCATGGACCACTGACAGTATAAAGAATGGACATCGTATCCACGACGTCACCCTCAGTACAGTTGTCATGAACAGGGAAATTAACTACCTACTAATTAACTGTTTTTTGTACCAGACTGTACACACTGTACACAGACTGTACACATTTCTGCTGTGAAGTGCACAGCACAGTGTGAAGAACACTATACATTTATTGCCCTATGATGGTAAAGTCCTCTAATTTATTCTGTCCAACAATTTAAGTCCTAGTTTTATGCAAAGAAATCTAGTTGAGTTATTTTACTCAGGGTGGAGGAACCACTGAAAGAGCAATCAGACGGTGACAGGACAATAAAAAAAAACACCATCTCCACATTAAGCATATTATACACTATTGTGTGGCTCCTGATCAAAACGCTGAAATCAATTTAGATGATGGGCTTACTATCGGAAATTGGTGCAGTATTGATCAGTTATAGAACCAAACACAATGCATCATCTCAATTCCGCAGTTCATATCAGATTTTTAATTTATGTCCAATACTTGTAAACTAATCATCAGTCTAACTGTGGTAAGTACTTTCTACACTGTAGTTGACAGCATGTTTGTGTTTCTGTTCACCTGCAGCTCTGTTGCTTACTCTGTCTCTCTTTTAATGGGCGTTTATGTAGAGAAGTGAAAGGCAGGTGTGATTGACTCCCCTGCTGCAGAATGTCAGCTTGTGTGTAAAGTGAATACAGTCAATGTCCCTACATCAGTACACTTGACTGACATTTGCAAATTCATTTGCTTGTAGAATGTAGCTTCTTCTTCAGTCACTCAGACATAAAGAAGACATGGCAGACATTGCAGAAATAGGGTCCACTTTATCTAAAATGATCCACCAGTCACTGTTTTGTCAAATTATTTGGAATGATATTGTAATGAAGATCTTGGCTTGAATAGAATATTTTACATTTTCACTTCTTCACTTTGTAAAATGTTGTATCATACATGACATATAAAACAAATAGCTCTTGTATTATCTTGCTCCAATTGATGGAAAAGGTCAAATGGGGACAATGCGTGTTTGTTTCTTTTATAAAGTATAGCTATCTCGGCCCCTGACTGTCAACCATGAATAATTTGTAAAGCAAATTACATTAATAAGACAGAAGAAAGTAGATCTCCACATAATCTATAATCATTACACAATAGAGTTATTGTGTCCTCAGAATGATCATGTATGCACAAATAAGGGCCAAAGGCAATAACAATAGAAATCTTTTAGTTTTTTTAATCACCGAGAAGCACAGTACGAGTGTGTGTGTCTGTTTCAGCCCTGCGAGAAGAGGCAGTTGTTTGATTGCAAAGCACAGATATGTGTATATAGCAGGGCCTGGAGGTCAGCGTGGTAAACAATACTCCCCGTGATAAATCCTCCTGTCTGCTCTCTCTGTGTGCCTCGCTCTTTTGATTTATTCCTTCAGAGAGCATGAGGAGAAGGCAAAGAGAACACACAGATAAATAATTCACGGGGACATTAACATCAAAGAGGGCCGCGGGGGAAACAAAAACACGGCCATTTGGGTCGATGTGCCGTTTTGGATTAAACCAGACATAGTATGTGTGTGTCTGCACACCCCTTGGTATGGCCTTGCCGAGAGAGGGCCATGTTGCAAGTGCAGGTGGACATTTAAGCATGCGCGCTAACATACACACACACACACACACACACACACACAGATTCACACAAAGCGGATCACCTGCTCCATTTCACTGCTGGAGATGAGGCTACAGATCAGAGAGGAGAGCGGGACTAATTGATGCTGATGTTTTTGTATTACTTCAGTTGCAACCACTAATCCCCTGAGTAAGATGGCGCGTTCTTATGCCCACAACTGTTGTGTTGATGATAAATAAGGAGAATTAGCCCCCAGTTGATTGTCTTGGTGGTGTACATGCCCACAGGGACGTGTCTCACTGGTGAACAGCTCTGTGTGGTGGCAATGTCTCATCAAGTGCTGTCATAACATTCCCATCCAGAGCTGCAGAAGGGTCCTCGCTAATTGCCGGAGGCTGTGGCGCCTCTCTCCTTCATACATTCCTTTCACAAGTGTCTGTTCGAGCTTTCATTTAGTACGAGATCAGCCTCTGGCCTGTATGGAAATGAAGGCTAATTATGGGGGGCGGGAGGGCCTACAAGGCTAATTTGATTGCAGTGAACAATAAAGGTTAACTGAGCCAAAATGATGCAGTGTTTATTTTTCCAGGCATTGAAAATCAGTATATGAAGTTTGTGGTGAAAAACAGAAGTGAAGGATGTCAGATAAGCACAACAGTGACGCCTCAATCACTACTGATTATTCCTGGTTAGACAATCTGAAGTAGTTTAACCCCAAACAAATCAATTCAACAGATTTAGTGGGGGTTGAAAGAAAAGAAAAAAAAAACACTTGAGGCAGCTCAAAAGAGGCCAGGCTGTCTTTTACTTACACACATCCATCTACAGTAAATACAAAGGTCAGTGCTGATTCGATGTTTACCGGCATTCAAACATGACTTGAAAAATGCTGGTTCAGTGTTTATTAATAATTTGTAAACATGCCCTCGACTGCTTTCTGTTTTTTTCAAACTGGGCACATAAAGTACGTGCTATATAAACAAATATGTTACCAACGAGCCACTGAAATAATCAGCTGCTGACCCATGAAGACCAATAGGATTGAAGGTAATGAGTCTGGGAACTGACTCTACAAATTTGTTTATTTAGCTGTGGAAAAAGAAAAAAAAAGTGACACACACCACACACACACACACACACACTTTTGCATACACACACACACACACACACACACACACACACACACACACACACACACACACACACACACACACACACACACACACACACACACACACACACACACACACACACACACACACAGTGTCTGGTTGGCAGTTTATGTTATTAGTAGGCAGTATTTGGTCAGATATGGTCCAAGCAGTAGCAACAGCTGGTTTCAGTTTAAAGCTGTGACACACACACACACACCGAGTTCTCTGGGTGACCTTGGAAAATCTCAGGAGACGTTCATTTATTTATCCACAGTGATTTCTGTGGATCCTACTCTTCTCTGGCTGGATGGCTGGCACATGTACCTGCTCATCACACTGACTGACTGATGTAGCGTGTGTATTTACTGCATGTGTGTGAATACTGTCTGCCAGTCTACATGCCAATGATCTTTTTTAATTATTTTATTTTTATCTTTAATAGTATATATTTAAATATATTACTCTTTAATTTGCTAGGGAGCCTTACGTGAAAGCATTTGAACAGCATTCATTAAGATGTGTTGGCGTGTGTTGGACCAGTCCACAGTGAAATTTTGGAATATGATCAGGAAGTTTTGAAGGTTTATAAGGCAGCAAAACACTGCACAGCGGTGTATAATGAAGACAAATTCACATCTCTGCAAAGTTATTTTCAATGCAAAGGTGAATGGAGTCATCTGCATTGGCACTGTGTCATTGCAGGACTACATTTTTCCCCATACGGCTGTCATGAACAAGGCCAAACAGTATGGTGACTCATAGTCAGTTTGTTAGTTGCTCAGATCATATGTTCGTCAATAATAGTGTCTAATTATGTGACAAATACTGTCCGAACATGTCATATAATTCGGTATTATTAAAATTCGTGGCACCACCATCCGTTTTCGTGACCCACCTTGGACAGTCATCCTCCACAGAAGATAAATAATGTGCATGATGACCTGTTTCCACCACTAGTAGACATAAACCCTTTCATACAAAGGAAACATTTTGGAACATCCTGCTCCTCAGTTCAACAGTTTTCCTCTTTACACCACCACAACAAAATATTAATTTGACAATGTTGCAATATACACTAGCATATGTGTGTTAATCTTTTCAACTGTTTTGAATGCTACCATTACAACACTATACATTTATTGCCCTATGATGGTAAAGTCATAATTTATTCTGTCCAACAATTTTAAGTCCTAGTTTGTGCAAGAAATCTGGTTGAGTTATTTTACTCAGGGTGGAACCACTGAAAGAGCAATCAGGCAGTGACAGGACAATAAAAAAACACCATCTCCACATTAAGCATATTATACACTATTGTGTGGCTCCTGATCAAAATGCTGAAATCAATTTAGATGATGGGCTTACTATCGGAAATTGGTGCAGTATTGATCAGTTATAGAACAAACACAATGCATCATCTCAATTCCATGATTCATATCAGATTTTTAATTTATGTCAATACTTGTAAACTAATCATCAGTCTAACTGTGGTAAGTACTTTCTACACTGTAGTTGACAGCATGTTTGTGTTTCTGTTTACTCTGTCTCTCTTTTAATGGAAGATTTATGTAGAGAAGTGAAAGGCGGGTGTGATTGGCTCCCTGCTGCAGAATGTCAGCTTATTGTGTAAAGTGCATGATCCAGTGTCCTACATCAGTACACTTGACTGACATTTGTAAATTCATTTGCTTGTAGAATGTAGCTTCTTCTTCAGTCACTCAGACATAAAAAGACATGGCAGACATTGCAGAAATAGGGTCCACTTTATCTAAAATGATCCACCAGTCGTTGTTTTGTCAAATTATTTGGAATGATATTGTAATGAAGATCAAATCATAATTTCAATAGTATCTTGAATGTTATTAGTGACACTTGTGTCAAAATGTTTGCTGTGCCTATCTGCATATTGTGATATGCTGAATATTGATAGACTCATTTCAGATTTAAGAACATAGTACACACACAAACACAAGCTGTAGCTATTACAGTGTTAGCCTCTGTGTCTGCCCTGGAGAGGTTTCCTCCTCTCTGTGGTCATGCTGGTGACCTCTGTGATATTGTGAACATCTTCCCATTTCCTAGTTCCACACCATTTATAGCAGCCGTTCTGTGGGTTGTTGTGAATTATGTGCCTTTGCCTCACTGTTTTATGGTCATTTTTTACTGTTTTTATTCCCACATGTCTGTGGGATAAAAACCAATGCTGTGAACTTTAAATGAAAATCTGCTGTTACAAAACTGACATTGTTCCACATCAATGACTTAAGTCAATATGTACAAAGATGTGAAGCTCTCTTTCCTCGACAGACAGTTGGAATTGATGATGATATCGGATGACACTTTCAGGAGTTTCTCCACCAGCACTGAATTAGTCAGTGACTTGTAAAGTGAGTGAGCTTGTAAAAATTTTGTTTGAGGTATTACAGTCAAATGAGTTTTATTTGACTGTAATACCAGGCTTGACAGGCATTCAGCTATGAATCTGCCCCCATATCCCCTTATAATCACCATGGCTGCTGTGTCTCCAAGGATTTTTTCAGCAGTAGGGGAAAAGCTTTAGTTGTACCTGGCTGGTGTCCGAGCCTTCCCTTTGAGGAGCCTTATGAGTAACCACAAAATTACAGTAAGCCTAAGCTAAGAAACAAACAAACGTGCCCCCATATGAAAATGTGAAATGAAACTATCAACAGAAACACTGAATTCAAATATGATGATATGATTATCTGCTATATTGCACACCAATTAATTTTCAGATAGTGGTGAGCCTTTGCTGAGCCCTGCTGTTCCTCAGATCCAACAACTGCTCATTTGAGTTCAGTGGAGCAGCTCCATGGAGTTCCAACTACCAGTCTGTGGACCAGGTCCAGTTGATGGCAGAAATGGAATATAATACACATAACTATGCTTTTGTTAGTGTATGTTTATGTTTTTGTTACCTTAAAATGAGTCTTTTTTATGTCCACAATGTTACTACAATAGTCCAGAACAGATAAACTAAATACTGGCTACAGATAGGACCCTCCACATTTTTTTGTGCCTTTCATAGCAAACAAGTTTCTCCTTGAAGGTGGGTGAGGTGAGGGGGTTGTAGTCCTACAGACTGGACCTTTAATTTTATACTTTGCTTTGCTGTATCCTATTAGATGATGCTGTTAAAGAGATTACATTGATGTACCTTATATACAGACGAGAATGGCACTCACTTCAAATCTTCAATTGCAGCATGATGTAATTTCTCAGTAAATATTGTGATTATAAAGGATTAACAGACTCTTCCTTTCTGTTTTAGGATTACTTGTGTTTGCCATTGAGATGTGGTTTGAGAACAAGCCGAGAATAGTGATCATTATGGGTGACAGATTTACAAGGATAATCTCCTCTAAGGGTTTAACAGCAATTTGTAGAATGACTTATCTCTTTATCCCACTGCATTAACGTCTATAGGAGGAATTACAGAGTTCCAACATGATTAATGCTGATGATCAATGACCGTGAACTTTAGTTTGGTTAATAAAGCCTGGTAATTATTAAGACAAACATATTGAAAGGCAAAGACTGTTTATCTTAGAACTATACTAGAATGGTTATAGATCCGAATATACATTTTGGGGATGTCTGATGGCCATTTTCTGATAATGGTATCTACATGGTATCACATTGCATAGTAATAGCAGAGGTGTGGTTTTAGCCTATTTAGAGATCAGAAGTGCAGCTGAAAACAAGGAGGAATACACTATCAGCGTGGGAGGTCTGGCTTTAATCATGACCTATCAAATTACTTTTCTTCCATTTTTAAGAGAGATTACTCTTTTAGTCACAGTGTGGTTCTGGTGTCAGGAGAACAGTTGCTGTCTGTAGGAACAGGTTCAGTAATATTTGACTTGTTGCCATGGATGGTGAGGCAAGCAGAGGTCAATACCAGAGCAGTGCAAGGGGCAGCCAAAATCCAAAGTCCGTAAAACCGGCAAGGTTCAACAAAACAAAATCGAATTTTAAATAACACTGGGGAAAAAAAATACTAGGAACGACCAGAGCACTTGAAAATATGGACAGGGAAGAGAAAACCATGAAAAACTAGCAGGCACAAATAGACAGACAGGAAGTGAAACTACATACATGAGGAAGGATTCTTTCAACATCAAACTAGAAATAACTAATCCCCCAAACCATGAAATAGTATCTACATGGACTGTCTGTGTTGTTATTTCATTCCAAATAAGTTTTCTAAAATTTAAAGAAAAATGGCTCAAAGCAATCTGTCAAAGACAAGTTTAATGACATATGTGCATATTAAACTAAAGTTTGGCTCTGAATCATATGTTAAATCTCAGATATAAAAAAGCCAAAGTTCTTTAATTGAGAGCTGTTTTTTTGTTGTTGTTGTTGTTGTTTTTTCTATTGAGGTCAGTTGATTCAAAAAATATTCAGGAGAACTGATTTTGGTGAAGTAGAGATCCTTTTTTGTACTGCACACATTCTAATGATTAAAGAGAATTAATGTTCCATGAAATGACTCAACAAACAAAAACCCTGAAATATTTTGGTGTACAGATGAGTAAAAATCTGAATGATTTGAAATGTTTTAAGTTTGCCAACAAGGCAAGGTAGATCATTTAGTTAGTATTTTATTTAGATTCTTCCAGTGCCATATAGTAAATGTTTTTGTCAGTGATTCATGAGTTGCGCTGTACTCAACAATGGTTTGAGGTTTTGATTGTGAGAGATTCTTTTGTTAGTGTTTTTTGGGATTCTCTCTGTTGTTTGAGCTCTATGCATGACATAAAAAAAGATCTCATCTGAACTATTGTTCTGTCTGAAACCAAATGTGCTGATGTAAAAATAAACAAAATATGTATTCCAGACAGAGTCTTCCTCTGATACTCTAATAAGTCCTCAAAGTGATCCAGAAGGAAATATTAAAAAACTTTTAAAATGTGTCAAAGGAGTTCTATGAGAAGATAAAAAAGGGTTTCTACATGCATTTGCCACTATTAGGTTCAGAATTCCAAACTTTATCAGAGGAATAAGGTGAGAAGCAGAATTCTCTCTCACTGTCTCCTGTTTTCTCTCTCATCTCTTACTGTCCCATTTAGCCCAAAATTGCCATCTGACATGATCCAGGTCTGGAGAACTCAGATGATTATTTTTTTGGTATTGCTAATATAGCATTATAGCACTGAATATCAATTTTATACTAGAATTTAATGATCTGTTTTCTTGTTATTATTGAGACTGCCACTCTCTCACTCTCTCACTCTCTGACTGTGTTACACAAACAGCACAGCACACCCCATGGTTGCTCACTCATAAAACTCAGTGTGTGTCGTAAATGGTAATGATGGCAGAAAATGGCCATTCATACATAGCTTAGCCTCACTCCACTCTGTGGCGTTCAGCATCTTTCTGTGTGTTTGTATGTCTCGATATTCCCATTTCTGGGCTCTTGTATTACACCAAGCCCTGGAGATGCTTTTCTGGCCAGAGACGGCGTCCTAAAATGCCCTGCTGCTGCTGTTACCATGACAACCTGGGAGAAAAAAACAAAAAAAAAAAAAACAAGTCCAACCTGGTCCAAAATGCCTCACGTATTTTTTTAACCTGCCCAGCAAACCTCATCATCAGCTCGATGAAAGCTGCACCAGTGTGGCTATTTTTGCTGTTTACTCGACAATGTGCTCTCTAAATGTATTGGTGAATCTCCCACTGGACATACAAAGTATTTTGCCAGATGGGAAGATTGTTCCTCCATAAATCTGTTTAGGAGCATACCTTCTTAGTACTAACTTAGTAGGAATACAATCTGAAGAGGTATCATAGCAGAATAACACCACTGAGAATAACTCTATGATAGTTGTATTCTTTTTCTTATGCTGTAATCTTATGTCTTCATGCTTCAATGCATTCTGACTTCCTCTGCAAATAAGCATATATAGTTGTAATATGTCACTCTGCAACATATGCAGAGGTGGAGGCTGCAGAATAGAAGCAACAGTATACCACTACACCACTGATTGTATTAAAAGATGCAGTATTTAAAAATTGGCCATCTGTTGAACTAACACTTTTAACAAATAGGGGCAACATATCACCAGAGTAAATGGTAACAGCTGCCAACTATTGCTAACTGCCATTAGCTAGTTACTTTTGTTAGCTGTGCAGAGAAGTTTTCAGGCCCAGGACATGGGGGTCTACAGTACAATATACAGACAATTGTGACATAAAGTAAAAACTGTTTTATGATTTCTTCATATTCTGGTGATAATTTGATTAATTCTGTGAATGTTTTAAATTAAATTTCTTACATATTGCACATTTCAGGTATGTGGTTAATGCAAGAGACTGAGAAGAAATTACTCTTTACTCCAAAGTCAGTTTAAGAAAAAGCAGTTCAGCCTTTTTTTGTTAACTAGCAGGGTCATAAAGCTCAGCAAATGGTAGTGTAAAAAAATGTACCCCAGACTGGATGGTTGTTTGTCATTATAAATTCTGTTTTTTGTTCTGTGCAAGATTCATGTCACGTGAAACCATCCACTCTACAGCTACTGGCCATGGGTAGTTTCATTTCGACATGATTGATTCCAAACAGTGAGATTGCAAGGATTGCTAAAATTAACTATATACTGTGATAATGATGCTTTCTCTAAGCAGTGGAGCGGTTGTTCATTGTACAACTGAAATGGATGTCATTTCAATGCAATTGAAATTGTAAAAATTGTTTTGTCTTCATATTTGTTCAATCAGCAAACTTCACATAAATTCACATTCGTACAGACAATAAACTGATGGAATTAATCCATTAATAGAGAAGTTGAATTTGTTGTACTTAGTACTTAAACTGCTTCTTTTTCTCACTTACTTCCTTAGCCCATGACATCTTTACTCAGATTCTCCCACTTGGTCCCAAAGCCACATGAATCCTTTAGTGTGTTCTGAATATGTTATGACCTTTCCTGCAGGTCCTTGTAGAATACCATAGACAAGGCAGGCTGCAAGGCTTCGGCTGCGATCAATACTAATCAATTTGTCAGTCTGTTAGCTAATGACAAGCTAAGAACCCGCTGCTCGGAAAAATGTGGCTTCCAGACCTCTTTAATTTGTCATAATAGGAGGGCAGAGGAAGCAAACCTGATTATCTGGCTCTTGGTCTCTGATTCCTTGTGTGTGGCAGATACAATTTGAAGCCAAGCAGGGTTATTTAAGGAGGCTCACTGCCTTTTTCTGTTTTATGCTGTCAGGTGAATTCGATTCAAAAATTGGACCATGCCTAATCACATTTTTGTGCCAGTCAAACTCTGATATGTGTGTGTTCCTGAACACGTAGAGAAAAAGAATAAAGCAACATATTTTAAATGGTGATCAAGCCTACAATACATGATGTGAAAATAATTTGTCCATCAAAATGCGCAAACTGCCACTGAGGTCCGCTATTTCATTTGTCAGTCACAAAAACTGAATCACGCAAGCAAATAATCATTTTGTATCAAATACCCAAACCAAAGCCTTGTTGGCTGGTTTGATGAATTTTAAAGGCAGATGCAATCCTTCAGATTGGGTCGGTAGCCCTTGAGTAGGTCCAGCCTTTTCAGTTCGAGATGAATAACTGGATGGAGGATGTATGGGTTTGTGCTGTGTTTCCTCGCCTGTCACTTCACCCCTTCAACACCCAGCAGCTCCCTGGACCAGCGCTATAGAACTGCAGAACAGAGGGCCCATTAATCAAACCCCAAAGGTCAGGAGCTAAACCCAATTTACCCGCATGCTCTCCTTGTCGCTCACAAGAGTAATGAATATGTTGGTGGCGAACCGGGAAGAGCCCAGCTGAGAAACTGTTCGGAGGGATTTAGTCTTTCTGAAAAATGTAGTACATCTACGGCCGACTCTTTCCCAAGAGGGAGGGAGAGAGAGAGGCATTATTCTGTAGTTAGTTTTCTATACTCTTTGTATTCATCATCAAGCAGAGGAGATGACAGTGAAAACAGAGTAAATATAACCCCCTCCTGATTTGTTTTGAAGTAACAGAAACATAAAAACGCTTCTTGAAGTCTTAAATATTAATCAAAAGAAGCCAGATAAGCAACAAGCTAGATGCCTTGTTGTGACATGACATCAGAAAAAGAAGCCGGCATGTGTAATATGAAGGTCTATTGGTGTATGATATTGTGATATCTATGACACCTAGCAACTTGTCATGATACACAAATACACAGCAAATACCCTTTAGTCTCACACTGTGCTTCTATGTACAGTTACAGTCTGACTGTTTTCATGCCTGCAGATCACTCTAAACTGCGTAAGAAAGTGCAGAAAGATATATATATATATAGTCTCAGTGCACCCTTGTGAGAATGATCCATCAAAAAATAGTTTTCAGTCACTACAACCAACCTACACCCATTTGTCCTATGTAAAATTAGGAGCAGAATCAATGTTTTGCAGGTTTCTCATTTTAGATGTTATAGATGTTATTACCACAAATGTGTGCAAATCTGATAAGATGATAAGATAAGATGATCTGATAAAAATGATAGGTCTGTTGGTCAACAAAAAAAAAATCTTACAACTGCATCATTTTCAGTGTCTAACACAAGCAGATACTAAATAGCACATGGAATTACTTATCAGCATCTAGTAACTAAACCTAAACCTATAAATAAAACCTAGTTTTAAGATTGCGACCCCCTCCACTTGTCCATTCCAAATGTGAACAAAAAAAACTATGGCGTACACAAAACACCCCAAGAAATGCAAAATACTGATCCTACGCCCTATCTAGAGTTTTTTTTTATATTTAGAGTCTTGAGAAACCCTCTGAGGTAACAAAAAATAATTATTCCTATTTTCAGGTGATTATGCACTAATTAAAACATAGTTTCTAAATACATATTCTGTAAATAGAGTGCCTTAAATCTTACACACTGGACCTTTAAGTACATCAAATTAATATTTTAATTACATTAACAGGGATCTCTAGACATTCAGAGCTGAGCAGCAGTTTGTACTGTAAGGTTTGAAAACTATAACATCACTAGGATCAAGTGATGTAAATAAAACACCACTTTTTGATATAATGACCTATATTCCGATATAAATCGCTGTAGTAATTGATTATATTACATGTGTAATATAATCTATCTAATATCATGTTTTGTATTACTATTTTGTTGAACAGATGTACAGGTGTCACAGTATTGTTCATTTTCTCTCTTGGATGTAGTGGTGACCCCTCCGAAAAACACTAATGGGCCCATTTGACCCCTCACAAACAATTATGGTTCAAATACTGCAGTCTAGTCCACTTTATGTCTTACACTGTCTTTCTTGTTCTTATATCATCTGTACTTAGTAGCATTGTCTTAATTTTAATAAAGCTACTGTACCTGCTTAACTGAGACAGTTCACTCTTATATTCAGTAAGTAATTATTATCCAGTATAATTCAGGCGTTTTAACTACGCCACAGATCTCGATCTCGTCCTATCCTCTTGTCTGTCCTTCAGCTGTCTACCTGTTTGTCATGCGTCTGTAGAGAGTGTCCTGTCACTACCGTCAGCTTCCTTTCAGCACAGAGAATCCAATGACTTTCCCCTCATCCATAATTGAGAGGCCATGCGAGGTGCCTGGAGAGCTGAAATGAATTAGCTGGAGGTATTAATAGCCATCTAAAAATACAGCTGCAGGTCTATTTCCAGGGGCCCTCAGAGGCAAGGTGTTCCTGCTATTAGCGGCATTTGAAATTGCTGGAAGGTGCAACCCTTGGTGGAGACATTGTGTGAAGAGACATATATGAGCAATTATGTGAAGACTTGAATGCCATGTGCCACCAGTATCAAGGGATCACAAATAAAGAGCATTAATTAGAGAGAAATGCTTTTTCAAGCTCCAGCAAAAAAATGAAATTATAGTAATGCTGATTTTTTTTTTAATACTCATCATTGTGAGACCAGAATTACCCTTACCAGTTATCCTCTTTTCAATTCTGTTCCACTCTAGACTCACGTTAATTAAATCAACTCACCTTTCTGCACTCATAATTCTACAATCTACTGCGCCATCAAATGCCACCCACTCAGTCTAATAGAAACAAAAGAAGATCATCAGGATAATGTGGGTGACTTGCAGTCTAACGAGGCAGACACTTTTCAGCTCTAATGATCTAAATGAACTCGTCACTGTCTCTCTCCTCTGTGTCTGAATGCCTCCACTGACCTGCTGTAATTACACCTTTCATTAGCCATTAGCACGGATAGCCTCCTAGCCCTGGTGGATTGATCAGGCATTCACAGGGGTGCTGTTAACGACACTGCAGAGGAGGACAGGACCGTATCCAGCCGTCTGATAAGGGCAGGTACTTCAGGGAAGGGGAATGATGGGGAAGATAATGGCACTGAACTGCACTGAATATCACTGCACTGAACATTATAACTATCTCGGGTATCACTTCATATGAAGATTATATCTATAATATGAATCTTTGGCCTCACTTTACAGGCATTAATAAAGACTTCGTTTAACATCTTACCCAGGAAAAGGTTTCGCGCAGTTACTGTTTTTTTTCTTCTTCTTTCAAATCACTAGCTGAATTGCTGCAATCACTAGAGGGCCTTGCAATTCTTACAATTCAAATAGCTGTAATACATAAAATACCTAGAATGGACACTGCATACTCATACTGTTATGAGTGAAGAAATAATAAAAACAATTGATATTACTACATCTAGAGCCAAAGCTCAAGCTGATCTTGTTTTTATAAAGTACCACACTTAGGCCATAAATTAATTATTTAGATAACAAAATTGGTAACCAACTGTTAGACACAAAAAGGCTCATCTTCAAAAACTGGGGTACTGAGACACCGACCACCAATGACCACCGGTCTCCTTTTGCAGCTCTAACCATGAAGCATCCTTTGAGGCATGGACTTCACTAGACTTCAAAAGATGTGCTGCGTTATCTGGTCAAGACGTTAGCAGCAGATCCTTTAAGTCTTGTAAGATGCAGGCCTCAGTGGATGGGAATTGTTTGTCCACCACATCTCACTGATGTTTAACTGGATTGAGATCTGGGGAGTTGGGAGGTCAAGTCACAAAATTAAATTGTTATCAGATGAATTACACTGGTCAATACTACTCAGACTACAAACAGAAACCAGAACGCTACTGGTACCAGTCTTGGTCCCCAGCATACGGATTCTGCATTCTTATGCAGATATCTGTTTATAGAGATTATCCATCGCCTAGTCTGGTTTGTCATCCATCACCACAACTGGATCCATGAAGGAGAAATAGCAAATGTTGCTAGAAACCTCTGGGAGGAACACATCACCGAGTGTACAAGACTAATGGCTAGGAACTCAGGAAGTACTAACACTTTCTGAGTGGATGCTAGTTATCCTAGCTTGCTGAATAAAAATTATACAACAGCCGTATTTAAATCATACTGTAGTTTATATTTCACAAGCATTAAAATTGCAGTCCGATTTTTAAAATTGTGATCAACAAACTAGATTCTTTTAAAATTGTAAACCCTCTAAAAGCCCAAACTAAACAAGATAAATGTAATTCTATCTGACTGATATAACTGCTTCCAGGAGTTTTTGGACTGCTGCAAACTACAACAGTACACTGCCTGTCTCTGCATGAGTCTTTAAAACAGCTAAGAGGATTGTGATATCTACTCCACTGAGAACTGAAGCATTGCATTATTATGCCGTAAACCACCATAAACTTTCAAACACAGTATAAACTGTTTTCATGAGGAATTCTCTGACCTCAATGACGAGTTCCCTGCCAAAAGAAAAAGTTTGGGAAACCAGTAAACTGATATTGAGGGGTCAAAACACTGACAGACTTGGGAGAAAAACTCCCACAACTATCATGAGCAATATTTCAAGAGATTTTCCATTCTCAACTGGAGTTGCAGAAACTTTACGAGGCTCTAATATGATTTCACAAAGCTGCGCACACAGCTTCAAATTAATTCCCTGGCCACTGCAAAACTTTCTACAGTGCAGCTAGTATGACACTAAAAGGCACTGTGAGATGTTGTCCAAGAAAAGCAGAAATATCTGTAGCACTAGAAGCTGTCATATCACATCACCTTGGAAGTCATATTATTCACAGTCTGTCATGAGTCATGAGTGTCTTCTGAGTGTTGTAATGCAATGTGAGACAGTTGGGGGGATCGTCAACGCGCTCATGAGCAATATGACCAGCAGTGAATAAAAATAATCGTAAGACAAACATCCTCCATTATGCTAAATATAATGGCAATGGTCTGCATTACCATTCATTTTGGCACTTGACTTTGATTTCATTTCAGTCTTTTGATGAAAATGTGTTAGATCTAGTTACCTTTTAGTCATTTGATTATTGTTAGTTAAGAGATTTTAGTTCAGTTTTCAGATCCACATTCACTTGTTCGCTAAAATACTGTCCACTATCTGAGATACGCTTAGGACAATCCTGCACTCATTCCTATCAACAATCAACATCAGCATCCACATCAAGCAGCAAACTCCGCCAAGCAAGCCAAAGCCAAAACTGCTAAAAAGCGCAGTTCCTCATGGCCTCTTGAGGCTGGCGACATAATGAGCCAATCTCCATAAGTCCCTCTGTTAAAATGTCCAACTTCACAGCAGAAATAAACATGTTTACAGCCTGGTACAAAAAACTATTTTGGTCTCTACAGCTCCTTGTTTGTACTGAGTCTGATTTTTTTTTATAGAGCTCACCTGTTCAAATGATATTAAGGCTTAAAGTTATGCAAAATTAACAGTGCAGTTGCTCTGATTGACAAGTGGATGTCATTACAAATGGCTTGTTTGAGTACTCAGGCGTCATTGAACCTGCTTTAGGACTCACTATCGTTGTCTTTGTCCATTTTTAGATTAGATGGGACGCATCAGAGGAAGGACTGTCAAGATGGCGACGGCCAGCTGTGGGTGATGTCACTGTCGTCACAGATACAGTTTCAGTACTTATACCGTCTATGACTGACATTCCTAGAATGTCACTGTGTGCTAGCCTGGATGGTTCTTCCCAGCTGCTCAAAAAACATGTTACATTAGGGTTGCAAAATAAAACAGCATTTAAACTGTAATTTAGTAAATGCATTTGTCCATTCATCTGTCTTTCACATATTCTATAGTTAATTTGTGTTTGATTAATGCTATGAAACACTCTCATTGACTTCCTGTTTAACCATCCCAAAAGCTCATTTCATTTGTGTTTGATGAATAAAAAAATAACAATGTGTTCTTCCTCACATAAAAGGCACTGTCATTGTCTCTGTGGTTTTAACTTAAATGGAAATGGTTAATTGAGATCAATACTGCTAGTGCATCAAAGACAGTGTAAGGGTGGTGATTCCCTTACATAGTGGGCTACAGTTCAAACTATTTACATAAAACATTATGGGTTTGACCACAGATCATGACCTTGGTGATCACATAAAATCTCTCTTCACTCTTATTTCTCTGTGCCTCTCTCTCATCATCACCATCACTATCGAAGTTATAAACCAGACAGGCCCTGAGGTTAGTTTAACAAATGATTAACCTATCCGTTTTAAAAACATAATCATGACATGCTTAGTACCCCATCAGTTAACCGTCTAGAACACTACCAACATGTAAACACTCAAAGAAAATCAGAAATAGCTGTAGGGAGATCAGCTTCTCTCTCTGTGCTGAGCAATTCTTTATCCTGCCAAAATTCATCCGCCATGCCTTCCTTCTCCCTTAACTAAATCCGTCAGCTTCCTTACAATGTACTGACAGGCCCCCTCATTCAGCATCATTCGATTATCAATTCTCATTTCGCGAGCCGCAGCTAAGCTCGTTTCAGATTTAGATCCCAGCCTTCAAGCAGCCATAGATCACCTGTCACTTGTCAGAGCTCTGTGGCACAAAAGGACAGAAAACTGTCAGCAGCTTTGGGCAGTCTGCCAGCGAAAGCAAAGAAATGACTTCATTTTATATGCTGGAATTGGGACTTCTAATATAATACAACACAAAGCAAATAACTTCAGCATGTTTACACTGTTTGTTTCTGAATGTTAGTGGGTGGGTGACCCCTGGCAATAACAAATCTTGTATTTCTCGTGCAAAATGTCTGCACATCAAAATATTGTAAAACCCCTATCCGTGTACTCCAAGTCTTTCTGCATTAGCATTTGACAGCGACAGATATACTGCCATGTAACTGAAAAGCTGAGTGCTAATACTGAGGAAACTGTTGAGTCTCTTTTAGGCATCATCAGATCTGAGAGCGGGAGTGTGAATTCAGTGATTGCCAGACTTTTACAAGGGATATCTCACTTATAGGATTAGCATCGTCACACAACTGAGCAGACATGTGGCATTATCACCATTACGAAGCACTTAAGGATAAGTAAAACACAGCAAGCTGCACTTCAGGTTTCCCTTGACTGCATGAAAAGCACAGAAAGCCCTCCCTTTGCTCTCTCTCCAGTAATGGTGCAATTGAGGAGATGTGAATTCATTTCTGTGGCAGCCCGAGAGTGGATTGAAGAGCTTCTCTCATCCCCTGTCACTCATCCACCCTGATGGGCACCTCGCTTTCCTTTGGCCTCTCTCCCTCTCTTTTCCCACCTGACAGACATCTCCTATGTTCTATTACCCCCAGCTGTAATTTCATGTCAGTTGACAGGAAAAAGACCTATTTACAAATTTAACACCGATCTTGACACCTAAGCTGCGGTTGTCAACTGCAGCAAACCTGCAGAAAGAGTGTCGAAGAAATGTTACGACATCATTTTCACCAGGCTTAATTGAAACATTTATACAAATCTGAGGCAGCTTGCACTTCACTGAATAAATACTGCTTGTTTTCTGCCCTGTGAACAAATCTGTTAGCTGCAAACATAAATTTGCAGCAAGCGTCCCGCTGAGAGGCGGAGAGACTATTATAGTCTTTCTAAATGCAGTATCTGCTCGGCTTTGTGTACAATCCCGCCCATAATGTAAAAAAGAGTGCCCCCTTTATTTATTCATCTCTTTACGCCACCGTGTTTTCATTTATTGGCACTGGAGGCAGACAGCAGGATATTGATTGTGTGCTTTCCTCCAAGGGTTTGTGTGAAAAGGGGATCCATCACCTCTCCACAGCCCACCCACATGAAGGCATCCCTTCGACAAGCCCTGTTCTCCAGGGTGGGCCCTTCTGAGCACACAAAAGCCCTCTCCATGTCTCTCACTGGACCCTTCTACAGACTGAGAACTCTGCACACACACAAAAACAATCCTTAATCACAGCATAATCTCAACCTCAATACGACTAAAAGCAACATGCACTGTGAAACATGCTTCAGTAGGGACTTTTTCCTTGAAAGGCACTGAATTATGATTCGTGTGGAGTGTTTGTCAGGTTTCAAAGGAAGAGGCAAGTGGGGGGCCAAGCCAGAGGAAAAACATGTCAACCACTAATCCATTTCTTCCATTGATATATGTACGACAAGCTTAACAGAGATTTAAATAATTCAAAGTGCTTGGATTGCCAAAGCTTCATAATCAGCTTGCGAGCTCAAGGAAGCAGCACGATGGAGTGTACAGTACCATACAGGGAGACTGATTGCTCAGCCCACATGCATAATTAAGCAGAGGTGGGGGTTCAGCTTTGGGGGGGAGCCCCATTAATGACTGATCTGAGGTCAGTGTGTTGGTGCTTGTGCAGTATTTCTACATGGACGAGTCTGTTTACATGACCGGCTGCATAATGATCTGAAAAGTGTGGATGTAGAGGGGCTGTGCTGTGGTATGTTGTCAGCAAATATGCAGTCCAAATAAGTCTGAGTATCTCAGCCAGGATTTATGGCTCCATATGGTTCGCATTAGTGGAAACTCAGTAGATTATCACAGACTGAGTTGTTTAAAGCCTTATTAGTCAATGGGACAAAGCTTACTGTATTGGTCCCTACTGTGCTCATTCTGAAATTTAATGTTTCAACTTTCTACAGCACACAGTGGATTGTGCACAGTCCAGGCCAAACTTTGACACTCATGAGATCTGGGGAGTTCAGTTCTCAGTTCTCTCTCTGTCTTTTACTCAGTCTATATATTTATATATATATATATATATCTCAACTGGCTTAGTTTAAAATACAAATGGATGGTGGATCATTCTCTGTTTGTGTGTTTATTTTCAGGAATGTCAATTGACAACTATTGGATGTATTGCCATGACATCACCATCATCAAAATTGTCAAATTGTCATTGTCAAAATTTTGACTTGTCTTTGGTTTATGACCAAATGTGTGCAAAACTAATTTCCATCATTCTCAGCTCTGTTCTTGGTTGACTTGTAATTAGCAAATGTTAGCATCCTAATATTCAGATTCTCTTACCTGCTAAACATCAGCATTGTCATGGAGAGGATAGACATCAGCATTTAATTCAATATGCCACTTCACATGGCATACTAGCATGGCTATCAACTCTATCTTCATGTCACGATTAACAGCTCAGACACCACATCTCTGATTTTATATTCACTGCCTTCTGACATTTTTAAAAGCACTCAGACCTGACTAAACCTGTCCAATCCAGCCTTGAGACAGAAAACCAAGTCAGTCAGTCAAACAGTGAGCCAGTCAATAGGCCAGTGTGTGTATGACCTTATCCTGTGTCCTCCCATTGGCATGTCCCTGTCCTCCCCTCTCAGTGCAGGGACCCAGATGGCATGAGGCAGCAGTGACCAGGGCTAAGGCCTGTCTGTCTGCCAGAATGACAGCAGCTCAGTGCCAGTGGCTCATTATCAAGAAGCAGCCACAGCAACAGCAACGACAACAACAGCCATGCAGACTCCACAGCTGACCACATACAACACAAAACACAAACAAATCTGTAACCACTCCATGCCTTTAGTAAGTGGCAAAATAGCCCTTTTTTCACAGTTTGTTGCCGTAAGGGATACAACTGAAAAGATTCCAGTTAAACAAGAACACTCATTGAGTTAAGCTGGTAATTCATAAAAGTGTAATCAGCAATAAGAAAATAATTATTGTCTGCAAAGTTAATTTGTCTGGCAGATGAGTAAACTGTAGAGGTATTTGACTTAGTGAGACAAGCATGTTCATCTTATTGATCGTATATCTTGGTGTTATTGTGCCAGGTGTATGAGTAAATACTGTAGACCTGACATACACAAACTCTTGTTCTATAGTACCAAACTGCTAAATCTCTGCTCTGCACATCACTGGCTGTGGTTTTATTGCAGTTACTTAACCAGCCTTTGCAGCTTTTGATTTCTAACTGTGGGATGTGAACAAATCGTTACAGCCGCTCAATCATCTCTCTTGGCACTGAAGCACAGTAGCAGATTACTTATGGAGTAAATTAGACGATGCTATGAGGCTTGACAGTCAGTTAAAACACTTGCACCCCATCTGTACAAATTATTTTTGAGCATCTGAGGGTTTTTATGTCATCTTGGTTCGTTCCGTTAACATCTTATTTTGCCAAAATATCATCAAAACCACTTTCTGCACTAAGATGATATGGATTTGTACCCTAATTTCTATATTTTTTAGGGATGAAGATATACCTGCAATAACAATCTGTCACTTCCCTATTAAAATATTCAGCTATATGCCTCATTTTAGGATGAAGATAGAAATCATCTGTAGGTTAAAAGCAATCATTATACAATTCAACACAATTTGATTTCTTCCAGGAAGTTTCCAAGAGATGTCTAATATAATGCAAACAGATGGTGCAGTACATATAGTGGGGAGTACACATTGAAACCAGACTCAACAGCATAAAAGGCTGTAAGTAATTTCATATCACAAAGATTGTGCAGCTTTTATGGCAGAAATGATCTCATTAACCGAGTTAAATCGTTTTTTTTTTTAAGAATTTTAGACAACAAAGCATGATAAAACCAGCTTAGTGCCATAGAAACTGAGATATCAGTCCTTGTCTAGGTTCGGTGAGAAAGTCTATTTAAATATCAAACTGCTCAATATTTCAGTTATATAGTCAACGTTTATTGCTTGCGAACAGGAGCAGTTACCAGCATTACACCATTATGCCTGACGACTGACATTCCTTTCTCACTTCTGGTTACATATTGCAGCTTTACTCATCTGGCATGGCTTTATGATGTTCTATATAGACCGTTTTACCTGACCAATTTTGATGGCTTGCTCAGATTTTGTTGATTTGGCCATTTTTGTGTTTCTACGATTGCCAAGAATGCTCCACGGGTAAATGTTCTGAGTATGCACAGGTTGTTTGATTTTGACCAGATGCTTTTCCTAACACAGCTTCATTAAAGATGCAGCATCAGCAAACTGATCCTCAGGGTCTGTGGCATTGTGGTTGTGGAGCTTAACTCTCTGATGGCAGTGTCAGAGAGGAGGATGCTGTCCAGGTTACGTGACATCCTGACGTGCTGGTCAAGCACAGGAGTACATCGAGTGCAGGACTCATTCCACCGAGATGCAACACAGAATGCCACAGGAAGTCATTCCTGCCTGTGGCCATCAAACTTTTCATCTCCTCCCTCATACTGTCAGACACACTGAGTCAACGGACTGGTCCATGGACTCCGACTCTGTCAGCAGCTAAAATCGCATCATTTATTCATAACTTATATCTTGAACTGTGCAATGCTGACTTAACAATGCAGTAATTTCTTTCTCTCTTATGTGCAGATGGGCACACAAGCACTTTGTAGCCTCATCCATGTGTTCCTTCATCGTGCCATATAATATAAGCCCAGTGTTTGTTGACTGTGCTGTAAACTGGCACATTACAGACTGTAGACTGAGCGTGAGTCACAGACAAATCCTGGTGAGCTTGTTGCTAATCAGACCCTGTGATGATGTCAGTGTGAAGCAGCCAATCAGCTGGGTCCCCTCACTGAAATGACTCCAACCCAAATTAGAGCGCAGACACATTCCTACAATACAGTATTCACACGCACAAGCAAAGCGATCCACCCAATGCATGCAGCCATGCACAAACTGATGTATAAACACTCTTTCACATGAGTGTAACTCAGAAAATACCGAAGACAAGCATGACTGAGGGAAACTGTAGACATACTTCCACATACTAAGAATACACACCGGAAAAAATGCGCACACACACACACGTACACATCCTGCCAACAGACAAGACACAGCTGTGGGCCCAAAGCAGCACTCCAGCCAGCACAGCATCATGCCTGCTACTGACTGACAGGACCTAAGGGCTTTCCTGCCCTACAATAACATATTTTCATAATTATCCTTCTTGCGGCTAATAATAACCTTTTGAGGGAATTGTGGCTAAATAATGAGGGTAGAAAATGCACCTCAACTCCTCTGTTTGGAGAGTCTGGTTGGCAGAAGCCTTGAAGTTGTAAGTGGAAACACTGAATTGGAAAACAGGCTGCAAGCAGACCAAACCGTGTGTCCTTGCTCACGTTAATAAATGTTCAGCCTCAACATGTTATTTGTTCTAAACACTGCTTGTGGTACTTTAACTCCCTCTGTTTATATAAAAATACAATAGAGCAACTCAAAATCTAAATGTGGACAGCAGAGAACAGCAAACACTGATTCTTTTTCATTTTTACAAATCATAACCATTATTTTGAAATTTGTGCAATAAGTTGGGCACAATCATGTACTCTAATTATAACACTGGTGTTAATCAATGCGAAAAATTACTGTAGAATTACTATTGGCTAGAATTGAGCAGTCAAAATCTGTTTTGAACACACATGTTGAGATACATAAAGCCACCTCCTCTATTCAAAGTGGGTCATACATGGTGGAGCAGACTCTGTTTAGAGTTGCTGGTGTAAACTGGCACATTTTAACATACAGCAACCATAAGACAAATGTTCTACATACATCATTATAATAAATGTATTGTCTCAATCATTAACTCTGATGCACAAAGAAAATGAAATCAGTTTAATGACTCTTATGAAAGAGCCAATCTGAAGTTGGAGATCCTTTTCGCATCAGATCAGTCATTTTCATGCTTCGTACATAAGAGATAAAAATAAACCCTCGTCCAACCACAGTGATAATCTGAATAATATTGTCCTTTTACTTTCAATTTTCATTCAAGCTAAATGTGTGGACAAATAAATGAATACCTAGAAGAAACCTTTACATACAGAATGCTAACAGGAATTAAACAAGACTTAACATCCTGTCAATGAATTCTTGTGCACTGTCAGATCTTAAAAACAGACAGCAGAATATGGTCTGGAATGACGTTAAATGATGAAATTGTCCTGTCATGTCTGAATGAAGACATAAGTGACATTAATGTAAAATGCAGCTACTGTCTGAATGACAAAAAAAATGTTGCTTTAACATCTTCATGAAGCCACCAGTGTTAAATATTCCACATCTCTAAAATGCCTTTAGAGTTTAGGTTCTTTTTTAGTACAATACCTATACATCTTGTCTTGTGATTAAACAGAACCATGGTCACTGTAATTAGTGATACCTGTGTCTGCTGCGAATCGGTCAGCACAGTGCAAATTTCAACAACTACCAGAGGATGAAAAGACTTCAGGATTTTTCTTCTCATGATGTTTTAACTTGCTGAGGTTAGAGCTTATTCAGTTTGGACATCTGATCATGATAATCTGTTCTAAATCTTAAATCTTTAAGGATAATTATTGCATCAAATAATTAGCTTGCTTTGTAATGAGATGTCACTTTCTTGACACTCAGTATGGCATAATAATTTCCTGTGTGCATCTGTTGTGTAGATTTCCAGACACATTGAAAGTACTGTAGTATGATCATGGATAAAGTGAAAGTATACAGTACAATACTGCCCTTATCCCAACTGTACTGGAAAGCTGCACAATGCAGGACTACAGCAAAATGCAATCAACAAGATCTTGGTCTCGATCACAATTATAGAGAATGACAGTAAAACAGGTCCACGGCTGAAATTTGGAGTTGTGCTTGCAGACCCGTTCTTGCATTGCTGATTCACCTCCTCCCTAAATTTATTATGGATGAGGTCCTCTTGGAGCTTTCATGGAAGCCTCTTTCATCCCCACAGACAGTGGAGAACTTTGAACTCTCCTCTCCCAGTAGGTTTAGCAGTACTAACAGTTACAAAAGCATACGGTTTCTTTGGACTACAGTTCAATGCTGGTAGAGCTCTCCTGGCAGTTTACAGAACATGCTACCATGTGTGTGTAAATGTGTGTTCAGCGGGTCTTCATTAATGGAAGCCCTGAGGATCTGTATTGTGTTATGCATGAGAGTAAAATAGACCTATGAATATATTATCCTGCATGTTAAAGGCATGCTTTGCAGAATAGCTGCAAATGCCAAAGTGCACACACATGCCACGCGCAAACACACACACACACACACACACACACACACACACACACACACACACACACACACACAAAACAGCTCCTTTATGGGGAAATTTATAGATGACAGAATTCAGTCTGCTCTTGAAAAATGGGCAAGTGGAGCTAAGTGCAGCTTTCCAGGGAGCGATTCCTTGAGTCTGTGGTCCTTATGTCGATGGCTGTTAACAGCTCCCTCTATTGCAAAGTCAACATCCCGCTTCAGCCTGTGAGTGAAATACCTCCGCCGTCGACATCGTAAGTCTGTCGTAGGAGACTTGAAATATGGCTCTCCTCGGACCACCTAGGAGCTGAACCTAGAATAAGCGCTGATGTTTGTGTTACAGCTGGGGAGTGCTGCAGCTTTTAGTTCAATCATAGTGCCGCCGTTTTGTTCTTCTGTTCTTCTTCCTCCTCCCTCTCTTCTTTATCAGCTTCTCTTTGTCTTTGTCACGCTATGGTCCCAGTGTGGACACCAGACCAACAGGAGATCTGACTTTGCGGCAACAGCTGATGAATCCATAAAGAGATTACGACCCTACAAAAGCCCACCAACATATAAAAGTTCTGGTATTGATTGCACCCTGGTTGGATTCCTCCTTGTTTTCCACCCACTGGAGAATGCCTGAAATATGAAGTCATGAAAAGCTCTTTGTGCTTGTGTTGGAGTGATCACTAATACATGTGTAAGGTTTTATTTTTTCTGCAAGAGTTTTACTTAAAAGGTTTCTCAGACGACAATTTGTCATCTCTGCATCCCCTTTTGTGATGTACCTGCACGAACTGTTGCACAGACAGAAGGATCATAAAAGATGGAAGAGTAGCAAGAGTTTGACAGGAGGGATTGTCTTCTACTTGAACATTTGTGACACAATGACATGGCTCTCTCTATAGATTATACAAGACTTATTCTAAAGTAATAAAACAGCAATTCATATTTTCAGATACACTACACTATACACTAATGAAAAACATACTTAATATTATATTCGATTTCTGCCAATATATCCTCCTAAATGTAGGAGGGTAGATATAAAGACTGGAAACTTAAATAGTATAGTCTGCTGTCCATGGAAAATGACAGAAAAGATTCACCATTTATATACTATTCATACTATACTACTAATATACCATACTATATATTCATACTTTTCAACCATTCATCCATTAACTTGTAGTTTATTTATGCATTTATTTATTTTTTCAAATCAGGTAAGCTACCCAACAATCGTTCCACGTATCTTCAGCTACAGAAGTTGGGTACCACTGCTTAAGGCAGTGTGAGGTGTGTGAGGAAGTACTTTACAGCTCAACATGTAATATGAGTACTAAAACTTCTATTTTGTGCCACAACCAAATCTATATTTTATTTTATTTTCAAACCAAAAATTGCAACTTTTGGGGGGGGCACTAGATCAAATGGCACATGAGAACACAGGATTAGGGGATCTCATAATCAGTCCTTGCAGTACTGTAATCAATTACCCAACAAATATGATAAATAAAGAGAACTAGATATCCAATAAAAAGGCCATCATTGGTCCTGTACAAGTGCAAACATCTGATAGAAAGTTTTATATTGTATTCTGATACCACTATGTGTCTAGCCTGATGTCACTGCTTGCACAGAATTGCCTTTTTAATAACTTCAAAAGGGACTCAAAGTGCACAAATTCACAGCATGTGTGGAGACAAGCACCAATTAATGATCTGTTGAAGCCAATCTGCTGCTTTAGAAAAAAATCCAGTTCCAGTCCAACTCTGATGAAATTAGAAGAAAATCTAAATGAGCATGACATTTGTTGTACTTGAATTATTGATTGTGTTTCCTTTGTCTCGGTAGGCCAGTAAATGTGGGTTTAGTCTGCAGAAAACCCACAGTGAGGAAGCTCTTCACCACAATGATGCTCAAGTGGAAAGTGCTTGACACATGCCACTACTGTTTTCTTTTGCTGTTATGTCAGTGAGGTCCCCTCAGCTGCCATCACATCAGAGGTCATCTGTGTGACTGGTAAACACTACGACTGACCTTTGGACCCCTGGTGGACGGCCACCCGCTGGTTCAGATATTCTTCACCTGCAGCATTACTATCACCCTCTTGAAAGGTCTTGCCTGCCATGACGTGTTGGCATGTGGTTAACATTCCCTGGTGAATTTCATTTAAAATACTCATTAAGCCAAAATATATGTATACACATTTAATTAAAATTGCAGTCCATTTTGGGACACTAAGGCTAAAACAAATAAAATTTTAATCAGAAAACCTAAAAGAGTCTTGTGAACACCTAAATCACATTTGTCAATTGTGGTCTTCTCTTCTCCTGGCATTTTAGACTGCCACTCTGCCACCAGTTTAAATCACAACATCAAATAATTCAAATTAGAGCAGCAATGATCCTATTAATTAACTTCATCCTGTCAAAGTATCAGGCTGAGAGAGTATCTCATTTGCAGCTCAGCATGACATTGAAAAGAATACTCCTAATGAGTGAGTCCTTTTTGTCAGTACAATATCTGCTTGAAAGATCCACAAATTCGTTGCTATAAATATCTTTTTCTCTGTACCTGCTGGACAAGAAAGGTCATAGCTGCTGCTCATGCAGGTCAGTCATAAGGAAGGATTAGTGTGTATTCCTTAATCATATCTCACAGGGGTCACTGGGCTAATTGCCTTTTGGGGGACCTTCATTTAGTCACAGACAATCAGATGATGATGCATGCTCTTTTCAGCTAAGCCTTCACTCCACAAAAACACCTGGGAGACGCACAGTGTGCTTGCACAGGAGTTATTTCACATTATGGGTGACACTTTTAACATGGCTTTCAAAACAAAATTTGATACATTCTTAGCAACTTTTCTATTATTGTAATTTAGCACTCCTAGTTCCAGAGTGCAATACCACCAGTGGTAAATATTGACTCCTGTGCACATGTACTTGTTATTTTTATGATAATATATTTTGAAAAAAATAGCAAGTTAACAACTTTGCTAATACAATGAGCAAGTGCACAAGACATAGCAGATAGCAAATGTTACATACTAGTCCGACAGCGAGAAAAAAAAGCTTGGCGCCTGTCTTTCAGCCTTATATTTCACAAAGCTCTCACCATTGACTAAAAGTCAGTCCCAAATTTAGTCTTGTCGATGGCTTCTTGCTCACTCACTCTCTCGTTAGCCTCCTCTGTCACCATCCTGTTTCGGTCTCTTGCCTCTGCCATGCTCTGCCTCTGCTAAGCTTAGCGGCTCTGTTTCTGGTGTGCTGTTTTAAGGTCTTTGGTAAGTCCAAGTCAAGTCAACTACAAGTCTTTCAGGTTTGAAAACTGACCATTAAAATAACCCAACTTTTAATTGTAATATTTTCGAAGTCGTGTTACTGTACAGGTAGAATGGACCCTAGATTAATTTTCAATAGTGAACATACAGTACCAGGCTGTCCATTGACTTTCCATCTTTCCATTTAAGGTCTGAGAAGCATAACTAATGACAGGCACATGATAATCCACCTCAGCTAATGCACGCCAACTAATCTACACAATCTTCCCTTTCTTGCGCTTTGACTTTATCAAAACTCTGTAAAATATTTAGTAGAAAATATTAAATATTTAGTATTATAGTATATTTTAGTGGTTATTCAATGTAGAGTCCAACCAACTAGCCAAGTAAAGTAAATGTTAACACAGGGGAAGTCTCAACAACTCCCTCCTCCACTTCCTGCATCCGCTCACGCTCCAATGACAGGGGTGCCAGAAGAGTCGGAGGAGAAATGTAGGCTGACATGCAGCACTTTTGAGTCACTTTCCATGTTTGTGATGTCTTAACCTGCCTACTTATGAATGATTAAATGATATTTCCTTTTAAGCAGAAGTCAGAAAGAAATGCCCCTTAATTTCATCTTCACAGAAACAAATGATTTTAAACCCTAGATTTGTAGATAACTTAATGACATCTTCCCAGATGCCTGCTGTGGTGGCAACAATCCACCTTCATGCTTATTCCTATTCCCTCCCCAGCCGTCCTCCCTCTCCTCTCTCCAGTCTCCATGGTCTGTTTAATGAGCTCACTCTGAGCTGTGTTTAAGCTCATTAACCTTTGTGGGTGGTGAGTCCCACTGAGAGGGAAAGCCATTGATACACAGACATAGATATATAGAGGGAGGTTTTTTACACTTCAAACGCTTTGCTTTAAATGCATCCACGCTCTGCAAATTATACTTAAAATACTTAACAGCTTAAAATATGATGGCTTGAATTCCTCACAGCTCTAAAATGCCAATTTGAAAAGCTTCATCATTTGTTGGGTCTCAAACAACTAGATTAAAGAAATGGAAATAACTGACATAATCTAATAAATGTCTACTGTGTGCTTTACATAATTTTCCCTTAAGTTTAATATTGGGGTTGAACTTCCTTGAAAATGTCCAAATAAAGTGTGATTATTCAATGTACATCCTCTGACTGAAAATCATTAATAACACATTAATTAGTAGAAATCTAAATGAATGGCAGCTATTGCTATTGCTATTTGGCAGAGCAGTTAGCTAACAGTCAACTACCTCACAGAGTGTTTACAGTCCATCTTCAACACTCTTCAGCACTCTGCAATTACATAAGACAAAATGTTTGCTTCATATTTATGTCATATCTACTGAAGCCAGGGAGTGTAAAAGTTGAGCAAAAGCAATCAATTATAACAAACACAAAACATGAGTCAGCAAAAACACTGGATTGTTTCCAGTCAAATTTTGAACAAGTTGGAAGTAGGCAAGAGGAGTGGGAATGGTGTCAATCTCAGGGTGCTACATCCTCATTTGGTCAAATAAAAAGTGGAAGTGTCAGTCCTCAGACAGCCTTTGTCTGACATTCAGCAGTATGAATGAATGATTTCCTTAGCTCCAGAAAGAAGTGCAAACCACAAGACACATCCTCAAAAATAACACAAGGTACAAGTTTTACATGTACCATTCTACTGCCTCGGATCAGACACTCAATTTAGTCATTTTGTTACACAAATAGTCTTGTAGCCTACATCTTGCTTTTCAACACATATGGACATGAACAGATTATCTCTGTGCACACACATTAGTAGTAAAAAGCGTGTGAAGTACATTAGCTGCTGTCATATGCTCCATTACTAGTTGCCATTATGATCTAGTTTAGAGCCTCAAACCGTCCTCTGACTTCACGAGGCCAAGTAGAAATAGGAACCTCTTTTCTCTTCTGACCTTCAACCTCTAATAAAGCAGCTGAACATAGCTCATTTCTCACCCCTATATTTCCTTTTTTCCCCATTCTCCTTCAGTTCTATTTTACTGTGATTTTGGTCAGGTTAGCACAGGGTAGAGATTCAGTGAATTTGTGATCAAAATCTAAGTCAGGTACTTTGATTGACTCTTCCTCGCCGTCTGCTCTCACTGTCTTGCTCATGCCGTCACTTTTTATGTCAAATTAGGAGGGAATAGAACAATATTGTTCCAATGGTATTGTGAGGTAAACAAGATGCATACACACGAAATAAGAACACAGACTGACAATGCTGTGGAAAAAAGAAAAAATCCCCCCCATCACTCTCTACACTATCCCGTGGGATATGTGGTTATGATGCTTACATGTTTCTTCAAGAAAGCCTGGTTGTTTCCATCCCTCTGTATCTTTCTGATTGTCTTTTACAGCCACTGCTCCCCTGGGAGGAAGCCATCATATTGTTTCTCCCTCCAGCAGATGCTCTCCTCCTGCCGTAATCTGTCTGCCGCTGAGCCAATATTATTAGGCGCTGATTTTTTTTACAGAGGGGATGGGGGTGGGGGGGGGTTGCATATTCACATCTTCACAGCTCAGTTCACTTATTCAGTGGCAGAAAAGGTTAAGAGCTAGTGAGACCGGAGGAGAGGATTAGTGCTGTGAGAATTGCTTTTTATTACTGTTAAGGTCACAGCCATATTTAAAATCCATGAGAAAGCAGCGTCGGTGGATATGTGGCCAGATGGGAGAGCTTGTCTCAGTGCCACGCTGCAGAATCAGCTCTGACTTTGATTTCATTAAAGAGACACTGTGAGGCTTCTTATGAATACGAGATAACCAAGTAAGAGCAGGAGATAACCGCAACAATGGTATCAGCGATCACTGGAAATCAAAGTGTATCCACATGGAGGGGAGCAAAGAGCCTGTTTGTGCCATGTGATATAAAGGTCTGAAAAGGATTACATCATCGTTTGAGATGTAGGTGGGGGGGCTGGAGAGAGAAGACTTGGACTGCCACCTGGTGTCCATCTCACCAACTACACCCTCCTCTGATCTGAAACCACCAGAGTTGAAACAAAGCTCTCTGTGGGTGCTGCTGAATGAGAACATTTGTCCTCCCAGACATGCCGCATGAATTACCAGCAGCGCTGCTTCTCTATGCTAAATGAAACAGGAAAGTGTCCGTACTCAGGGGGAAGAGCGGCAGCCACAGTTTCCCATATGAAAGCATGGTAAATGGTGCTTGCCCTGCACCAATACATCCTCACTCTGGCTGAAGTGTTGCCATTGCCAAGATGCCATTAGACAGCTGCATGGTATTTGGGGAGCTGCAGCATAATAGTGCAGAGGTCTGTGTTTAGTGCTCGTCATTACTTGGGGATTAGTACTCCTCTTTCAAGTCGACACATCTCTGAGGAGCCTGCAGTGTGGAGCCATGAGAGAGCCATTGGGCCTTGTCTGGTGACGAGATGGCAACATGTTTGCACAAATTCCCAGCAAAGGGACCATGTTTGTGTTTGTTTGCAGCCAAATTGGGAGCAAATCTCAGAAGAGCCTCTTAATGGCACTTACTTACTAATAGCAAAATGGCTTAAAAGCCTCAAATGCTACCTCAGTATGAGTATGCAAGAGGAACTCTGACAGCATGAGGCATGTTTCTTGCCTACCTACTAATCACTTGGTTCCTGTGCAATTTCAGATTGCCACTGTCATATCTTAAAGAAGAACATGAATGATATGTTGGATGAATTACACATCTTTATTCATGTACCTATGACACATTTGTGATGTGAAAACCAGTTAATGGAGAATAAACTGATGTCCTGTTGTTTGGCAACCAATGCTGAGAAACAACCTTTTGGCCTGCTAGTGATGTTATTTCAAATAAACTTTCTATACTGAGTTTAATGTTTGGCTTCAAACTGAGAAACTGAAGCAAAGGTTACTTAAAGCTGGGGCAAGTCGTTCTGGTAAAAACCAATACTACTACAAATACTATATAAGGTGATGTGACATGATATAATGTGCAAACAACTACAGCAAGCACTGTAACTAATGTTAGCTATGAAGTGGATTTGCAAACTGTTGCTAAAGTTAGCAAGTATAGTAATTTAACATAACCTGACACAAATCACAGCTGGAATATCATGTTAGTGTTGGTCTGAGCCACTTTGTTCCTTTACCATTTACAGAGCCAGGATGGTGAACAAACATTGTATTTTTTCAGCACACAGACAAGTAGTATGAAGCTAGCAGACCGTGAAGTCAAAAAAGAGTATTGGATTAGCATTGCATTAGCATTGAAATCATTTATACCACTTTTAAAAAAGGTCCTTTACATTGGAAATTCTATTCACATTCATTTATAGATAAGAGCACAAAGAGCACTAATGGAATGATATATATATACACATATACATACACATATACATATACATACATACATACATACATACATACACACACACACTATATATAATAAAGTTGTACAAATATTTGTGCAAAAAACAATCCAAAAATCTACTACTGCGACTCTGTAAACTATTTCTAATATACGTAAAGTACTGAGGTGGAGAGAAGTGGATCTTTACAAAGGATATCTCAATATAACCAAAATGATCTGCACGACCATTAAAGCTGAGTGAAAACGTATGTTTTTTGTGTGCGTAAAAGGGTATTATTAACCAACGCCGTGCCACTTGAAATGATGATATGTATTTGGGGGTAGAGACATATTGGGGGCTCTGAAGCTGCAGCAATACTTAAGCCAATAACATTTTATATTCATTGGGTCCACAGCCCTGCACTGAGCCCTGTCTGAAATGTAAAAGCAAAATCATCTCCTGAATACACAAGAGTGGTTTTGAAGTGATTTTCATCACTTTTATATTTTTGAAGCACTTGCTGGTTGAGAGATCCCAGCAGCAGCATAAACTATGTCATCCTGGACCTGCCACACTGCTCATTCTCAAAGAAAATGTAGCAGAACTAATAACTCCAAATATTAGTTCAATCATTCACAGCGGCTAACTGCCAGCTCTGCCAGCTCTGAACACTCCACAGGCAGAGATATTTCATCCTTGCTTTGTGATTTCACAGCCACCTCGCAAATGCTGCTTATGATCTCATTTCGGTTGCTAATGTATTCCCGTTTTTCCGACTCGCTTTGTTCTCGGGGTGGAAAGTGTTTAGTGTGCCATAGTAATGATTTCTGAAAAGTGGTGTTTACAGGCTTGAATGGGAGAAACGAAAGCAGAGTGAAGGAGGCCTTAGAGCTGTATGTAAATTTAATTAGGTTTTCAATCTTGGCTGGTGATTTCTGCCCCTTTTTCAGCATGGACATCCTAATAAAGATGACTGCCATAAAATTTATGTTTTACAGCAGACACAGCCACAAATTAAGAAGATCGTTAGTATAATATATATCCTGTTCAGCTGAATTTCACTGAGTGTAGCAAGCATTTTTCATTCCTTTACAGCCTCTTGTGTGGGATCTGTATACATGCACTCACAATTTTATGTTTTTTTTGTGTGTAAAAGCTCGTAGAATAAATATTTTTCACATAAAAGAGAGAAGACTATTTCAATAAACCAAAGAGAGGATAAATTTGGAGATATTTTGGAGAGGACAGTAGTCATTTGCATAGATAAACTATATTTAAATAGCTGGTGCAACATCGCAGTAAGAGATGGTTTTTGTTTTCCATTAACACTGTGCTTAAAAAACCAAACAAAGAGACAAGTTCAGAAGAGTACACTCATAGCATGAAGTGAGGCAATGCTATTATTGTTATTCAGGTCAAGCACTGTACTATGCTACTGAATGAGCACATTTTAATAGCGCAGGATCCCTGAGGCAACAAACTCCATTCACATTCCAAACACGGCGGTTTCATTTACTGACCTTGAAGAGTCTTGTTTATACAAATTGAAATTAAACGGCAAAGAGGAAGAAAATCATTCCCTGGCTTAATTTACCGTCATGAAGTAAACAGATCACACAGGGAGAATATTACTTTGCCCACAACCGAGATAATGAGCATTATTCTACTGACAGGACTGCTTACGTATTCTGTGCGTGGTCATGCCAAAGGGCCCCAACCCCTTGAACAGAAGAAAACAGAAGAAAAACAACATCCCCATCTGCAAACTGGTGGAAAATGTGCACCAGAGTGTTATGATTTGTAGTCTTTGGGTTTTAATGTCTATAAAAGTTGCTGTAATGGAACTGGTTGGGTGGTGGGTGGGCACAGGCGAAGGGGTTTCAACATCTCCGGAGCTAGCTGTAAAAGCCTGGGTCCCAAGGGTCCTCTATATGTCACCCAGCCCTGCATCTCTTAGCCCCCCGCCGCACACACAGGCCAACCTTTTGAAATGTCAGCACAATAAAACCCGATGGATTCAATGTGCTAGACCTGGTGGTGTCAAACGCCATTAGTTTTAATCCTATTTGTGGTGAAATTGCTCTTGAAAGGTAAAGGGATCTATAACTGTCTAGGGCCCTGGGCTGGACCATTGTAAATCTCTCTGTGTGCTGATGACTCCTCTCCGCAGGTTTATAGGGTTGGAATGAGAGTGTCTACATGCTGTGTGGAGACATCGTGTCCCAGCAAACTCTTGGCTAAGTAATGGAGCTGTGGTGGATTGTGGGAGGCCATGCATCTCACTGCACAGCGGTGTATTCCAGTCGCTGAGAAAAGAGCTGTCCTTTCCACTTTGCCTGCTCCCTGTTTGGAAGGGCCAACAGAGCACAGAGATTCATTGGTACTGTGATGACTCTATATGCTCTGCTTTGCTGTTGCCCATTTAAACTCAAATTGCTGCTGTTCACTTCTCTTTGCTCCATGACATGAGATGTGGAGAGGAATAAAGCGCAATATTGTGCAACGGCAATTGTTCACTATGGGAGAACAGAATTAAATGAATGTAATACAAGGGGAAAATCTGTGGTGGGTTAGCATAGTAAAGTACAACAGCATACAATGGAGTGGAAAGGTCACATGTTTCACAATCAGATAGTGGAAAGTAGTGTCTCAGTTTTGTTTTTGATCTTGTTTTTGACCTCATTGTTTAGCTGGCTTTAGCCATCACATTGGTTAACTATATATCACTGCACAGATATGCGAAACTAACTGTATAACTGGAATACAAGTGTTATCTGGCTGACTAAGGAGGAGAAAAAGAGGGATTGATGCAGTGGAAACTGATAATATTGATCAACCAGTGGCAGCTGATAGCTGTTATGGGGTAAGCAAGTGTCAGCTAGGAGGTAAAAATCACTCCGCTTCATTTGGTGTTGACATGACAAGTATTTTTTCTACATTCCTTTATAAATACACAATGTTAGTGATCAAGTTCTTGAAAATTAAATAAGCCACGTGTCCCATTATTATTTAAAAATGAAACAAATTGAAATAATAGATTATGAGGGTATTTTTACAACCCTGTCTGTCAAAATGAGGGACAACAAGAAAGTAATGTAAACTCTGCCTACAGGCACAAATAATCTCATGGGTTCCACTCAACCAATTTTCACACTGTATTTTCATTGAGGGAAGAACAAGAGCTTAGTGGTAACACATGTACACTTTTTATTTAAAACACTGCCCTGTGCACTGCGACAAATCCTTAAAAAAACGGAATGTCAGTGGGACTTGGAAACTCACATAAAGACTGCCTAAAACAAACTTATTTGTCATTTAATTTGTCTCAATGAAAGAGGAAGGATTAAAAAAGTTGTTGTTGTGTTAATATTGTAAATAAAACATCTATTTGTTCTTGTTCTATTCACCTACTAACTGGGACCTTTACGGGACAGGCCAAACATGCAGAGGTGACCTGTGAAAACCTTTCAATAAGCCATAATCAACTAGTTTGAGGGTGCAGACTGAAACTGACAATGGTCTTACGTGCTATTTTTCTTGCTACTATTTCAGCACACTGTTTTACTTTGTCTTAATTCAATGAACTGGCTTTCAATGAAAAACTCTTTCAGCAAGTTCATTTGTATAAAACACACTGTGCAGTACCATATTTTAGGAAGAAAATCTATTAGAAGCCTATAATGGACAAATGACTTGTTAATGGAGATTTAAAGTGATGGACCGGAGGTGGATCTTGTGAAATTAACCAAAACAAAAATAGAGTTTCTTATCATCATCATCATCATCATCATCATCAGTCTGACAACATTTTAAACCGAAACATATGATTATCCAGCTTACTTGAAAACCGTGTCAGCAGTGTATCTAGTCTCTATGCAGTAGCCACAAACAGTCGTTGGTAATATGATAATGTATGTCTGACCCACTTCCTCTGAGACAGAGAAGGGTGCTGGGAGCTGCTTTCCACTTCCTGATTCTATAATGATTGTGGTTTCCGGTGTGAGACTGAAACTGTGGCTATATGACTGTTGATTCAAGTACAATAGTCTGCATTAATGATGAATACTGGTTAGTACAGCAATGCACAATGAAAATGGAGCATGCTAAAAAAGTGCATTTCATGCAAAATACATGCTTAATTTGAGGAACGTGGGAATATTTCAGGACATGCACTTGTTATCTGGGTAATGTGGCCCTGATCTTTGCTCTCCATACTACTGTGTGCTTGTGACGTTATTGTTGTCTTTGAGTAAAAGCCTTGTCCAAACACTTTATATGCAAATGTAAAATGTGTTTGCTGGAAACATTGGGCAGTTTCAGGTTTCATGCTTCACCTCCCCTTCCAGCATACCCAACACTGATTTGGCTGTGTCCATTGTCACCCCTGTTGCTGAACCCTATCCAAACAGCACACTGCACAACTCAAGGAGGACCGCAGCTGCTGACTGCGTTGTGCAGCCGACCTCATCGTGCCAGCAAATCACGAGTGGCCGCTTGTTTGTGTTTCTGTGCCATCTCTCCGTGGTCATGATTGCATTCGAACCACAGCGAAAGCAGCGTCAGGAAGAACAAGTTGAGCATGTCTCTCTCTCTCTCTCCCCCCCCCCCTCTCCCTCTCTCTCTCCCTGATGTCCTATAAAGTCCTGTTACATTGCACAGATGCTGCACAGCCTCTTAGGCTTCCAGGAAATCATCACTGACAACATAGGACAACACAGGACAACATCCTGTGGCTGTGGGCGAGCCTCTCCCTGTGTTTGTGTGGTTGCTAATGCTATGTATAAGTCCGTGTGTGTTAGTGAGGGCTAATATGAGCCAAACATGAAGCGTGGTTGTGAGGACACACCACAGTCACAGGCCGCCAGAGTACACTGCGGTGTCATGGTAATGTAACTAAAACCCTCTAATTCAAATATCTAGGGAAAGCCTCTGAACACCAGATGGTCCCTCTGCAGCCTCATATCACTGCAGAGAGTTTTTGGACTCTGACGCGATTTTGTGCAAGTGGGCTTTTCTGGCAGGCATGCATTGTACAGCCAGACCAGAAAATGCACAAGAGGGCCTGTGTTGGCACATGCACAATACAGCAAAAGCTTGACAAAAAAGAACTCTACAGCAGCTACAGCCCACGATGAGCCCGGTCATATTTGCAGTGTGAGCAAGCCATAACTAGCCCTCTCCCAAGGCAGAATGAAACATCCTCACACCTCGTTGGCATGTAAATCAAATGTGAAATAACGCTTTTTTTCCCCCCAGAGAGCTCAATGAACAGCTATTTAATGTAGAGGAACGTACAGCGTCACAAACCTAATCTCATTCAAAACTAAGTCACTCGGATTGCAGTGTCAAATGTATTCAAATTCAACATCAGACATGCAGGCAGATCTTGCCACAGTTGTACATGACACTGAATAAAACATTTCTGCTGCTGCATGCTTGGTTGTGGGCGGAAGTAACGGGGGGTGGGTGTGCTGGAAGGTGGAGGTGTATCACAGGGTTGCAGCAGATACTTTCAGGAGAATATAATGAGGCTGGGAATGAAAACATTTCATCCACAGCCTTGCTGTCTGTCATCATGCAGACAAACAAATAGAACAGGAGAGATCATTTACTCGCCGCCTACATGTTGTTTGTTTGGTTTGTTGTAAAGACTCATGACATTTGGAGATTCTGTTCAACTCTCTCTCTCCATCTGTTACAATTTCAATTTAAGTGGAATTTATGTGGCTCTGTGAAGCTCAATGAGCACAGCAGATTTAAGGTTGTTTTTCTTGTCTTGTCTGGGGCCACTGAGCAAAAAGACAATCTAATATGTGTACAGAATGTCATATTAATGTTTTTTTTTGTTTGTTTGTTTGTTTTAAATTTAATATTGATAACATTATCATTAGACCTTTTATATCTAATCAAAGAACAAATTAATTGTGCAGATGCAATTTTTTTTATCCATGTATGTCCCAAAAAGGAGCTCTAGCCTTGCAGATTATGGTCATTTCTAAAATTTAAATCTTGGTTATTGTTATATTTGGAAATACAAAAAAACACTATTTATTTTATATTTTCATTTTCATTATAAATTAACCTAACAATTACTTTCCTTATAAGCATTTGATTGCAACATTACAGAAAGTGTGACAATGTCAAGGTAACATCTTCAAAGATTGACTTATTTTGTCCAAACAACCATCCAAAATTCAACAATGTTCTATTCATTTCAATTATAAGAAACTAAAAAGAATCTGCAAACCATCACATTGGAGAAGTTCAAATCTGAATTTTTTCCTTGACAAATAACCAAACTAACAAATCTGTTATCAAAATAGTAGCCAAATGATGTTTCTGTTCTTTAGCTAAACCTTTTTAAAGATAAATTTTTGGGGGCTTTTCTTGACAACAGAAGATAGACAAAAAGGTGGAGGGGGTAGAGGAGGGATGAGATGCAACAAAAGACCACAAGTTGGAAGCAAAACTACAGTAAGGACTTGTACGAGGTGAGTTACTGAGCGCTCCTTGCCTCATCATTTTAGCTCTAATAAACTCGGCATCAACTTTTAGAACAGTATGTATCAGCAGAGAACTCTGAAAGGTGCCATGAAATCGCACAAACACTGAAAACAACCTCAGCTGGGCAGCTTCCCTTAGTTATAAATCCATTAGAATATCCATTGAATATACCTGACTGAGATTTTAAATTGCACTTCTTGTTGACCTCTGAGTTCAACCATTTTTTAAAGGAAACACTGACCTCAAGTGGTACTTTGGCTACACAACACTCTAACTACACAACTGCATACTTAGTTTGGAATCTGGTACAAAATGAAAATAAACAGTAATGACAATAAAATAATATCAAATGACATAAAGCAATCAACATAATAAAGACAGTCCAAATCAAGTAATTCTGAGGTAAACAGGTCATGAAGTTAAAGCAATGAAGCTTAGTTATTTAGACATGTGCCAGTCCAATCCCCAGTTCACAGACTGAGATGTTAAAGTATTCTGGTAAAATGAATGAAATGGTTTTGTTAAAGCTATCTGGTCTGGTAGCTTTGAACAGAGCGCATTCCACTCCCTGTTGGCTTCAATTCCCATCCAAAAAGACTGTCTGACAGCTAAGTAAAGTGGTGAAAACATAGCTAATTTGTCCTTGTACAACCTGCACTGTCCTCATCTGAACTAAGTATGTGTACATTTGGACAGACATGACTTATTAGTAATAAATAGTACCTAACCATTTCACTGCAACACTTGGATTGTTATGGCCTTTACAAAAAATCCTCTCAAATAGTGCCAAATAAAAGTTTAGATGTTGTAGTCAGGGTTCTTTTATTTATTGTGAAATGCTCTTTTTCCTGCATTGGTTGGTCTACTTTGCACTGAAAGCCCTCACCACTATTTCACAGATTGTAAGTGACAGAAACACTTGCTGTAGCTGAGCCTTTACAGTTACCATGGTTAATAGTGAAATAGGTTAATCAACACATCTCTACTGATGACTGATATGTTACAAATGATTACATGCAGGCTCTGTAATGCAGCATTTGAAATTGCATAATAACCACAATAACCCATTTTTAATCATGCTACAGTTCTTATCAATACGGATGTAAATACCATCACCTTATAGCTGAAAATCAGGAATGCTGCCCTGATACCGAACTGACTAAATAACTTTAGTGATTGTTTTCCCCTTGATCACTTCCTTGATTTTTTTCTTCAACAAAAGAAAAACTGCAGTAGAAGAAGTTTCAATTAACTTCGACTGACGTATAGTAACTGCTGCATCTTGCTAAACTAATTTGGTTACATTATCAGTTTGCTCAGATGAAACCAATGCTGTGGGGAGAACATTGGGTATATAATGGTTATATCTTATAAGTCATTTCCCCTCTGCCCCCAGATATACAGATATTATATCTGGGGGCAGCTACAGATATACAGAAATATATAAATATTTCCCCTCTGTCACAGATATAAGCTGCCTTTTAAGGCAGTCTACATATAGGTGCTATTTTTTTTTTTTTTTTTTAAAGAAATCACCCAGGGTCAGCAGGGGGCAGCATCTATCCATCCTGCCACTTTACTGTTCTCTGCTGTAAGGGCTCTCCCGTCATCATACAACGGGCAGATTGTTGAGCATGGCTGTCTTCAGGCGCTGTCTGTAATATTGCATTAATCTTGGGATCCACATGAGTGCCCTAACAAGGTATGACTGGGAAAATCTGGACTTTCTATGATGGCTGACTTGAGACATTAGATTTAGCTGATAGTGAGTCAGTGAGCCAGGAGCAGTAAAAAAAAAAAAAAATAGACTCTTCTGTAACAGAATCTATTTAGTTCTAATTTCCAAATCCCTTTTTGAACCTGGCTCTCAGAGCTGAAAAGAAGCACTTGAATGCATCATGTTACAGCTAACAGGCTTCCAACACATCTATCTGCACATTATTGTCCTCTCCCTCCTCTCCACCTACCTCTCACTATAAAACCCCTGATCTAATTATGTGCACAATTGATCAGTGGAACCATTTCCGCTCTGTCTTCATTAGCGCTAATTAAAAGACACCTATAAACCTGTGAGACTACTCTGGTCCCAAAAGAAAAGAGAAGTTTCCTGCCTCCTTAGGGGGGTGTTGCCAAAACATTGTTGCAAAGGTGGAGAAAATATCAGGACTAAACTACTGGTGTATAAAGTATGCCTTAGATTGATGATTTGTTACAAGACTGTTTACTTTGATTTATCTATATGTGCAAAGCTCTTTTAGCAGATACTTGATTTAAGACAACAAAATGCTGATCAAAGTCTCTTTTAATTCACTTTGATTAAATAAAGTTGGCAACACTGACACTTAACATTAAACTTTTTTGAAATCACAGGCGCTTATGAAGAAGTATTAAGTGTCTCACTGTTTCGATTTTACCCGGTAGTACTTTGCCATTTATCTCAGTGATAAATCAAAACCAAGAGTAAAGTTAACCACCATTTCTCAACAGCTGCAGTCTTTAAAAAAATACTGTGCGTGGTTGTCAGGTTTTGCATGGGTTGAAATAGAGTTTTACTCTCAGAGTGATTGCCTGAAGGTTAAGTGAAGGTTTAAAAAAAGCGCTTCCATATAAACGACTATGTTGCCACACGCTTTAGAAGGTTCATTTGCACGTGTTCTTGTGTGGAGGCCTGCACCACTCTGGGCTGTGGAGATCCAGCAGTTCACGCTGAGCCTGGGGTCAGATCACACTCAGAGGAGGAGGAGAGGTGGATTCATCAAACCCTGCAGAGTCTGTAAGGCACTTTGGTCTTATCCATCACCACGCAGCCCTGCTGCTTTAGAAGATGAGGAGGGAGGAGGACATGGAGGACAGATGCACAGCCTCACTCCTACTATATACAGCCTAAGGTTTGTGATTTTAACTGTTGAAGCTACTCATAGCCGAGATCCTTAAATATACAATCAATATTAAATACTCAAAAATATTTTGAGTGCGCCCTCAGAACTTTATTCCTGTCAGGACACAAAAGCTTCACCTGTATGACTAACTCTCTTTCTATGTAGAGACACAATAACAACGTTCTTTCAGGTGTGTTTGAAGACCTTAAACGGATAGTTCAGATTTTTTGAAGTGGGTTGTCTAAGGTACTTATGCATAATCCCAAACTAACCCTTTAAGTTAAGTTGTGGCAGCTTATATTTCACCGAGTGAACCATGAACCCTGACCCTGTAGCTGATGACTAAAATCCTCCCACACTGCAGTCAGACATTCAATACACTGTGAAATAAAAGCAGTCTTTCTAGCTTTGTTAAAAAAGAAACTGCCATTATTTCCAATGAGCACAATACTGCCTAGTCGATACATGTATACTGTTATTTATAAAGCGATGAACCTTGAGTTCATACCTATTTCTATTTGTGTGATATTTTGTCGCTTGGTGCTAAGTGTTCAGTGCTGTTGGACATTTTCATCAGTACTCAGCAGAAAGCCTTTTTTTGATTTCACTTAAAATTATGTTGTTAAATTAATTTCCATGGCCCTTTGAGGATGATTTACTGATTTTCAAGATATAAACTGCTTCATGTAGTGCTTTAATCTACAGCACCTCTCATTCAACCAGTCATACACACTCACATTTTCAATTTTCAAGTGAATATGTGGAATGGAGCAAGAACAGTAGACAAGGTTCAAATCCCATTACTGTGATGAGCCACAGTCCTCTAGACAAATGTTTTGGTCCAAGGTAATTCCAAAGGCAATAGCCCAATTTGCATCAGACTTTCTGTCAGAATCTGAACCTCGACTGAGACCTTTCTGTGTGGAGTTTGCATGTTCTCCCCATGTCTGCTTGGGTTCTCTCCAGGTACTCCGGCTTCCTCCCACAGTCCAAAGACGTGCACTTAATAGGTTAATTTGTGACTCTAAATTGCTCATAGGTGTGAATGTGATAAACTGGTGATTTGTCCAGGGTTTACTCCGCCTCTCAACAAATGCCAGCTGGGATAGGTTCCAGCCCCCCATGACCCTGGTAAGTATAAGCGGTTACAAGTAATGAATGGATATATATCCATAGAGATATACTGGCCTGGCTCTAATAGACTCCACAGTCTTTTCCACATGACTTTCCTCACAGAGGTAAGACTGATAGCCAGCATCTGACCAGTCCAGACCTCCTTTAGTCAAACAGGAAGTGGACCACATGTCTCGACGGGGCCCACCATCATATTAGTTGTCATTCGCAGCAGGGTTGGCACTGGGAACAGGCAAGAGAGCTGTGGGGTTATTAAGGGGCTCAGCTTGGCATCACTGAACTCTCTGGCTCCATGCTGGAAAAGAGCTTAAACTGAGCTGATGGGTTTGGGAAGAGGGGTGAGAGAGAGCAGGAGAGGGGAGGGGGCAGGTGTGAAATAAACAGAATGTGTGCTTATGTGGCGTCTGTGAGATTTTTTCACTAGTGATATGGCAACAATGTTAGTTGTGACCTATACTGTATGTATTGTGCTCATTTTTATAGATCAGATGCCTCATTTCTATCCCTTTTATTCATTCTGTACATTAGTTTATCTATATTAGGAGCATCAACAGTTGTTGTTAAGCAGTTAACCACCCCTGAAAGTCAACACACTCATTGTGTGATTCTACACTTCAGTTTAGTAGTGATTCTACTATACTGAACCACATTAAGAATAAGCCACCGGCTGCCATGTCTGAGTATGGCTAGCAGCAAAAGATCACTTTGCTGGTAGCCGGGGAGATCAATATGCCACCAGGCATTTAGAGGGCAAAGGATTCAGAGAACTTTAATTCTGTACCTCAAGCTCAAGTACATTATGCCAGAGAGAGCTACTGTGACTGCCGTAAACAATGTTAAAACATTTTGATGAACATAAATGCAAAGATGCTGAGCTAAAAGTCACACTAGACAGTGCAGACAAGCCAGCTCACAGGATTTACAAACACAAAAATTAACTTGTGTGAATGTGTGACTTCATCAATGCTGGGTGTGACATCAGAAGGCACAATCCTATCCTATGACTGCTTCATGGCAGCATCATAACTGACAGCCACTGCCACATTTGTGAAAGCAGATATATTTTTTTAGGCTTAGGTCTACCTTCCATCCTATGGCTACTACAAAAAATTTTATCATCGCTGGTTAATTTTGTTCCACCACAGTGAGACTAGCTAGCCAGTGCAGGTAAACTCTGCTCTTCTGTTAGTCTATTCAATACATCATCCATTAGGATGGAACCCCCTGGCACATTCTCTCCTCACCACCACGGGGGTGAGAAAAATAGACCTGAAATAGACATGGATGATTGTCAGACCATCTGCTCTTTAGCGCAGACAAAGTAAGGGATCTCACTCTGACATTATTTTCTAGTATCACAAACGTAATATCACATATGTAAGCATTTCTGTTATTTCTAACTGTGTCAGGCTATGAGGCACAGGTTTCTCTCTGTGGTTGTTTTCTGTTGTCTGTGTGGGAGGATGATCACAGACCCTCTGATCTGAAGAAGGCAAATGCCAGATCACACTTTCCTTTCTTTGCCTCTATCTTTCTCTCCCTGTCTTTTTTTATCTCGCTGTCTCCAGAGAGAAAGTGTGTGCTGACTACTGTGACATCTGACCACAGAAATCTTGTGGCTCCCACTGTGGTGCACACAGAGCCTTCCCAGGTGAGTTCCAGCAGTGCACCCCTTTGTCTCAACAAACTCAAACTCTTAAAAACAGAGAGGAAAAGCTATCAGGGTTTTGCCAGCGATGTCCAATGGAGGGTTTGGGGGGGCGGTGAAGGAGCACTGTGGAGGTGGGTAAATTCAGCCTGACACACACAAACTCAAGATTCACTTATGAGCACTGGAGATTCAGTTTATAACAATCAGTGTCTAAGAGTAAAGAAAGCAGAAGGAACAAGAAGAAGACAGATAAACATACAACAATGAGATATGTACAAGTACGAGATTAATAATAGGTAACCTCAGCTGTGCTGTTGCCTATGGCGTAACCACACATTCTTTGCAGGGGTTGTGTCCCCTCCGATACTAAGAAAATACCAATTTCTCACCCACAATATACAGTGGAAAAAAACAGTATGTTAATACGATAAGAAGCAACTAATTTAGTCATTTATTTAGACTGTCAGGTAAAAAGGCAATAATTATATTCAACTATAAGTAATTCAAATAGGGCTAAGGCAACTCAACAACAATTATGTCAATGACAGGAATATGTTAATTTGCATAACATGCATGAATGAATGAATGATGCACTTGGAAAAAGCATGGACTCACCCGGGGAACAAGCTGCAGCTACAAAAACCTTCCCACAATCCTCTAAAATGTGGCAAAATTTTAGACAGAGACCCAGCAACATGGTGCTCTGTCAGCTCTGCAAATTGGAGATGACTTATCACAGCAGTACAACTGCCGCGCGAACTAAAGTGAAAGCATCCCAGAGCGTTCTGTCAAGACGGCAGCAGGAGCAAGACTTAAAAACTTTTACTTCATGTCTCCACCCAAACATAATATATTAGGATCATCAACATGCAGAACATGTTTCTGTTACTGTTGTGCTAGTTACTTTAAATTGATATTTTCAATGTTTCTTTATTGCCTCAAGTGTCTTCATGTTAAAAGTAATTTCTACACCACTGATGTTATGGTGACATAACGTTACCACATGTGTCATCTTATGTTGTATGTTCAGTCGTTTTATATTTTCTGTTTACTTTAACAGCCATGTTAGACTGAGAAAGTGGTTAGCCTGTTGTTACAGTCTATGGTAACACTCTGTGACTGTTGTTACAGTCTGGAAATCATTTCACTTATTCTCCTTGCCCCACAGTGACTCAAAGGTACATTTGCCAGCAATCATCTTAACTGTATATTACTCCAATGATGAAAACAAAATCCATGTAATAACAATTTTAGGTTTTAAGTCAAGTACTTTAGTACAAATACATATTATTCTGTTCTCAGAGAAATCACAGACTATTCCTTTAAATGTGAGTCAAATGTCAATGCAGACCTCAAAACTATGTTTTAAATGTGCTAATTTTCATATATAAATATCACTGAAAGAGCTGGAGGAGTCATTTGGACCCCTTGGCTATCTGTAATATGGTATTCTTTGATGATGCGGTGAAAGTGAGAGTATATGGATGATGTGTCTGTGTGACAGTTATGATGGTGGAAATGTTAAGAAAGGTGACAGCTCTGGGGAAAAAGCTGTTGTTTCCTGCAGCCTTATCAGAGCCTGTATCGTCTTCTATAATGCATGCATTTGCATTTGTGGATGTTTGGATCTGCTTTCTTGTGGCAGGGAGTGCTGTCATCCTGAAAGTTGTGATAAAGTGATTTGTTCGGCAGTTCTGATAAAACTTAGGTGTCTTTCTATCTGCAGTGGTACAGCTTTAGTACCATACTGTTACACATTAGTGTGAATCTGATGGGTAAAAGTTATCAAGGAGCTTTCTGTACCTGTCAAGGAGGAGTGCTCTCTTCTGTCTCTTCAGGAAGTAAAATCTTCCATTAAGTCTTTTCTTTGCTTTTTCAATGTAAGAGACTACATACAGCAAGTCTTAGAGTGGAGGAACATGAAGGGTGGTTCAGGCAAGCTCTGGAGTGATATTCTTCTCCAAGTGGCTGTGATCAGCTGTCCAGAATCACATTTCTGTCTGGAGACTGAGAAATGTTTATGGTTTCCAAAATTAGAGTATGACTGTTTTAAGTCTCATTATGGCCTTCATGTTCTTTTTGAATGATATAAAAGTTTGTATGTTTTTATGATGTTTGGGTAGTCAAAATGTGAGCTGCAGCATTTCATTATGTGCATGTTAAACATAACCATTCTGGTGTTCCTCTTGAGTATGTTGAGGAGCTGTGGTAGCTGGCAATAACTTGCCATTTCATATTACTCACAATGTCACAATATTTTTTTACCTACTTGCATTTCGCATACATTTTTCGTGATCAGGTATAGGCTGAAGCACAAAAGATATAGATGGTATTAGGTACTCTCAGTACTGCACTTTTGCACCCATTGTGAAGGCTCCACTGTTCTGTCATCTTGTCCCTTGCATTCATTTATAATTATACCATTCTTTGAACAATCCAACTATTAGACTATAATTTTCTTCTTAGAATATTTTCTTATATCTGGTCATATCTGCACTGCTACCAGGCTGTGATGTGTTTCCAACTTACTAATGTGAATTTGTGTCAGCTGGACCAAAACACAGAGATGCATGGGTAACAAAGAAAAATATTCCTTGGAAGAAATTTACTATGACTTAAGCCTAATTGAACTAATAAAAGTTCTGAGGTTCATTGTGTTGTCTTTATTGCTGAAAAGTGGGGGCCCTGAACAACAGAGATGTAATTTATAGAGCAGATAAGCAGTGACAGGATAATAACAGTTGCCTGGATTGAAGCTGAATGTCCATGAGCAAGAGGAATGGCCCTTGATGCTGCTAATTCCTTGAGAGACAAAATGCTATGGTACATGCTAGTCCTTCATGTTGTTGATCTGTGGTGACATTAGGAGGCATAATATTAACTCAAGTGACACACTTGGTATTGGCTCAATACCTTGGGAATAACAAAACTGACAAAAGTTTTTCGAAATACAGAATTATTTGAAGTTCGAACACACTCCAGTTGATATTCCGTTTAGCAAACCTGAAAATTCATCATTAGATTATTTTGACAGCAGAGAAGTGCAATACAAGTACAATGGCATCAGTAAATTGAAACCTTGCTGTCATTTGCTCTTCAAGCACAAAAAAATGTTTAGCTGCAGCAAAAATAAAATGCCAGACATTCATTGAAAATAAAACAGGATAGTTTAGTGTTTCGAGCTAGCAGCTTTGTAAATCAACTCAAAATGAAAACAAATGTCAGTTAGTCTTTACTCCTTACAGACTGAAAGGCCCTGGAAGGCCATTCATCAAATCACAGATATTCAAGAACAACTTTTAATAAATATCAAACAACTTTTAATAGAACAGCTTGGCCTTGTAGAATTCAATCTAACTGCATAGTGATAATAAAAAAGATCGACATTCTTGTGTACAATATAACAGGAAATAGTAAGAGGGATGAATTAGCATCATAATGCAATGATATGAGACCAAATCAGTTGTGTTTGTTTTAACAATGAGGCACTCAAGCAATTAAGATTTATGGCTGCTTATAGAAAAAAATGGTAAAATAGACATATACATCCTTTAGTAGACTTCCGTTCATGTAACAATTTTTCCGAACACCGCTTTGATGCTTTGCCTTTATGTTTCCAGCCTTGGTTTCTACACTCTTCCCTTGGTTTTACTGTGGATTTCTATGTCAGTCTGTCTGTTGCAAAGCAACTTCTATTGTATGTGTGAAAACTATTGTTTTTATTGGTATTATCGTTGAGCTGTGCTGAATCTGAATCTTATCTGATCTCATAAATTCTCCACAAGCGCCACACATTCACTACAAAGAGTACTGATGCAACTTTGAGACATTCTTCCAACTGCACACAGACTGAGATATGTACAAACCCTCTAACTAAAAGCTTTTTACCATCACTACCATCACCATATTTTAAGAACTGCCCAGTCGTCTCTGTTAAAATTCTACTTATTTTTCCAGTACTGAAAGCTATGTTTGGGCTGCTTTTTTATTCTTTTTCTTCCATTGGTCCATTCTTGCCTCTGTAAAATAGCTCCACTCAGCCCAGTGTACAGTACACAAGGCTGAATGCCTGTTTGAATAAATCATACATCTTCACATTGTCAGTTCTTTTAGGATAATAGCAAAACCAGAATAATGACCTAAACCAGATCAGCTTTTTTTTAAATAAAAGTTTGGACCGGGAAAATCAATAACCGGTTATTTGTCCAATCCACAAAGCATACAAATATTTGAAGTCCACCTTACTGTAATATACAGTCAGTGCTTCATCCAAAATCCACAGTTCAACTAACAATCAATGAGTCCTTATCTCAATGAAAAAACTTATCTTTGCGATCTCAGGAGGTAAACATAAATACTCAGCTTTAAACTCAATACAACTGTTGGCCAACGAAAATAAACTCAAGTGAAGCTTTTTGTGCCTTACAGACAAGCTTGGTGATTCTCCAACACCTCTAGAGTTACCTCCCAAAGTCCGGCCAGTTTGCTGCTGTTGGCTCCCTAACTATGAATTACAGACTTCTGGGCTCATTTCCAGGGGTTGGCAAGCTAATCACAGTCACTCTCAGGACAGACTGGCATAGATATTACCCGAGCTGACTGCTGTCTCTGTGTGTGTGTGTGTGTGTCTGTGCGTTTGACACAAGTGCACCAATCACTACATTCCATCCCTGCATGGCTGGTGGAATCTGTGAAGCTATCAGCCACCATCAAACCTCCACATTTCACTAATAATAGTTATTGGTAATAGTGTAAAATGTTCCATAGGCACTAATCAGTTAACACACCTCTGTCAGGACACTTGCTGCCCTGACACTTTTTTCCACTGTAGTTAATAAGAATAAATTTATTAAAATATAATATATATTTATATAAGCTTTAAATTATTACTTTAAATATTACGATATCGGACTTGGTTACATAGCCTACATGACTGCATACGCACTCTCCCTCACACTCCCTCACACACCCATGCATACACAAACACACACACAGGCTACACAATTAAACGTTATGCTGTACTTTGGGTAGAATATGAAATACCATTCCCCACAGAAAAAACATTAGGTCATAAAATTATTATTTTTTGGTTGAAGCTGGTCAACCAGCTGCTGAAACACAGCTATTATTACCAAAGGCAACGGGCATATCATTAGCCAACCACAGTTCCAAGATATGTAATTTACAGAGGTTTAGCTCTGCTTAACTACCTACAGCTGATAAAGTCTGTGATTATTGTCACTTCAGCTAAAAAAAAAATCAACAATTTCTGGCTGAAAATGTTAAACTGCTTTTGTTTACTTCTGATGAAAATCAAAAACCCATTGTTCAAATAATTATCACTGATTTTAAAATCTGCTACACCTTTCTTAAATAGGCCTGGTAGATACAGTCATATTTAAAATCAGACATCATATCATATCACTCAAGGATATTATACTAAAGCTGAATGTAAGATTAAACTGTATTAATTAGTAACTGGCACTAATGTAATAATTACAATTGAAGAGGGGTAATGCAAATGTAGTAGGAGGAAGGAACCATTCAAACAGTGGGAAAGAAAATGTTTTCTAACTGGATATGAGTCATAAATATTTCTTTAGGCCTCGAAGTAATACACAGCAGATCTATAAAATTCTCCTATAAAGTCTTAATTTAGATACTGGACACTGTCTTTACTTATAAATGTACATATACATATAAATGTACATATCCCATACATACATACCACCACCCCCTTTCTTTGCTGACACCTTGTAAACAGGCAGGCGATATCTGCCCTTGGAAACCAGGATGCCTGAGCCAACAGCCTGCCACAATACTGACCTCCTATGGTGCACTGCTCAGCCATGCGTGAGACCATGAAGGACACAAGACGAGTTGGGTGGGGTCAGGGTGGGGGAGGGTGAAGCAGTCAGATGTAATAGGATTTTTTTGTCACCCAACTGACCGTCCCTCAACACGTGCCTTCAACACTGCCCTGGGTTCCTCACCCCACTACCCACATACCGCCAACCCATCTCCCTCTCTGCCCCCATGCTCTGACCTCAACAGTCCCTCACGTATGGACACCTGAGGCAGAGCCGACAGGAGGCAAGAGAAAAAACAGCCATTTTATTTTAATGGTCCAGTGATAGTGAGATGGAGATGGAAAACTATTCTCTCCTCTCTGTCCTCCTCTCTCCTCCACAATGAGCTCAGAGTTTTGTGATGATTGAATTCCAACGCGAATGGATTTACAATTGCAAGCCCAGTGCCATTACTAAAGCCTATTCTAGACCCTGCAATCACTTTCCCATCCCTGTTTCCCCCTCTTTCTTTGTCTCTCTCAGGTTTTTTTTGCTTTCCCCTTTCCTATCCCTGTAAGGAATAATGGCACGCTGATGCACTCTGGGTAATGTGCAGAGAAGATGGAACAAGCCCTGTAGCATGCCCTTGAGATTCCAGATCAAATAGCATCTTAACCCTTACACAAATTGATTCCTTAACCCTCAGCCAGCACTGCTTGAACCTTGAATTATGCCACTGATAGGTAGGAAATCATGAGAGAACACCTCGTTTTCATCTTGTAAAAGAACCCGGTGTGGTGCTCTGTCTCTCAGACAGACTGGATGGATAGATTGTTTCTCTTAGCTTGAAATATTCCTGGTAGTCAGCCCCAAACAGTGCAGGAAATCAGATTTCATTTCTCACTCACACAAACCTCTGCCACCTCTAATCCAGTGGTGGCGTCCATAGTCAGCCCCCCAATAGGCCTAGAAAAACACAATTTCCCCACCTCATCAATAAGCTGGGATTTATTCAGCAGCAGGGTGGTCCATGTGGACTAACTGGCTGCCTGCCCTGTCTATGACAGAGTTTTATTAGCGGGAAGAGATAGTGAGGCACACTGAGACAAGGAGATGGATGCTTCCATGTGGATAAAAAGCAACAACAGATTCTCGCTGCTACCACAGAAATGCCACATTGTTGTATTTTTTCTCCACTAACTTCAAGTTCAAATCTATTGTTAGTCAATCAACCAAAATAATTATTAATAGCTATTTTGATGATAGGAATGCATGATATATATATCTTTGGAGATAAACTGTTACCCAATAATTGGAAATTTATTATTTTTCTGATTGTGATCATTTATTTTCAAATCTGATGCAAAATGTTGAAATGTCAGAAAAGCAAAGTATGTTTGTGAAGTTTATGATGTACTTTACAGGAAAAAATAATTTTTAAAGAGCGAGAACTTTGTTTTTGTTGTGTTAGCAATAGTGATGCTGATTGAAATACAGCCATGTGGTTAAATACCATGTAGGTGCAAATACTGGAAATTACAACAACTTATTTACACCTTATTAACACCTCTTGAATTTCCTTTCAAATTACAAAATCTCCAAAAAAGTACAGTTTAAAATCTTTGATATAAAGTCACACCTACTTGGAACTACTAATTAATTAATTGATATAATGAGACAGTATACCCTGAGTTTGTTCACCTAATTAAATAGTATTAGCTCCACCTGTGTTTGACAAGTTAAACATGAGAAAGGGTTAAACTGTATATCACACAGAAACTGCATTTTCTATATTTTACACTGAGGCACTTCTTTAATGCATCAGTAAGTACAATGTGTGCAGAGAAAATGTGAATGCTTAGCTTTCATCTAGACAATAATCATGTTTACTACCCTACCCTAAAATATTTATGCTAATATTTAATTTTTTTGTCTTTTTTGAGCTTTATTTATTAGAGACAGCTGAAGAGTGACAAGAATGCGGGGAGAGAGAGATGGGGAATGACATGTGGAAAAGAGACATGTGGGAATTACACCACGTAACTTACGCAAGTTTCACACGTGCAGTGCAATCAATAGTAAACAATGGCACCCACTCGGTTCAAATGCTCCAAAGTTTGGCTGCATTTTACCCAAAAAGATGGCAACAGGGCGACTTGCAATCATTACAAAGTGGAGATAACAGCGTCGGGAGGGAACATGACAAACATGCAGAAACATTTGCGCACACAACATGCAATATTTTTAAATGAATGTCGTGTTTTTGACGCGCTTCGGACTGGAGATGAATCTCAACCTAGCAGCAGCGGCAGCAGCCAGGCTATGACAACCTCTGTGGTTATTACAGAAGGTAACTCTGGTAAATAACACACTGCCTACCATGTTAGCGCGATGTGCTTCTTTGTGAAACATGCTATAACAGTTAACATTAAACGAATGCCTTCTGCATTACATTTAGAAGATGACCATGACGAGAGTCTGGCTGGCTCAGAGGCTGGCAGCTGTACTAGACTTGTGATACTTCTAACTAAACAAAGTTGATGCTGATCAGACTGTTTGTTCTTTTTTTCCCAAATGAGAATAGATGAGAATCGATAAAGAATCGAATCGTTAAGCAGAATCGATAATGGAATCAGAATCGTAAAAATCTTATCAATTCCCATCCACATGTAATATAAAAAAGAACCTGACCAATTTAGCAGACAAGACTCAAAATACTCCCCATAACACACGAAATAAACCATCACACACCACCCAAACAGAGCAACATCAGCTGTGTTAGTTTACTGTGCACACTAATACCAGCTCAACAGAGACAAGACAATACATCACTTAGCCTGTTAGCAGAAGAATTATGATGGAGTAACCATTCAACTGGTAGTAGTAGAAACACAAACCCAAATGCAATGCAATGATTGAACAGCACATCAAAGATGTGAACAGTGAATTCAGGAGCCCTTTCTGTTTACAAATTTGTAATACATGTTATATCATTCTGATGTGTTTTCCTTACAATAATAGACATTTTTTCTCAAATGAAAAGGGACAGTGTAAAAAAAGGTCAGAAAAAGCAAACAGAGCAGAGGTATTCTGACTTTCAGTATTGAAGCACTTCACAGATTAGAGCATCTATAGATACAAATTTCAACTGTTAATATTTTAATGATCTAAGCCCACAACCTATTCAACAGATTAAGTGGTCCATATAAAATGAGATATGATGTTGCTTAGTGCAAGTGCAAAATTTGTCAAGCTCATTTTCTATGGGCAAAACAAATCAACAATCAACAATACTGGTTTCTCAGTGAGCACAGGCTCACAAACTCTAATCAAACTGTCAAACTAGGCAGTGCTGATCAAGATTCTGGTAGTGCATTGACTATTTCTCATCTAATTTGCATTTTAGTGAAACATTTAGCCGTAATACAAGAACACTTGTGACTAGGCAGGCTACCATTTTTTCCTGCATAAAAACCAAGTCAAAACCAAGCGCAACCGGCTCCATGCTTTCATAACCTTTTCAAAACCTTCAGATGACCACAACCATAATGGCAAACTTGAAGCTTCAAAATTGTTGTCCACAAACAAATCAACATCATGATGGGTTCACTCTCAGACAAAACAAACATACTGATTACTTAGCTAGTCTAGAAACAATGCTATGACATCATCAGGGTCATTACCCATTAGAAACTTCAGAAAGCACCTCCAGTGCCAAAGAAGACATTATACCACTGTTTTTACAGTCTAAGTACCAACTATGTCATGCCAACTGACTTAAATGTGTAAAAATTGATGGCTTAGCTGTTACCTGACTAGTCCTGTCAGAGGGAGATTAAAGACAATAAAATCTTTACTTCCATAACACTCCCCCCAAAGCACCTAGGAGCATCCATCTTTTTAAAATAATTTCCAATGGATCAAAACACTTTGTACCATAGATAGTTTAAGTTTCCATCACAAACTTTATATATATATATATATATATATATATATATATATACACACACACATATTATTATTTATTTATTTTAAGGAGCTGTAAGATGTGTTGTGGGAGAGCACCTGACCCGCCGTGCATAATGGAAAGCAACAAAGACATTGTGAGTTCAAGTGTTTAGCTCACATTTCATAATCACCATCAGTAAACAACAGGACTTACCTGGCTCTCGTTGCAGGAGATGGAGGCTGTTTTCTGGGGGACAGTTCACTGAGGAGTTGGCAAGGATGACTGACTAGGTCATTGTGACTTTTCCACATATAACTCTGGTGATTTTTTTCTCATGTAGCTATACTGTTGTTTGCTCTTATGAAGAATGAAATAGCTATTTACAGCAGGTTTAGTGCTTGTTGTTTTATGTTTGATGTTTAGTTTAAGTGTTAAATTAAACTCTGGTATCAAAGAGAAAGTTGTGCTTTTTAAAATAAAAACAACTTGTAATTGTCAAATTCTTTCTTTTTTTTAAGATAGAGCTGTTTGTCGACTGAGTAGGAAGAAATGCTCATTTGAATGACGGTTCTCAGTGAACTGCAGCAACATTATATAATTCTACAAGGGTCTACAGAGTTAACGTGATGCCGTTCTTGTTGACTGACCACTTAATTATTGAACGCAGGTTGAAATAAAGTACAGATATAAAAATGACACCTTAATGTTTTGTGCAGTTGTTTTGTCTCACTGTCCAACGGCGAGTTCGACCCAGAGGTTAAGCTGCTACTTCTCCTGAATTTCTGTTACAGCTTTTATCTTCCTCTCCAGCAGTGTCTCCTTCAGGCTGCTCTTCTGCTGCATATCCAGAATGGCTGCTGTCTGCCTCTTGTGCTGCTCATTCCTGCTGAGCCTGCGGGATACACACCAGACACACGCAGAATTAAGTTCATCAACTGAGTGAATGAATAAAGTTAAAAACTGTGACAAGACAAATCAATGTGAGCAGTTGGCCTGTTTGAGTTTCAGGTCCAAAGGCGAGGACATGTTTCTCCTCAACATGTTTCCCCTTTGTTGGAGAAATTATCAAGAGTTTACTTATTTTACCCACAACTTTCACTGTCAGTGAAAGTCAACAGCTCAGTTCCATTAAGTGTCCCTGGAAGTGATAGTGAACCAGCATGCACAAAAGCAGGACCTCCTCTAAGTGGAATGCAGCTATTATTAATCCATCTGTGAGTTTTCTGCTATGACATGTCAAAATGTATGCTGTACAACAAGTCCAGTTTGCTTTATTATACCTGCTGCCCTTTGTGTACAGCACTGGTTGCCAGCACTGGGGTCCTGAACACAACTAGGGGTCATCAACTATTCACTCGGTGTCAAGAGGCCTTCTTGATGTAAGAGATATAATGAATTTCTTTTAATTGAGTTAGCCTTCATCTCAGCATTTCATTTGTTTATGCAGAAAACTGAATGAGTTTCTCTTATTACTGAATATATAAACTTGCCTAAAAATCACACAAAATAGGGGCACTCTCTGCTAAATAGCCTCGTCCTGTATATGCAGAAAAAAACAACCAACAAGCTCATAGCACAATCAGAAGAAAACACTGACCAAACTGCTGTTTTTGCACTTCTTTTACACTTCCTGCAGTCAATGCTTGCACCATGAATTAATTGTACAGTTTATCTGTTAATCTGTATTCTTATTGTTAGTCATTGTATGTAACATGAAATGTCCATAAAATGTCACTTAGTCGGGAGTTGTAGGTTTACTAAATGATAGAAAAGGGGTCCTGTAAGTAAAAAGGTTGGCAACCAGTGGTATACAGTACAATCACAGCCGTGGCTGTGTTTCTGCAGGATAAACTTTCAAAAAGCTTCAGAATGAAGCAGAACAGTGAACCTTCAAACTCTTGGCCATGGCTTTCCTCTGGACAACTAGCTGTTGGTGGATCTCATACAACTTTGCCTCCATTTCCTACAGAGACTCTGTGAGGTGTTTCCTCTCCTGTCTAGCTTCTACCATTTTGCTATCCAGTTGCTTGGCCTTTTTTACTGATTCCTACCACATGACAGCAAAATAAAGCACATCAGACTAGAATCACCCAGATCAACAACATGCACTTCATTATGTTTTCCAAGCACTTTTTAGTTGCTGAGGACAACAGAAGCTGTTTTTTTCTTGGCAGATTTAACACCAATTAAGCTTTGTATCCTCCACACCTCTAGACTCGCTGGGGAAAAGCTATTTGTGGAGAAATTCACAGGTCCATGTTTGACAGGTCTGTGGTGAGTCTCTTACCTCAGGCCTTATCCTATTGCATGCCTTTATACTTATATTTCATGACCATGGTGATCTCATTAAGCTCTGTCCAGACTCTGACATGCTTCAATCACATAGATCTCAGTGTGTTTTTGTTGTTCTCTTCAACCATGATTGTCATTTTTTTTTTCATCAATTCAGTTTATTGAGCCTTTGACTTGTGCTTTGTAAGTCTCATTTCATTCCCTTAATTCATCCTGTGTCTGTTGAAGCAACTAAAAACCCACATCCAACAGCCTTCTAGGGTCTCACTTTGAAAACTTCACTGACATTTAATACACAACAGACCTTTTTCCCAGCAGCCATTTTAACATGAAATAGTAGGGTCCACGCAGGTGTTTCCAATGACACTAATTAGGGTCCCTTGCCTAATTAGTATCATCGGTAGCACCTGTGTTGATCCTACTCTTTCATGTCAAAATGGCTGCTGTGAAAAAGGTCTAATAATTCTGCGAACCAGACGTCCAAAAACTCAAACAAAAATCCACTTAACTTTCCCACAAAATAAAACCTCTTACTCAATCTGCCTAAAAAGTAGCCAGAGCTAAAGGAAACCGATTTCACTACATTTAGCGCAATAAATAACCCCGTAAATGCAGCTTAGCTTAACACCTTCTGAATTCTCTCTTTTAAGTTTAGCTTATTTGCCTCATTAACTCCTCATAAAACACACTTCGTATAACAAACTAAATAAACTTACCAAAAACTTTCCAGCATTCACCAACGCCGGTTTGGTCGATATAAATCCTCAATTCACCGAGTGAGACGTGAAAAATATTCTGGTAAAAATTACTTTTTTTTTTTGTAGGAGTGTGGTCTGGTAGCTTTGAACAGTCCGTAGATAACTTGTTCAGTTTTCCGTTAGAAAGGACTATCAGACAGCAACATAAAGCCGTGAATAATAATAATGGCGTTCTCATAAATTGGATAAAATAAAGGCTATATTGCTGCTCCCCGTCCACAGAGGATATTGTTGGGCTTCCACGCATGAGGGAGCTGTCAATTAAAATGGGACCTGGCACGCCTCCACCGTCTTGAGAAATGAGCTGTTTTTTGAACGGTTTTCTAATAATTATGAACGTTTAGTTTCACTCAGATTTTTGTGGATGCTTTGCTGTGTTTAATTCAGCCGAAGTGAAGACTTGCCAGGACACAGCTCTCTGCACCCCTCTTTTGGTCTGTAGGGGCGTAGGGAAAAACACAACACAGCTTTCATTCTCAAAGTGAAATGGAATCAGTAGTCTTCTTCGTTCTACAGCTTATCCAAAGCGTGTCATTTTTATTTTATGTTTTGAAATATTTTTGAAGTTTCCATCACAATGGTGACCGAAAAAGCTCTCCAGAAACAAGGTGTGGTGTCATGGATACTACATGTTGCAAGGAGTTGCGCAGGGTAGCATAGAAGAAAAAACATCACGTGAGCCAAGTGGTGTGTGGGAAAAACAGGTTGGCTTTTATTTTCAGTCACCAAACAATAAAATAACATGAAAGAGAGAAAAATTGAATTCAATTCTTTGTTCCCGCTTACCATCTCAGTTAATGTGCTGTTCTTCACATAGGATACATGAAACAGTCAATTTTCTACCACTCCCATCACATGTATACTATGAGAGCCCGCCTCTCCAGTTCAAACTGGCCTATCAAGGTAGAGCTCTGGAATGGAGAGTTGGCAATGTAAACAATAAAAATACCAATTTTGCGTCTACCAACAAAGTCTCATTGGATTCTTCTTCATATAAACAAAAATTTTATGCATTCAAGATATAGCAATGACATGTACAATATGCAGTATTTAACTTAATTAACTGAGTTTTGTCACACATTCAATGTCCAATAAAATCAAAGTACCTGCCTACTCATACATCCCATAAAAGGGTACCTGTTGCTTCCTCTTTAAAGGGCTAGCGTTTTAATATGTTTTAGAAATGAACTTAACTCTAATGTTGGCAACAGTTCTGTTTCTCTTTCATATTGTGATGGCCTAGCAAACAATGAGGGAGTTGGTGCTTCCCCATACTATATGTTCATGTTTTATTTAGGCACCCTTTGTTTTTCGAGCGTGCAATTTATGTAATGTTTAGGATAATGATCTGCAGAGAACAGGTTTTTTCATTTGACTTTGAGGAATCAAAAACATTTATTTCAGAAGTAACTGAAGACACTTGCAGTGTGAGTGTGGCTAGTTTGACCATGCATATGTGAATGGCTGGCTTGACCATTGTCGAAGGTGAAGCAGACTTAGCATATAGAGAATAAACTGCAACAATGTTGTGATGCTGTGGTCCATAGAAAGCCAACAGCAGGATGGGAAACTTTAGCTTCTGTCTTGTAGAGCAGGCCAGACACCAAACACCAAAAAGTCACAGGAAAAGGGCACTAATGGCCAAGTATGATTATTTATTTATGTGGACTGTCATGGTTTGGGGTTTCATGTTTCTTGTTTTGTTTTGCAAAATTCCCTCTCTGTGTCTAACTTCTCTTCCTAGCTTTTTGTGATTTCCCTACCGCTGTTGATTGTGTGTCTTGCCCTGATTAGTTTCACGTGTGTTCCTGCTTTATTTTCATCTGTATCTCAAAATCCTGCCCTCACTAATATATTTAGTCTTTGTTTTGTACTTTCGCACTTTCAGTTTGTCTTAATTCTTTGTCCTTTTGTTAAACATCCATCCTTAGTGTTTTCCATCATCAATTCACAGATTGATGCTATACTGAAATTTTTGCCAGATTACTGCAGTCCATGGAATAGTAAGATAAAAATGTACTAAAGAGATTTATCAAGCCCTGTGGGGATGCAGGTTTTTAAACCATACCTCATTTTATAAAAGTGTTTCAAAAATGTTAAAAATTAGCTCCTTCTCAGCTAAATGCACTGAAGCCCTGCTTAGATTATAATCCACTAGTGCAATATACAAAATATTAAACTCCTAATTCCAATGAATACTTTTGCTTTTGATAAAGTATTTTTCTAATGTAGAACTCTGAGTGGACATACCAAAATGTATTTACAGCACATGGTACCAAGTTAAATGTTATGATAACATGTTTTAAATTTTATTTTCAATAAATCCTAAACATAATCCTTAAGGCCTAAAATATATTGTGACATTTATTTATTTTCAGAAAACTGGTGAATTAGGGAGTCGATGACTTACACTGGATGAAATGTCATTCAGGTCCCTTTTCAGTGACGAGCAGCGTCCCAGTGGCCAAACATCCTGTCTCACACTGCCAGGCTGCTGTGAAGGGTCCATTTTGTTTGTCACCATCTGTCTTCACCTATCAGATATGTTGTATTTCATCTGGAGGCCCCAGCATCAGGTCTGTGTGTGCACCTATGTGTTTCATTATATAAGAGTGTGTGTGTGTGTGTGTGCCGCTGTGTCTCTGTATACCCGTATGTTATTGATTTTTCTATACATGTGCCTGCACATGCACAGACGTGTTACCCAGAGCAGTGACTTGTCAATCCCAGATGCTGTCTGAGAGAATCGTGTTCTGCTTTTAGACCCCTCAGTCTCTTTGACACTGTAGCCCACGACCCAGCCATTCACACCCCCATTCTCACAGCTGTAGCTGCTGAAAGCATTCCCCAGCTGCTGGTGCACCCAGAGAATAATATGTGAAATGTATGTCTTTTTCCATGATGAGACTTTCGATCAAAATAAGAAATCAGTGCAGCAGCAGGATCTGAAGGCACTTATTGATATACTAATTATATTAAAAGGCTATCATTGTAGAAGTTTCAACTATTACTGCAATCAGAAGGGGCTGAATGCTGCATATTTCTCTCCCCACCCAAAATGAATTGTTTGGAAAAATGCAGGGTTGTTTTTATTTCAGTTGTCAGATGATACAAGGTGAGATCTGGCAGCCGGCTGATTGAAAAACATGAGTTTTGTTTTTCAATATCCCTATTCTGTTCTGTGTTACATAACTTGGTGAAGAGGATGTAGCAGGATCAAAGTATGCATAAGATGCATCAAATCTAAAAGTATCATGTTATGGTCTGGTTCACAATGCACAACAGAATTATAAAACTTTGTCAGCGTTAAAAATTGGGATTTAAAGAATAGATTGGACTGTCTGTGCAACCAACTTTACAGGTTTTGTCCTCGCATGCTTTCACACAGACGCAACATGTGTCTACCATCAATGTCCACAGAGGCCACAAAGGATAAATGTATATTTTTCATGTCACACACATAATAGATCACATGAAGCCAGAATGATATGTTTCCCCCCAAAGGAAATCATGCTTTGGTGTTATCGATTACACGTGCCACGATTTCCCCATTTTATCACTTTCTATGATTACCCTTCTGATTTATAGTGTCGGCAGTGTTGGTATATTTTCTTTGAGTGACTTGAGCACCTTGCAACAGGAATTGAGAGCTGGTCTGCACACATGCACGCAGAGGAAAGTAGAGAAACCAGGTGAAATTCGCTGTTTTGCAAGGCAGAAAGTATGATGTGTTTGTGTGTGTGTGTGTGTAGGGTGACAACCAATTTCATTGAATTCTAAATACAATCTAGAGTACATGATTTGACATTAGTACAAAATGTATAAGGGGTTGAACAGGATGCATCATGAACCTGTTGGAATACTGTAAGTTGCACATTCATTATTTCATGCACTAGATTTGATTAGCATTTTTAAATTTTATTATCTCTTACACATTCAAACTTGAGAGTACACCATAGCAACCTTATTGGTATAAATAGACCATTGCTGCCTCTTCAAAAACAAAAGGAATAGGCAACAGCTTAATTGTGTAAAAATGGCCACAACAAAACAAAACCCTGCCTCAGTCTGCTCAAATGGAGCACTAATAACAGTTTCACAAGTCCAGTTTTAGCTGTTCAGCTTGTTGAAATGCTGTTTCCATTTTTCACCATGACAAGAAAACAACTGAAAGGTTTGCCCCAAGGAATTATGTCCATATTTGATGCCAATGCAGGATGTTCATGGCATGCCCATCATGGATGTGTAGTGAATCGGTCTTTAATGCATGAGACTGATGTTGGCCTCCTGATACAAGCAACTGACATTTGGCTATTTATTAATCATAACCACTAAGTGTTAAGTGTTTAAGCTGCCTGATCTATATTATAATTTATGCATAATTCATTGGCTATAACAATAATCTTTCTCTACCATGCCCAATCCCCCAGTCAGAGCGCTGGCCGCAATGATGTCCATCACATGATGAACATTGGCCCAGAAGACTTTCTCCCATAAGCTTACATTATAATAATAAAAAAATAAATAAATAAATTTTTTTAAAAAGCTGTAAAATGGATGATACATTATATTGCAAGTGTCACAACCACTTTGTTTCACTGTCATTCATTTGGTCCAGGAACATTTGGAAAGAGCCACACAGTTAAATAATTTTACCCCCGTTCAAGTTAACAGAGGGTTCGACTGGTGGACGTCTCCAGTGTGCTCAATCTATAAGCCTCCCAATCAAATCAAATCAAATCAAATCAAATCAAATTTTATTTGTATAGCCCAAAGTCACAAAACACATTTTGCCTCAGAGGGCTTTACAATCTGTACAGGGAGTGACACCTTCTGTCCTTAGACCCTCGATTCAAGTGAGGAAAAACTTGCCTACAAAAAACCCTTTTAACAGGGAAAAAATGTGGAAGAAACCTGAGGAAGAGCCACAGAGGAGGGATCCCTCTCCCAGGACGGACAGACATGCAATGGATGTCACTTGTATAGAGCAAATCAACACAAACATATTGTACAATTACAATGAATGATAGAATGACAATGAATTACAATGAATGATAGAATGATTACAGTAGCAGTGGAACCTGTGATAGAGATAGAGAGACACAGATGCACAGCAGCAGTAAATCATTAACTAACTGTAAACTTTTAGTTTTTAGTTGTAGTAGAGATATGGTAGCAATAATGACAGTGATGCTATATATAGTGGACGTCAGCAGCAGACCACAGCAGCAGCCACGATCCATGAGAACCTGCTGGACGAGAAAGCACAGAAACTCCGGGGAAGATGTTTAGTTAGTAACATGCATTGACGGTAATGGTGATGGGGAGAGAGAGAGAGAGTTTTCAGTAAAGGGAGATGTGACTGCATCTTCAACCATTACCGTGCCTGGCTAGGCATAACCCCGAAAGAGACAGACAGGCGGGGGGGGGTGGGGGGGAGTCCCCTGGCAGTCTAGTCCTATGGCAGCATAACTAAGGGATGACCTGAGCCAACCCTAACTATAAGCGCTATCAAAAAGAAAAGTCTTAAGTCTACTCTTGAAGGTGTTGACTGTGTCTGCCTCCCGAACCCAGAATGGTAGTTTGTTCCACAGAAGAGGAGCTAGATAGCTGAAAGCTCTGGCTCCCAATCTACTGTGCAGAAGCATATGCAGAATATCTGAGTGATTTTACCCCTGGAATTAAACCTTTGTAACTTCATGTGTCACTGAGCAGCTTTCATAAGAATGATCACAGCCCATACTCCAATGTTGTATCCAGTTCTCTTTATACATACGGTAGCCATGAGCACACTGTGGAAGATGATCATTTTTAAAAGGCTGGCATTAGATGTAAAAAAAAATGGAGCACAGTAGATGACAACACTTTATCTTCTAGCCTGAGCTTCACATGATACTGTACATGATGTTTGCCAGGTAAAAGAAATGACAAGTGACTGTATCAGTGATTTATTTTGTTTGGCTGAAGGTATTTTCTGAAAATAACAGTTTCTCTGCAGAAAGCACACAATACTAAATGGTGGGTGATGAAATATTGCTTCGTATAGGCAAGTATGTCTGTCAAAAGGATATCTGATGGATTTTACGTTTAAGAATAAATCTAGTTTTAGACTCTTTGTATACAATTCACAGCCTGCAGAAAATAATTCTATTCAAAGATGTGCAAGATATGAGTCAGAAATCTGTTATCGACCGGGGAGTGGCTGTACTTACATAATATAAACAATATGTGATGTCCCTTCCTGCAAATCTTCTGTCTTGTGGTCAAAGCTCAATTTGTCATCAATAAACAAGTCCAGGTATTTGTGTTTGTCAAGCTGCTCCACAGCTTGCACCTTGACAACGTTGGCATCTGAAATTGATCAACATGTCCTGATGCTAAGCTGCAAAAATGAATTCTCGCACCACTGAACAAAGTGCACCAGCATATCCAAGGCTGCCCATTTATCCTGTGGGAGTATATTTGTATAGGGATGTGAATAGTCTGCTGTCCATCACTTGTGTGGGTGTAGCGGAGGGACGCAAGACTAAAAACTAAACTTAATCACATTGTGGCTTGTATAAATCTTTAAGATGTACAACATAAATGCATGTGATAGATATGATAAAAATGTGCAAGTTATACAAGAAAAAGAGGAACTGAGAAAAATCACAATCTCCTCGAATCTTAGTAACCAAAAAAAAACAGACATTTAATTTACACTCAACAGTATTCTTGTCATCTTTTGAGTAAAATCTCTTTTCAGCTCTTAATGCATAAGAGTAGCAATATCAAGTAAATGAGGATAGAAGTGGAACACATAGGTATCAAGAAAATATTGGAAATAAAGAGGTGGGGTAAAGAAGTATAGAATAATTTATGGGAAAAAGTAATTAGAAAATTCTCTTTGTGGCAATTGTCAGATAAATACAAACATAACACACACATAAAAAAGACAAAGATTTAACAGCAGAATATTCCACAACAACCAGCCCTCAAAAATGTGCTACAACTGTTTAGATTAGCATTAGGAGTGGAAGCAGTCTAAAACGACTAGCCTGGCTCTGTCCAGTTAGAAATCCATCTATCAGCACTTCTAGATTTGACTAATCAAAATGATGTTTCATATTAATCTGCATGTATGGTTTAATCCATACACAAACAAACTTGCTGCCTCCAATAATTATGTTAAGCTAAACTAACCACCTGCTGCTTCTAGCTTCATATTTACTGCACAGGCATTTTCTTTTGTCTCATCTAACCCTTAATAACAAAGTGAATAAAAAATGCTACAACTACTCCTTTGATGGTTTGTAGGGTTGTTAGGCCTTTTTAATCAAAATATCACATACAGTAAAACTGCAGTCAAAAGGTAGCAAGCAATTGTCCATCCTACCTTCTTCCTCTTCTCCTGCAGGAGAGGCTAAACTGTGGTAGACAGGGGAAGCCCTTGACATGTCTTTAAAAGCAGTGCACTGCAGTCAGCTGTTGCTGCCAGCTGTGAACAAGCTGTGATAGAAGCCCATGATAAGCAGAATAAATGATGGCATTCTTCTTCTTTTTCACTCGTCTTTTTGTAGTGGGAGCAGGAAGTGCGAGCTCAAGTCATCCAGGTACAGTACTTGGTGAAGGTAAGATACTTGACATTACATATATTTATCTGTGAAGATTTTGTCAAGCCATGCATGGGTAAAAGGCATAATATCAGTGAGAATTATACCCGGCTTTTCCCTATGTCTTAGTTGATATATCACATATCATACTTATCCATTGTGAATTATTCAAATAAATCAAGCTTTTCTTTTATGAGTATAGAAATGTATATAATTTTAGAGCTAAATAAACCATTTTAAAGTCCAACTAGAATATGCGGAAAGATACAGTGTCACAGAGTTATTCTTTTCTCAGCTCATGAAAAACTGGAGATACGTGGTTTGCATAGGACAGTGATTTAAACATAACTAAGGCCACACTTGGCAGACATTGTGGAAGAAGATTGTAGATATAAAAAGCTCATTATAAGGTAACAAAAACGCTAATGATTCTTACTTTCAGGATCATATTCCATATTCTGTAAATAGTACACACTGGACCTTTTAAAACAGTTGAAATTAAGAAAGATGTGCTTCTATAAAATAAAAACGGCATATTTGTTTGTTAATACATTCTGATATACACTATTGTTTGCACTATCACAGTTTTATGAACATGATGACATTTTAATCATGGGAGTGCCTTATTACTAAATATCAGCACAGCTGTGACCTGGTCGTAGGCACGAGGCTGCAGGCTGAGTTAAGTCAAGTTAAGGAATTGTTAAAATCTCATATTTCTGGAAAGAAGTTTATTACATGTAAATGTAATTTAAAATAAATGTACAGTAAAAATGAAGTCTAGTAGCTCTGCAAATAGGAGCTTGCTTGTCTCCTGCGTCATATACTGTACAAGTCACATACTGCCTATGGAAAGAGAATGAGACAGACGGTATCCTATCATCAAGTACAAGAACAATTCTCTTCTCCTCAAATCTTTACAGCAAGTTGTTTCATTTTCTAACAGCCACAGTCATTATCTCCTGTCCATCATCTGAAGGAAACAACCTCTACAGGGACAGAGCTGTTTTTATGCCTAAGGCGACATTGTCAAGATTCAAGTGTGTGTGGTAAAATTTCTCAGTCATCAATAGCATGATTTTCCATGGATATAATTTCCTCTGGATTGCTGCTGATGGTGTCTGTTTCTCCCATCCATGAGTGATACTGTTACTCCCCCCCCCACCCCCCACCCCTCCCTGGGTGCTGAGTGGACACCTGCCATCCACAGCTGAATCTGCACTCCAGAGCTTTAAGTCTTTATCTGTCTTTGCCTGTAATATTTAGCAGCTTGGAGCTTTTAGTTTACAATCCCTCATCCAGCTAAACCCATAAAACAAACCAATCAAAAGCCCAGCACAACACTGAAGCTTAGAGGAATCCAATGGCTTTCTTGGGCTATTGATCTTGCCCTCAAGAGTCAAGGCCTTTCTACTGCTCCAAGGCTTTACAAGAGAGATAGAGACACATCTACTCTAATAGAAAATGACATTGATTTAAACAGAGCTGCTTACCTCTTTAGGAGGCATAAATTACCTGGTGATTATTAGCCCATGAAGCGTCATGAAGCTCTGTGTAGGCCTGGATTTGGGCAGTTTGAGAGTCTCAGGGAGATGAAACCTACTCATCTGTTAAAACATGCCATCGATACAGGTCCTATGAAGACCACCTGGCTGTCCACTTTATCCTAGGCATACAACTATGCATGCAAAGTGAAATATGGGCAGCCAATAATCACGCTTACATGTTTCCATGTACTAACAGCAAATTAGAATTGTAGAAAGCATGTTGTGTTCTTATTCACAGGGGCCTCTATGGTGAATACCCATTTGCATGAAATTAATATGTGGATGGGGAAGAAAATGGCTGAGCACTCAAGTTAAACTCATTTGCAAGCCCAGCAGGGGCATTTGTTGCTCAGCTATCAAGGAATCCTAGGCTGCTTTTCATTATGTATTCTCTCCTAATGCTTCCTGTCCTTATTTGGTTGGAGAGCACTGAACTAGATGGGGAGAGCAAAGAACGAAATTAAACTGCCTTCAAGCTACATGCCTAAAGGTGGGTATAGTCATTCTAGAGAAAGACTGCTGATATTTGAACCCATCTATGCTTCTTCAGAAACTCTGCCCCCGAATTCCTGGATGCTCATTGCAGAGGTGACAACACTAATAACAACCAGCCTTACACAGGGCAGAAGTGGATGTTTCTTATTCATAGCTGAAGCAAAACAAATACTGATGAAATACAAAATGCCATCAAACAAAAGATGTGCATGCACACAAACACATTAGAGAGAGAACACTTATATTTTAAGTGATCATGGCCAGAAAAACATCATTTATTCTAATTAATACTAGTCAGAAATGGTACACAATTGGAAACTTAATTCTGAATGTATTGCCTGATTTAAAGGTCCAGTGTGTCAGATTTAGGGGGCTCTATTTACATAATATCAGAAATGTAATAATATTTATAACTGTTTTCATGTTCAATGACTGTTTAATGACCTGAAAATAAGAATTGAGCCTTTTATATCTACAGATGCTGCAAGTTCTTCTCCACGGTCTGCCATGTTTCTCGGGTAGCCCAAAACGGACAAATCAAACACTGGCTCTAAATAGGGCCTTTTGAGTTTTTCGTGTGTTTCATGTCTACTGTAGCTTCTTCTTCATGTTAGGAGGGAGAACGTGAAAAGAGAGGGTCACAATCCACAACTACACAATGAGATGCCACTAAATTCGACACACTGTTGAAACAACAATCAACCTGTGCTTTGGACAAGAGAAATTGATTCAGAGTTGTAAATTGTGAACTGTAAGAATTAGGTAATTATAAGACTTATTATTGTATAGCTTCATTTAAGACGTGTAATCAGTGATTTGTTGTTGAATCGCTCAAACGGCTCATTTGAGGGGTCTCAAAATTCAAGAATCCTTTTTGTTTGTTCTGTTTCCTTTCTTTATCATAATATAGCAAGTTAGGTTTTTCTGTTCTCTTTCTACCCATTACATTGTCACTGAATCCCTGGCACTGTAATTACTGGGTGGCGCTGTGTTAGCCACATATCTGGATGAGATACTGCTATTTGGATGTACATTTGTCCTACCTCTTCCAAGAGCCTGAGCCTATGTGTAGGTGGCCAGGCTGATGTGTTTAAGGTTGCTATTGTTAATACACGTCACTTACATATGGTTCAAACTCTTGATGATTGGATTTTCCAGAAACTGTGAGTGATGCATTCTTGCAGCCTTTTCATGTTGCGCATTCAAAGCGGTTGTCAGTGGTGTTATATTTATCTCCGCCTCTAGGCTTTGCAACATATCTGGTTCCTCTCCTGCCTCCCTCCTGTGCTTGCAGCATGACTGACTCACCTCCACCCACAGCAGGTTATCGTAGTGATATCTATCTGGCCTAGTACATAGTGTAGAGTTGGGGCCTTCCCTGCCTTGCTCGTTTAAAAAAAAATATTATTGATATACTTTTTTTTTTTGATTAAAATCAAGTCCACTGCATTGTCAACCCTTAACTAATGCTTATCTAGAGACAGCCCTCTTGCTTCTCCTGCCACAATAAGGCTATGTGTATGTGATACTTCAATGACAGATCAATAACTTTAGAATAGTCATAAACTGAATGACACCCATTCTGCAGACATTTAAGGCAAGTAATGTATGAAATAACGTCTGAGTGCTGCTATTTTTCTTCCTGCTTATAATGATGATACATAACTTTTATGGAGACCGGAGCTGCATCATCCTGAACACTGCAGGGGTATGTCTACATCAAAGTGTAAATGTATCTCAGTTTCAGTTTGACGAATGTCTTGGCAGGCAGGAGCCACATGTTCCCGGCACATTCCTGTAAGGACAATGTCACTGTGAGAAAAGGCAAAGTGATAGGCTGAGACAAGCACCTCTTTGCAGACTGTGATACTCAGGGGATCGATCAAGGGCAACACTGTCTATATTTGGTTTTGGCGGCACTCTCGTCCACAGATCAATATTTATCTGTTTATGATGCTATGAAAACAGCATTTCAGCTTAGTGGTTCCTGTGGCCAAGGACACAGTTCATCCATTTAAACGGTTATATTTTCACTAATACAAATCAAATTACATGTGTGCTGTCTCCTGAATGTTCAGTTTCTATTGTTCATTATATATTAATGAAAAATGTTTTATATAGAGTGCCCTTACAACTTTAAAAGTACTATACTTGTATCTGGTATCTGTATATGTTCATTGAGACAGAATGCATTTCAAACAAGGCAACAACAAAAACTACAAACTCAACAACAAAAATACATGCCAAAATTTACAATTCAATTGATTGATTTGGTGCAATCAGTGAATTTGCCTGCAGACACATCCATGAAGTCTAGGTACATTTTGACATGCAAATAAGCCCCACTGACCAATAGCATGGGTATCATACTTGTAGCCATTGGGCCAGTCAATTTATTTATACAATTTTTGTATAGTATAAAAAAAAAATCCAGAGAAGTCATTCATTCCAGTTTTTTCAATAAAATGTACTGCTATTTCCGATTTGTTCACTGGGGGTCACGCTGTCCTAATAAGAATAGGATACATTGCTGGAAAGCAATGGAAAGCTAGATTTGCTTATGTACACAGTACATAACATAATACACAATAAAGAAGTGTCAGCTACTGTTTATGCAGAATAAGCTTGTGGAAAATGTCAATATACCATCTATTGATCAAGGTAAATGGAAAATCAGTATGCTTGGTATGTTCACAGCACTTCAATATTCAACACTTCTATCAGAATCATCATGACAAATAACTACAACAGCTTGCAAGGACAACTACGAACAGAGTAGAAGAATCTTTAAGGGAAACAGCTGTTTGCTTAGTCGTAGCTATAAGATAGTGATGCAGCTGTGAAAGCTAGATACCTTCTTGCTAATGAAAAGGAAGCTCCACATCAAAGCCATATTCTGAGGGTGAGCTTGCATGCTGAAGGCTGCAGAAACCATGGGCCCCAACTAGAGACAGGCTTTTGCCAGCATCACCCTGATAAGAAACTCTGTAGCTGATGGAGTTTGGGACTTGTGGAGATTTGGAGCCAAGTTAGCATTTTTTGCTGCATTTCTGTCCTTACAGATGCTGCTCAAATGACTGTATTCATTCATAGTCTTGATGAGACTTTGGCTGTTACTGAAGATCCTTGAGTTGGTGCCGTGGACTACAAAACACTACAAAAGTGAATAAAATGTTCAGTTCTCTGGTTGGAACACAGAATGGTGCCAGGTGCCAGAAGCAATTTAAACAGAGAGTAGCCTGTAAAAAATCTGCATCAGGACATATTGTGACATTACATATATATTTCATTTTACATTTTCAGAATGAAGTTGTTATTTATAGGTTATTATGTCATGTTTTACTGGTTCAGCCCACTTGATGAAATATGAAATTGGGCTGTATGGGGCTGTTGAATAAATTGAATAAGCTTATATAAGTTTGACATCCATGGCCTATAGCAAGCTAGCTTGACAATGTTGACCTTTGAGGGAATGGAGAGCTGGAGAGTTCAGAACAGGATTCTTATTGGCTGTGTTGCACCATCCACTGAAACTTCACTGTGCCACTTTCCAGTGTGACTAAGCTTTTTCTCTGTGTATTAAAGCTGAGTTCACACGATAAGAGATATTCTCTTTGCTCACCATGAGGTAGGACTCAGAGTATAGTGCTTACAGAGACAAAGAGCAGTAACACATCTTCCACAAAAACAAATCTGAATTTCTATGGAACAGCATGATGGGATGATGTTTTCTGGTCACCGACTGGTTTATATAGTTATGCTTGTGATCAACAGCTTAGCTAATTTACCACTAAATTTCATAAACTATATTTTGCGATGCATTGCTTTTCTTGGTGAGACTATTGTATGTTTTTAAATGTGCTTTGCCATATTGGCATCTCCATAATCCCCATGGAAAAACCATGGCACAGTCAGGACAGAGTGGTTTTGCCAGTGATCATGTGTAGGGTCCTCAACTGTGGATTTCAATTGTGGCCACCATGGTTACACAAAGACTGTTTGGTCTCTAATCAGACCAAGAGCTGTGTCTGCACCCTCTGTCTGTAGAGTCAAGCATATTTTCAGTCTACAAAACCATGCTAAGATTGTGTTTTTCATGAACAAGATTGTCCAGTTTGGTGGCCTTTGGACTCAACCTATGCTGTATGCAGATGATGTAGTTCGTTCTGACTTCATCAATATTTTACTTTTAAAGTGCTGACTCACTCCTGCCAAATGTAAAGCAGTTGGCAGGGGGGTCAGCACTTTAAATATAAGGCCATAATAACAATGCTCACCCAGGAATTATATTGGGAGTGAGTTGCTTGCCCAGTTGAGGGAGTTCAGTTTAAGTATTTCAGGTTTTAACATGGACTGCAAGACAGGCAAGCAGATGGGAACAGTTACTGTAGATGTGGAGGTGTTTTAGTTGAACCATATGGTGGTGACAAGGAACCTGAAACTAGAAGTAAAACTGTCGATTTACTATACATTCTCGCTCTCACCATATGGTCACAACATTTGGGTAACAGGAAACATCAGGGATACAAGCAACTAAAATGTATTGCTTTTCTTAATGTCATGTTCTATCAATAGGGACTGTATGTGGGTGGAGAATGGTTAAAAGTCAAACTTTTTCATAAAAATGTGCTGGCTTAGACATCTGATTAAGATGTCTCCTTGATGCCATAGGATGTGGAGATATTCTAGGCACACTGAATTGCAAGGACACCACAGGGAAGTCCCAGAACCCAATGTAGACTTATATATATATCTCTAGTAGCTTGGATACACTATGGGAACCCCCAGAATGTCAGCACTGTTTTGCTTTGTTAGGTGCCAGTATAATACACACGAGTATAACCAACAAAAATGGATGTGTTGATGTATTGATGTCACTTTTGGGGTAAAAGGACAATGCAGGATCTATTTTTTCCATTATCTGTGATATATTCTATCAACAATGACTACAAGATGATTTCTTTACACTTTCAATAATTTACTCATGTGACTGTTTTATTTCTGCTTTAAATATTGTAAATTGTTTCCTCAAAGGTCATAATCCTTAGGCTGTTGATGTTATTTACTCTTTACAGTCAGTTAATCAACACTAGCCACAGCAGGGACAACCTAACAGGTTTCATGAGAATGTTAAGTTAATCTGCTTAAAAGAGACTGCGGCGACATCAAGGTTGTGAGCGATAAAAAGGGCTCGGGTGAAATTCAATTGGATGAGATGAGTTGCGACAGTTGATATAGAGAGCTGCTGCGCTGATGAAATGGATTCATTGTGACAGCTGAAGATAATGAGCTTTACTCAATCAGCTTGAGAGGGCATCCAACTGCTGTTTCAATTGCTACCTTGGTGACTTTCGCGGGTCTATCGAGGACAGACATTAGAGTGCTGTTGTCCAGCTGTGGTATGTAGAGAGGCCTGCCACAGTCATCTGGAAGATTTGTCCTCAGGAAGCACAGCTCACTTTGTTCATTGCTCCATGGGGGCATTTTGATACTGTAATTGAGTTTTTTATTTTATAAGGGTACGTGTGTTGGTCAGTGAAGTAAAGCAGCACTGGTACAGGTTGTACAGTCAAATTACTGCTGTGTTATTGTGGTGATATTGCTCAGAATTTCATTCCTGTGGTCATAGTATAATTTGTTACAGCCACTACCAGCAAGGGCACTTTGACCTTTGCACCATTTCTTGTAGGGTTTGTGATGCTACCATCGTGCATGCTTTTGCAGTGTCAACTATTGGCAGCAAAATCCTGAGAAGTGTGAATATAGTTAGTTATTTTTGTAAGAAACCCATAAAATTGTGCATTTGCAAAGACTTTAAAAACTGTTGCTTTAGCAGGAGTGAGTGCAATATTGTCTATTCTGATTTTGCAGTAGAGCTTCAGGGAAGTTTATTTTTATCCCACGTGTGTTCTGGTAGTTTGCAGTGCTAAATACATTCATGAAAAGACATTGTAAACATTAGGATTAGACTTCCTTAATGTCTTATAGGGTTGTTTATGGTTCTGGATATAATTAGTGGCAATTTACAATGTCAAATGCTTATTCCATGTGAAGAGCAAGCAGATAGTGCCAACATATATAGACACTTATTTTAGTGCATGGTGCAAAACTCAGTCAACTGTGCACAGTGTGGGCGCACAGGATTAGCAGCAAATACAGTGCCTATCAAAATGTCCCTGCATCAGAGTGTTCTGACAATTTCCTTATAGAGGAGACAGTGCAGAGCAGATCTGTCACAAAAGCTCCACCAAAAAGGAAAATGATGTCCTTGTGTGGGAGGTGCAGCATCACCCCGAGTGAATACAGTATACAGCACCTTAAGTTAGCTCTGGAGGGAGATATCACATTTGGTTACCTTATTTTCCTGCTCCAAGAAGGTCCAGTGTCCACAGAAAGAAAAGGTTTAATGATATGCAGTGATGAGCCAACTGGCTGCAGACCACAGGCACAGTTTTGCTACAAAGAAAGGTACACCCACCATCCGTGACATTTATAGACAATCCGAATCAATATACACACATTTATTTGTATATAGCTGGCATGTTAAATGTAGCTCAGATATATATTTTTTTCTCTGCCTGAGGGCTTTATATTAAAGTCAAATTGCTCATACTGCATCACTTGGCAGGGCCATAAAAATAGCATGGAAGGAGTGCACCATTCATGTTTGACCTGGTCTGAGCGGTAAGAGCCTTTAATTTGCACTATGGTGTGCCACTTAATTATTGCTGTATTATTACAAGCACAAACAGATTATAAGACAACAGACCTCTGGACACAGACGTGCAAACTGGCCCCCACCCCTCCTACACAGAGGAAATTAATCAGAATGAGCTGTTGTTGCGTCATTGGTAGTGATTTTGTATCTCGCGTCTAGCCTGGCCTCTGCCTTTTTTTTTTCATGTGAGCAATCATTCCAAGAGTAGTTCTAATTATTTTCAAATGGTGTTTTTTTTCCTCATGATACATGAAAGAATTATCCAGAGTGCGACACACCAAAAGTAATCAAGCTTGAATTCATTTTAAGGCAATCTTATTCTAACTAAGATAATCCTTTTTGAGGTAAATGCTACATTTGTTAAATTGGGAACAATATCAGAGATTAAGAGAAATTTATTTTGGTACGTTGTATACTGCTCTGCTTTTAAAGCATTCTGCTTGCTCGCAGCATAGCAGCAGTTACATTCTAAACATCCTACACGCTTCCACAGAGAGGTACAGTAGCAGGGCCAAGGCACTGATCTATCCTTCATGCTAGGAGGTCATATGAGGTTTTATTCGTTTTTTCACCATGTGTGCAGTGTAATAAAAACAGGAGATAGCTGTATGTACATGAAATATACAACAACCGGGCCAATGCTTCAGCTATATGTCATATTTTAGGCACTCATCACAGTGATCCATAGTGCTTTATTACGTTAGAGTAAACTTATTATGAATGTGTTTTTGATGCCTTGTGCCCTGGTGTGACAAACTACAGTAAGATTGTTATCAACACACACTGCAGCAGCATTTGAAGGATAACAGCTCATGGAAATTGAGTTAGTGGCAAGCTATAAATACAATGTAACTGTGTTGATACTTATATATATATATATATATATATATATATTTATATATATATATATGATTTTAACCAAATTGTAAATGAACTCCCATGTCTGTGGCAAAATGATAACCTTATTTTATTGGTTTGGTTTATTGGTTTATAAAGTAATTTACAGTCATGTTCTTTATTAAAGCCTGGTTTGGCCACTCAAGCGTGCTGCACTCAAAGCAGGCGGTGGGTTTAATGGAAAGAGCCAGGAAAGTTAGTGGTGTGAACGAGGCACAAGCTGCACAACAGAGTTTTGGTGAAGCCAAAGCCAATCTGAGACTTTCCCCTGGGGGCAGTTTGAAATTTAACATGCATAAACCAGGGATTCATTTATCTCCACTTCAATTAGATTGTTAAAAAAAAATCAGTTGATGTGCCAGTAAATAACATTTGCAAACCAAATTTGGACAGAGAGAGAGAGAGAGAAAGAGAGAGAGAGAGAGAGAGAGAGAGAGAGAGAGAGAGAGAGAGAGAGAGAGATTGGATTTAACAGAATTCAGGTCACTCACTCCTATGACTATCAAGCTGGTGCAGTCCTCCACATAAACTCTTCTACAGGAGGCTCATGAACACAGTTCAACACGTTCTACCAATCAGGGTTGGCCAGCATTCGGTTCTTTGCCGAAGAGTGCTGGGGTGGAAACATCAAGGGCAAGGATGCAGACAGGATTAGCAAACTGGTGAAAAAGACATGGTTCTGTTGGAGAGCTGAGCCAGGACACCCTGGAGGATGTGAACTGAACTGAACTCCATCCCAGACAACATAGGATGCACATTTGCACACCAAGCACAGCTCCAAATCCACGGATTAGCTTCTTCTGTATCTGATTTTCACCTGTGTTGATCCAATTGCTTCTTCATGCCAACATCATGCAAGTCAGTTGGCATGGAGACACTAAAAGAATGTTTATATCTGACCTCAGCCATACATTTTCCTTTGTTTGGACAGTGAAACATTCAGACTAAGTCAGCCTGATCAAATCAATCAAAACACTGTTATGACAATACTTAATGACACATTGTGCTTTTATGAGTAAAGGTGTAATACACAGCATATCAGTGTTGCTCTGCACAACATGTATCATTTCTCATTATGTCTTTACACTTCATCCTTTGGAAGAAGCCTGTAAACAAGACAGCCAGTGTCAGAGGACGGGAAGATGCAACAAAAACATTAACTCCACAAGACTGCAGGGAATAATTACCTGTATGTGACTTGAAATAAAACATCTGAACATTGCACAGATTGGAGTGCATCCTCCAGTGCCCATTAATCAAACACATTGGAATAAACTTTCAATTGACTCTCTTACCCTTAAATAAAATAGATGCCACGGCTGAAAAATGGAGTGAGCAAGCTGTTTGTAGTTCAACATGGTTTGTCACTGCAGTTAAAAAAAAGTAAGAACAAAGAGCTTCAATTTTCATTCAAAGTGATAAGAGACAATCTGAAGAGCCATAGGAAGATGACTTTTTTTGAGTTCTGAAGATCGATAGCCCTCCTTTGTCTTTTCAACCCATTTAAGCCATGCATTGTTAACCATATCTCATATCATTAAACTGTCATGAAAAAAGCGACTTTACAGTTAAATGTGCTTTAATGGGGCTATCTGTGACTAAAATACATTTTTATTCAAGTGTTCTCTTATCGATTCTGTTCATTCATGATTATTACCACACCTGCAATGTGCTACAATTTGTCCTTCTTTTATTGCCTTCAATGGCAATTTTATTCTTATTGCTGTACGCCCAGGGAGGCATTTAAAGCAACGGGTCGACATATTCTAAAATACACTGAATTGCTTACTTCCTGGGATTAAATAACAAGGTCAATATCACTTAGCTTAGCACAAAGACTGAGAACAATAAGATCCAGCTTGGCTCTCTAAAAATGACCTTCCAGCTCCTTCCTGAAGTGATTTCTTCAGGGCAAGAAAATAGTCCTACACAATAACACTATCAAACTTTTTTAGGTCACAAAAATGGCACAGTGAAAATTTATCCCTGCACCTTAAAAAACAACAACAACCACAAAAAAAAACAAAACAAACAAAAGCTACTTTTTTAGGAGCTACTTTCAGGGCTAGTTGGTGAACTACTGTAGCTGGTGGCACAGGCAGCCATGGCAATGACTAAAATTGCTCCTTGATCATTATTATGTAGATACAGCCACCAATAATTTATGTCTGTGCCATGATGGGAGGCCAATCTGCGCCAGCAGTGTCTCTGCCTGGTACTACCCCCCTTGTAATGCACCTGAGCACCATTTGTGTCGACACTCTGCAACTGAGTAAATGGGTGTGTCTGGAATGGCATCTAGCTTCGTCAGGTCAGAAAATAGGAGGAGACTCCCAATGTCTCCCACTTACAGTAGCATTTAGTTATCTGGATTGTATATCAATTTAATCAATATAGTTTCACTGAGGAGGAAAAATGCTCTCTAAACTAACAACTAGCTAACTGTTGGTTAGCAAGCTGGGCTGCTAATGGGGTACTAAGTTCATACAGTTTATCCAGCAGACTTATTTGTACTATTGACCTACTATTGACTATTGTACTAGTGACTATTTTCTCACAACTGTTTGCAGACTATTACTCTTCTGTGGAGCTTAAACCTAAACTTCTACTAATAACTAATAAGCTGGCTTCCCCTATTTTGGACTGTCCAAGTCTCCCCTACCTCAATGGTTGAGAAATTGTACAAACTTATCTCTCAGTACGGTACGGTATGTGCAACCTGTAAACCAGCATCTCTTCAGACATGGGTTAGTAAACTATAGAGGTGCTTGTAGGCAGATTTTGTTACCTTCAGACAGAGCAAGGGCTGTTTCCTACTGCTTCCAGTCTTTATGCTAAGCTAAGCTTAAGCAGCTGCTGCTTTTATGTTCATATTTGGCATGAAAGGGGGAATTTTTTAACCCCAAATTGGACACGGCAAACACACATACGTGTGTGTGTGTGTGCGTGTGTGTTTACCATGTCTAATTTTTATTTCCTGAATGTGACGTGAAATGGAGCAGCTCTAATCTCTACTGATCCTTGCTGGATGATGTCTACTTGATGGATCACCGTGCTGCTTCACTGCCTCACTGGTTACCATCATGGATCACTATCTGGCTGCATTCCCATTATGGGTACTGTCATGGACCACTATCTTGTTACACTGCAAAAACATCAATGATGAATCAAAGCCATAAACACATGAAATTAACTTCAGCATGTGTGTGGTTATTTTACGTGTTCACAATGCCAAATACACAAATTTCTGCTCATTGATGAAAATTCCATCCACACACACACACACACACACACACACACACACAAAAAAACATGGTATTCTGACACAGCTGCAGTATGTGCTAAAAAACTACAGCTTCATCTGGTGAACCATAATTTCATCTAACCTCTTGCTCAAACGTTACGCTCTGACTGTCCTCTGGGGAAGAGTTGTTTAAAAGACGCTCCTCCACACACATTCGACCCCTCTTTCTCGTTATGTCTTTCTCTCTTTCTGCCCTCTAATCAGCCATCAGGGAGTGTGTATGTGTGTGTGCGCGCGCATATGTGTATGTGCATTGAGGGAATTTGAATGGAGGGCCTTTGCAAAGAGGAGCGATGACCCGCAGTCCTCTGCACCCGCTTCGACCTCAGCTCCTTCAATCCCCAGTGGCTTCCCCCACCTCAGCCACTCCACTGCTTTACGTTTATTCCCCACCAACTCCTCCCCTCCTCCACACACCCACACACATGCCCTCTTCACTGGCACAGCCACATAATTATTTTCTCCGGGAGATGTACTGCATGTGTGCGCCTCTATCTTTAATTACAATAGAGCAAAAATGGGCTTTAACAGGAGGGACCAGACGTGCTGCTTTGATGTCTGTTCCTGGCGCTACTCTTTTTTTCTCTCTTTTTAACCCGGAAAATTGCAGAATGCTAACATGTCAACCACACAGCGTTATATTCTCTCTGGCAGTGATGGGATGTAAAGCATGGTATCATTGTCCAAAGCAGATTGTGAATGCTTGGATCCAGAGCGGTGACGTTAGCTTAACATTGGTCAATGTGTTGTTCTGCTCCGAAACTATATTCCAGTCTGGCCATCTGCATGCTTTGATCCTCGCTGCCAACTACGACTTTGTTCTTTTGGAGGAAACACAGGCAGCAGGGATTAGTATGTGTGTGAGGAAAGTGTGGACATTAGTGTGCTTATACTGTATGTTTTGGGGAGTATCTTTGATTAATGTATGCATATTGCATATACAAAATTGTATTGTGGCAAAATTATATGTTTTAAACATTGAGCCAGACAATATTTTTTAGATCATTATTCATTAATCAAGCAAAAATTATATTTAGCGTGCATTCATGCAAAATGCTTCATGTGTATGTGTGTGCTGCGGTGTTTGTGCATTTACCGTATGTATGCACATGCATGTAGGCTTGTTTGTGTTCATCAGCTCATTAGGGACTAAGTCTGTGATTGCCGCTGTGAGTCTGCGATTAGAGCGTTGGCTGAGGTGTAGGATGCTGGTTTCTTTTTGGCCACATATGGACAAGAAACTGGCCTGAATCAGTGGCTCCGAGTCTGCCACCTCCTAGTGAGTGAGACTGGCCGCTTTCTGTCCTTGATATCCTAAACTCATGCCAGCAAACACTTTGTTGTGTAAATAAAGCAACAGAAATGAAAGCTGAAACAATGTCATCTGTAGTTATTGTGTGAGCCATTTTGTGAAGATGGGACCCTAATACAGTATCTGCCTGGTATCAGTTCAAAACATATCAAAGGAAACCACAATTTGGTGAAACTTTGACAGCTATTGTTCACAGTTTTAGTTTTCAGGCTGTTGCTGAACACATGTTTATTCATGGCATTCATTTTCACACAAAACTGATGTGATGTGAACATTACAACTGAACAACTGAAATGTTCTTTGTTATCACTGGAATTAAGATTCTGGCTCATATGTGAGTCAGCTACAAATGAATTTACCTCAAAGGACTTCTCTGACATTTTGGGAAATAAATGAATTCACCTTCTTTCTTGACAGGATGAGTAAATTGATACCACCATGTCTGTATCCTAAGAATCTAGCTGGAGCCAGCAGCTGATTAGCTTAGCTTAGCATTAAGAAAACTGCTAGCCTGGCTCTGTCCAATACTGACCTCTAAAGCTCCAGAATTAAAGGTCCAGTGTACAATAAAGCAAAAATGGAATATGTAATGCATAACTATGTATCATTACTGTATCACCTGGAAACAAGAATTAGTATGTTATTGTTAGATTACAATGAGCTTTTATATCTACAGACGCTGTGGGTCCAGTTTCTACAGTAGCCCAGAAGGGACAAACTAAAGCCTTGCTCTAGATAGGGCCTTACGAAGAAAGACACTTAAATAAGGAGTTTTTAATCTGCAACTACACTGCGGGTGCCACTAAATCCTACACACTGATCCTTTAACACACCATGTCTCTTCTCATCACTTGGAGGTTGCTAGGCAATATGCAGGAAGTCACTGAAGCAGGAGCATACTGTATTTCCATGTAAAACCAAACGTGCTATTTTAACATTATTAAACACAGTATTATGTGTTATTTCATGAGTAGAGCTAAGCTGGCTAGTCTTTGTGCTAAGCTCCTAGCATTAGCTTCATATTTAGTATACAAACATGATAGTGGTAACTCTCTTAAACCTTCTCCACTTTTCTTTTTTAATTTTCTGTGCATTATGTGCATCAATATAGTTGTATCAATATAGTCAAGACCAGGACCCAACAGTATAGACACAGGTAGCTAACACTATATCTAATATTGCAATGCAAGGCAAAGTCTTTTTGGGTTAGAGGTGAAGAGATACATGAAGAGTTTTGGTACAGAGGCAGATTGCTAACATTGTGTTTCATTTTTTGGACGCTCTTTTTACAAATGAACTATGAACTATATGATCAGTTTTGACTGACATCTCCTTTCAGACAACCACAGATTTTTTCAAATTTGAAATAAGTCAAGTCTTTAGTATTGGTATTTGAAGTAGTAAGTTTTACGTCCAATCACAGTAATGAATAAATCAGTCAAAGCACAGGCCATTCATTGATGTTCCTGCAGTTCTTAAATAAAATCCAGAGTCTTCTTTGTCTGAGATCGAGACAAGGCCAATCTCGAGTGCTACAACACTGCATCATACAGCATATTTTAATATGCGCTACTTCAGTCTTCACTTCTCAACACTGCTTGAAAAAATGTTCTGAATAGATTACAGCAATATATTCTTTGCATTTGTTTTTATTATATAAATGGTGTTAAACACATTTCAAAATTCCAGAAAGATTAAGGGCTTTTGTCTCTGCAGCAGGCAATATGGAATATGTTGAGATGCAACTAAACACTGAGCAGAGGATTTGTTTGTAATTACGGCTGATTCCACTATAAAGGGTTTAGTGTTGACAGGATGGAAATCCTAACAACAGTTCAGTGCACTTGAATGCGTTAATTGAATTAACCAACACATAGAGCTTCATGTATTTGTTTTTTTGTGTGTTTGTGCCTCAGTGTGAGCTCAAATGTATGGGTGCATTTTAATAACATTTCTGTATTCTTTTGTAAATCCATCAATAGCTGTTTTTCTCAGTATGAAATACCCCTACCCATTGTCTCACCCAGAAATTGAAAACATAAACTGGAGGAATGCTCACAAGCCATGGAATATCAATCAGTCTGCAAACAAGTCGGAGGTGTCAGCAGAGTAATGGCTTTTGTTTGAGAAAGAGTCCGTAGCTGGTGCACACAGGGATTTAAAACAATAATCTTTCCGGCATAATGACTCGGTAATATGGATAGTCCATTTATCTTTGATTAGATTTTTTGATGCAGGGATTCATTCCCTTGGCTCCCTGTTTCATTATTCTTTCTAATTACCTGCACCGATTCGCCCATCAAGCATCGGTACACTGGCAAGACGTAATTGCTTCTGCCATAAATCAAGAAACATTTGGGGGCGTCTCGAGAGCTTCTTCTCCATTAAGACAAACACATAGAGAAGCCAGGCTTATGTTCATATTGATAAATCCAATCAGTCATTTTGACGTTTTGATATTTGATGTTCACAGTCTCTAGCACATTGTTTTGGTACTTCTTATGCTGCAAATTCTTGTCACCACTGCATTTGACAGAATGTGTACAGAGGCAATGCTTGCCTGTTTTTGTCTCATTTATGTCAAGATTCGCCTTGTCCCCGCTTGAGGAGAAAACACTTTCCATTTGTGATTGGGATGCCACTGAGTGATGCATTGCGGGTGCGGCCACACTTGTCTGCCAAGGTCAAGGAGCACATTGTGTCTTAATGAGTCCCTGGCTCAGATAAATATTCAGCTGCTAGCTCCCAGTGTTGCCTCATCTATGTTGTAGAAAAACCAAAAACATGTAAAAATCTGCCCTGGAGCTGAACACCACATATTCCAGTCCGCAGGGTTATTATTCTAATTTAGTTAAGGCATTAGGCAAATCAACAGCTCCCTCAGCAGCGCAGTGGGGAGAAGTGGCTGGAGGTGGAATGTGAATGAGCTAAGTTAAGGCAGACAGAACTGGGGCTTAGCTCTTACCCTGGGGGTCAAAGTGATAATGTATGAACTTAGCTCTGGCAGTAGAGCAGACAGCACTACATTAGTGACCAACGAGCATCTTAGAGTGGCTGTTTTATTCTGAAAGCAACAAAGCAAGTCTGCGTGTCAGCTGATCAGGGACAAACATGGGTTATTTGCTCTGCTACATCAGTACTGCTGCTCCTGCTGCATCAGATTTGTCAGTTGCTTTTTGTTTTTGTTTTTTTTCTCTTTTCACAATGGACACACTGACCTTGACGTAGCTTGTGGTGACTTAGATCGTTTGTGTTTATGCCAAATCGTTATGCATATTAGGCACTGTGAATACCAATGGAGGACACAACGTTTTCTCGAAGGAAAGAAACAGCCTTGCATATTTTTCTTAAAAGTTGCAATGTCCAAAGGTTAGGCAGGCTTTAATAATTAACTTTGCATATTTTTGTTGGTACTCAGTGCTTGCTAATTTTTACTATCAATTGTTAGTCTACATACTGAATACAAACTACTTTTAAAGAAACCACAAGGTCTTTCCTTTATTAAATCAACACATGCACGTTTTTATTCTATTAGAATGCCAAGGACACGGTGTTTGCATGTGGATAGCTGAGACCTGGATGAAATATTAAATAAACACACTACTACCAAAGGAAAAAAAAAAGCTGATGAAAAGTTATTTTGATCTCTCACTCTGCTGTTAAATTTAGTCCTGCAATGCAGTGGGTGTGTGTGTGATCTCTTGACTTCTGGCTGTCCTTGCTTAATAGCATCTTGTCTGAACACATTCACTCTGCCCGGCCTCTTGTGAAGCAAACAGTGAAGAGCAGCTTCAACTGACGAAAATGCCCAGTGTACTAAAATCACTGGAGTGTAACAAACTGCAATAGTCCCGACCAAAGCACTTATTACCTTTGATTTTACAGTAGGCAATATCCTCTTTGGGGCTAAGATTTCTCTAGGCTCATACATATTTACAGCATGGTCCATTTACATCATATGTTATTAAGCTGCACTAATCAATATATGTGTAGTAGCAATAAATTAAATGGCAATGTGAAAGGTGTCCCTCATCGAGAGGAACCCACAAAGAACTATTACGTAACTGTGTAGTTACTCAGCTCTACTGAGTCTTTTTTGTATTTTTAGTTCATTGTTTGGTTTTATGGCCCATAATGTTACTGTGCTGATTCACTCTTACCCCTCACATCAACCTCTTTTCCAGGTACATGAGTCAAGTGTTAAAGAGTAAGTTTCTGACTAAGTGATAAATGGACTGTTGGGTACCTGCCTGGTACAAAATGGCAACCAGTTGGTGGACATTGTGGAGCATTTAGTTACTAAAGAGCCAGGTATTTTTCTCAAGCATTGGTGGAGACCAAAACAGAACAAAAGAGGAGAGTGAATAGTGGACTCACGCTCATCAGGTTTCCTGTAACATGGCTCCAAATTAATGCCAATGTTGCTCCACATGTCCTTAATTTGTCGGTAGGCAACTGGCTGTTCACCAGCTTTGGAACGTGATCTTATTTTCACGTATGAGGTTTCTCTTATTTGCTACAACATCATGTGGCATGACAGGAAAAAAGAGGGATGAACTTCACACTGCAACTCACAATAGCTTTCTAGTTAATGTCTCCCTTTTGTCTGCTAGCACGGACCTTTGTCTTGTCCCAGACCTTGGTTTGCTGACAAACATTCACTGTACCTTATTAGTATTTTGGATTTTTCTCCAAATGCCTTTGCTTCTACCTTTTATTAATACTTTTATTTTGTATGTATGGCTGTAGATATCTTAGTCTAAGTCTTGCTGCAGTTCTATCTAGCCTGCATCCTCCCACTGAATATGTTCAAGTGGCTTAGGTTGAAACACTGAGTGGGATGACTAAGGTGCAGCTGGCAGTGACCCATGTTAATATGGTTAAAACACTTGAGTGCCAGTGTCTGCAGTCACAGAGGCATGCAGGGTGCTGAATGCAGAAAACGTAACAGAAGTCTTGAGAGAGTCCTACAGGGGAGCGTGGGGGGGCAGTGATACCGGAGCTGCTGTATAAGCAGCTGTGCTGAGGCCTGCATGGTGGCTGAGGTGGCTGTAACTGATTTCCCCACAGTCTGTCTATTTTTTGCAGACCTTGAATAAAATCAGCACCTTTTGTAATGGGACTTACGTGCAGCAGGAATCCTAATTAAACACTGCATAAAAAGCCAATTATTTTTAATGTAAATGTCATACAGAGCTTAGAAACACAAGAAGTATCTGGGCCGGAGAAAAAGCACATGGACTACAATCATTAAAGCACAAAGTGTTGACGATAACAAAGAGTAACATCACAGATCAGAGAATAGTGTGATCAGTGTACTGTTTTATATAACACATATGCACTACAAACCAAGTATGTGTGCTATCATTCATACATACATACCATAACAGTAGAATGTATCTTTTAGGATGGACCATAGTTCTTGCCGATTGGAGACACCAGAGACAGTTCAGAAAAGAGGTGATGCACTAAAGTGTCATTTTCTGCATCTGTGTCACGTGGGTATACAGTAGACCCTGGTTCTCTGCTTAAGGAGGTCAGGTCTAGCCCACTATATTCACTACAACTGGAGAAGTGATTGTTAGCACAGATTATGATTTTTTTTATGATTATGATGAGATTATTGGTTTCATCAAAGATGATCTATAACAACTGAACTAAAACTTAAATAACTTTCCTAACCATCTCTCGCACAGTGTAATCTGTTTTCATCCATCCATCTTGAAAAAAAAGTTTGGAGATCATGGGGCGAGGAGACCACACCCACTTAGGAGAGAGGAAGTGCATACCTTTTCATAACATTGGGAGAGGTTGTGATGCATCATCTTCTGTTATGGAAAATCTTTGGAGATTGTATAACCATGGTAAACCGTGCCAATGATGAACTAAGCAAATAAATGTATACGCCTAGCAAAGTTAAACCTTATACTAAGATTTGAAGCGCTATTGATGTTACACCAGAAATGGCCGATGTGCACCATTGTCTGTTATGTTGTTGTCATCACTACTGCATTGTGTTGTGGGATATTTATGTCGGTGTAATGTCCAGGGCTTTGAATGATGTTGTATTTCCCCAGAAATAGTGATTACTTGAGGTACCGTTGGTTTCATACTAAGGTTTTTAACATACTAAAAAATCTCACATACATATTATCTTATCTAACTAGTTAATATGACATTTCAGATGCAGCCCTTGTCTATTTTACACCCATAAAACACACACTTGACCACATTTTCAACATGTATAATATATGTATATCAAATCTCTCAGTCCAATTAATTTAAGTTGGTGTCTTGATAGCCTTGAAGAAGTCATGCCCAACACCACAGTGCGCCACTTCCTCTCCAACTCTGAAAGGGATTTCTGAGTGGATTATAAATAAAAGCTCTTGAATCTGCTCTTAGAAAACCACAATTGATTTCATCTTGAAGAGTATACCATCAAGGCATTTAAAGAGGTATGAGAATCCTTACAAGATCACATTCATACCAAGTCTTCTTGTGACAAGGAGGTGCAGAGCTGTGTTTTTTTTTTTTTTTTTTTTTTTTTACAGTTACAGGCATCTGATCATAGTGGAGCGGCAAACAAACTGAAGAGTATAAATCTGAGGTCCTCTGGTGGGTATGAAGTGGGATCAAAGTGCTTTGGGAAGCCTGTGCCATATCTGGGTTTGCTTAATCAAGTAAAAGTACACAGTGAGACTGAATCCCTCTGTACGTGATTTACTTGAGCTATAATTCATTTGGAATTGGAGATGAGGAGCTGCAATGGCAGCAGGGAGGTTACAGTATATTGAATTGTGAGGAGCAAGAGATTTGAACTGGCTGGCTGTTGATGGTTAGAATCATTACTGCGGGACTGTGGTCTACACATGTCCTTAGAGATGCTTATTTATAGCTGTGGAGGGGTTTCTGTGCTGCATTTTGTCAAAGATCAGTCAACAGCGTGGGCTGCAATGTCAGGTGGATTTGTTGTTGATAAAAGTTGAACTCCTGTTCTGAAGGTGGTTCAAATAGAAATATACATGAGTGCTACCTCTTTTCCCCAGCGGGATTGATTAAAAATAGGTTATTTATTCAGTACAGTGTATGTTTGTTTGTTCTTATATGATGGGGCTGAAACTCCATCAGAGCATGTGATTTGTGAAAGTATGATTAAAGTCCTGAGGTTGACCATGCATGTATGCAGGGACAGTTGCATAACATGCAAATTAAACCTCTACAACATGGATGTGGATGTGAAGCACTAAAGCTTTAAGCTGCTGCTGGCAGTGGGAGAGATGGATACTGTAAACCTTGGTATTACGGATCAGATAACAAATATATATATATTTATATACGTGTGTGTGTGTGTGTTAACACGTCTTCGCACCCATTTTTCACAGTCCACTAACTGATACGGGGAGAAGGCTGCTCTACCGAGTGGAAGTATCCGCCTTTTTCATAGTCGCGCTGTTTATTTTATCCTGCGAGACCAACACAGCTCCTGAATATTCATGACTGTGCCTCCAAACGCCAGGACGCAGCGGCGGCTCTTCCTCCCTGACAGAGAGCGGGGAGGCTGGAATGAGAGAGACAGCATGCCAGAGTCCGGCTGCATCTCTCCCACTGCATTTGAGGGCAAATCTGCTCTTAAGTCATCCTGCTCTGCGCCGCCTACAAGGGGAACGACGATGGACTGACGGGAGATAAACACACAGAGCGAGAGACACGGACGGAGACAGGAAAAGCAGAGACAGAGAGAGAAAGTGAGGAGAGGGAGGGAGGGAGGGAGAGAAACGCCGCCTTGTTTTTCTCGAAGCATGCACATATTTCTCTGGACATAAGCTTCACATTTGCAGAGCGGGACGGATCGAGTGACCACGACGCCTTTGAAAAGGGAGATGTCACAGCAAAGCGGCGCCAGCAGGAGGATGCTTCGGTACCAGCGGTTATTGCAGAGCATCTCCTGTAAGATGGACGAGACATATTGGGGATAAGGAACTGGCGACTTATCACGTTGCGGTGGAGAGATGTTTTGCAGAGGGTGAATGCCTTCCCTGGCGTCATTTCTCGTTTGTAATATGTAGCTCCAGCCAGCGGCAGAGCGCGCGTGTAGCTGTTTCTCCGGTAGTGAAGCCGCCAGCGACCCCCCTCCCCACCGCCTTCCACCACCTTGAACCTCCATGTGACGGGTGCGATGCCCAGCTAAGAAGTGAGCGCAGCCTCCTGAGCTGTCCGTGGTGCTGAACGGATCCGTCAGCTCCCGCTCCACCAGGGGCTATTTTTTTTTTTTTTCTTTACGAGTTGACCTTCTCTCCCCCACCGAGCAGAAAAGCACCCTTCTGGATTACACAGTAAGGTGGCAAAAGCAGGCCACCGCACACGGACAGCTGCTGGGCTTGACTGAGTCAGCCAGACAATACTCTTCTTTCATGGCTGTGGCACGCAAAATCAAAACTTTGCTGACCGTCAACATTTTAGTGTTTGTGGGGATTATCCTGTTCTCGGTCTACTGCAGGATCCAGGACCGATCCGAGGAGCTCATCCAGATAGGGCGTATTTCTGACCAGAGGCTGCGAGCCAGGAATGGCAAAGTTTCCAACTTGGTGGACAGGCAGTCTATTCTCCAGAGGCTGGAGAGGCTGGAAGATGTGGTCTACAACCAACTCAACGGTAGGACACGTCTGGATAGTCTTAATAATCTAAAAGATGGGCAAAATCTGTGACTCACTGGTAAAGAGGTCATTGTCTTGATGAAGGAAATAATGACAACAGTAAACAAAACACCTTCTGAATTGTGCCTACGCGCTCTAAAATGACAGGCTTCTTACAACGTAGAGCATTTCTTTTGGTCTAACTGGCAAAACTGTCTTCCAAAATCTAAAAGATATGCAGGCAGCATGCACTGAGGTGAGTTTTCCCCTAAATCTGAAGCATGACTCATGCATATTTTGCAGCCTGTCAGCCTGTAGCCTCATTTATTTGGTAAAACTGTGCAAAATCAGCTTGATTTTGCACATGAAACAAGGTTAAGGTCTGCTGCCTCTAAAGCACTTACCCTGCCTGTTGAGGAGTTAATGAAGCAGGCCGGTGTATTCCAGTGCAATACTTGGTATAGGTGCTTATACTTTGTGTGCTGATAGACTTTACTGGGCTGTTACTTTAACAGCCTATCAGACCGTGCCACCACCAACCCATAATTGACTTGTTGTAAACTTCACATAAACTTATGCTTTAAGTATTGATGTCTGTGGATCCCATTCAGAGGAAGTCTGTCTCTCAGCAGCAGCAGCTCATTTCACTGTAGGCACCGCTGGTGAAACATATCAGATTTAACAAGCTGTCTGAGTTTTGAAGGAGAGTCTAATGTAATGGCTTTATAACAGAATGACAGACTTGTATTTCATTACATGGCCATTAGTCTGTGGGGTGGATTTGGTCTCCTCAGCAGAGCAGCAATCTTGAAAATCAGGTTAGGTTACATTTGACGCTCGTGGTCTGCTCTCCTGTGGGAGTTCAAAAACAATCACAAGTGATGTTAAAGACACAAGAGACTCGGGTATTTATTTGGCATTATTCACACAGATGCTAAAAAAGACTGATCTGGATACAGTACATAAAATATTCCAAGTGTATAACTCATTATAATGAATATGGAGATATTAGTTAGTGTTTATTCATTTTAATGAGGCAAACAAACTTTTTATATCCCGAAAATTCATTGTATAATCACATACTCCCATGCATTAAATTGTAATTAATAATTAATCCAATTACTGTTTGCACATAAATATGTACATGTATTATATTAAGTAGGAAAAATTTTATTTAATTCTTTATTAATTGATTGTTTTGGCCTTTAAGTGTCAAAATGATTAAAAGTGAAAATCTCACTTTCCCACAGGGAGAGAAAGAGTTTATAGAATAATTACATTTCTGTTGATCAATAAATCGATTCATTGTCAGCTCGAATGAGACAATGCATGTAAATGATTTTACACCACCTACTTTTTTCTTTTTATTTTACAACTACTACTCTATACTATTTCCTGCTAAAAGACTCAAAGCCAAATAAAAGATAATAAACAATTCATGTAAAAGAGGATAATAATCCGTGGCTGATAGAAAAAAAATGTTGGTTTAGTTCCCATTGACTCCTGCGCAGGTCATTATTGTAATAAAATAAACACATTTATTGAATTTAGTATATTTTATGTACAGAATATTGAGGCTAAACGGGATCACAGCTACAAATGTTGCCACACACGCAGGAATGCTATACTACCCTAAACAGATCCTCATGTACCTGCAAGGTATCTAAACACACACACACACACACACACACACACACACACACACACACACACACACACACACACACACAGTCCTCCTTACCCACAGGCATTTCAGCTAACCAGCCTATTCACAGTAATGAGGGACGTGTTTTGAGGCAGTGGTGGTTCATCTGCTGAAGCTAAAACGTCTTATTCACGTAATGAAAAATCAGCATGCTGAAATGTTACTGCTTACCAAAGTGTTACTGATTGATTTCTAATCTATCAGTAAAGTCTATTTCTATTTACTAGATTACTGTTCTCTCCTGGGAAATTGTGACTTTATCATTTGTGTAAATTACAGGCTGCTACAGCTCAGGCTGTGATGGATGGGGACCGTGCAGGAGGAGGCAGGTTCTGTTTGTGTTGTGGTATTCTATGCTGGTCACCAGTAGAGGTCACAGATATCTTTAATGCCCCTTTAAGTTCAATGCAGCCCCCCGGCAGCTGTTTGAAGCCCTAAATATAAGAACATGCAGAGAAGAAGCAGAATATATATGGAGGAAATACGCATTTCCCAGCTGTTCTAATTGACTGCAATGTTAGAAAGATCCAGAAAAACTGGCTTGACAGTCCATTTGAGTGTTTTCTCAACAGTCAGTAGTTAAGGACATTTCACAGCTTCATGGCCCCAAAACAGTGTGACCGTGGACTCTTTCTGCATGATCTTGGTATTATGCCTGAGCTTCGGCAGCACAGGGTCACTCTGTCACTTTGAGTTATGCTTGGCATCTGGCATTCAGCCAGCAGGCAATGCCTCTCAAAAAGTACAATGCATCCTCTCAGTCACTATATAAAGTTAGCTCTATATAGAGACAATGAAACAAAGGCAGTTAGCCCCACAGAATCAGTGCTATGTGACAGAACCACACTGCATATGTGGAATTCTTTAAGGAAAGTAAAAGAGACACGTTTTAAACATTGATTTGTGGTGGATGGGAAATCATATATGAATAATATCTATTTGTCAACATGATTTTGAATGTAATTGGTAATTGAGCTTTGGCTGAAGGACATCCACCTCAATAAGAGTTGCATTTTGTGTCATCAGCACATCATATCAGCTTCATAAATGATTAGTGAGTCTTGCAGCACAGTCGAGTCCAAGTAGCATGGGACACAATTTGCAGGTCTTTCACAAGCGGAGAGAGTAACAGTGGTAACAATGGGCTGAGGAGAGGAACAAGCAGTGAACTAAGTGCAAAGCTGGCACAGTTGCCAGCTGTCCAGTGAACACAGGAGGACAAGAGAATAAAAGCAGCTTGAACCTACAGTAGATGTGAGAGTAAAATGAATGAATAAATCTGATGCATTCAGTAATGATTAGCTTCGGTGTCAGGCTTTTACACTGAATTCCAGATTGAGCTTCACATAGCAAATCAATTCAACAAAGTTATTCATTGTGTGCATGACAAATTTCAATTACAAACAAACTCTACAGGTACATCTCTCTTTCTACGCAATCCAAGTCTGAGAGGGAAAAAAAGGAATCAATTGCAGTTTCGTAATTTTTCTTTGACAGTGCCAAAGTGCACCAAGGACTACACACAGGCTGGAAACATTCGCTGGCTGTCACAATCCCTCCATGATTTGTCTTGAGCTCTTTAATGGCATACTTAATCATATCCTCATATCCCAGGTCACTGCCCCCTTTTCTAAGTCGTGCACAGACCACAAATTGTATTCCATGGCCATTGGGAATAACTATGGTGAGAGGAGGACTCAGCGCGCCAATAACTATTACCATGTCCAGCAGCGATATGAAGTAATTGCCCATTCCCTCTGTTGTTTATTGCCTACCAATGGCGTGCCGTGGGAGCTGCAGCAAGGTCCAATTAGATTTGAAGGACATAAACAAGTCGCAGAATTCTCTTTTATGGTTGTCTGATGGATGGTCACCAGACTCCCAACAAGAAAACAACGGTTAAGCTTTATCAGCAGCCCATTCTGCGCAGAAATGAGAAACATGAGGGTTATCAGTGCTGTGCTGTGGATGCCACCATCTTTGGGTAATCAGATGACGGGGTTTTAAGCTTGTTAACAAGCTTATGGAGCAGCATTTTGACCTTAAGTACTGCATTAGAACCAGCAAATACCTCCTCACCGGTACTTAGATGCTGAAGCCTTGTGAGTGTGATTAAATGGACAAAACGGGCATAAGATTAGCGAGCATTGTTTAGAAAGAGATAGAAATGCATGTTTTTTTGTTTTTTTTTTACATTAGAGGCAATTTTGAGCTAAGCTGTAAATATCCAATATAAAGTGTTGATCCTCAATTATAAAAAAACATGATTCAATAATGCATTCACTGTTTGCTAAGTCCTACTGTTCCTACGTCCTTCAAGCTTTTTAATAATGCACAGCACATGATGCAGTTTACAATGGCAGATTTACTATTTATTTCGAACAGAGGCTGAAGCAGGCTTCTCAATTAGCATGAACTCCATGAGTCGGTCGAAAAGGTCTTCTTAGGTCCAGCTGACTTGTCTTCATTATTGTAATATATGCATTTGATGACTATGTAGATGATATTGATCTTAAAGACTGAAGCTAAACCTACATGAAACAGGCAAAAACTCATCCACCCCAGTTGATGATCCATGTAGAATTCTGATGGCTGTGGCGGGGCGTCCACTAATCCGATGATCAGAGGTTTGATCCTGGGCTACCGTCTGCATGTGAGTGTGTGAATGTGAATGATTTGTTGGTTACCAAAAACCGATGAGCAGCACTGCTGTACCCAGGTATGGTTGCTAAGCTACAATTAGTTTAGCAAAGGGTAAAAAACATCAACTTAAAAATTTCCATTCTGATGATTTTAAGTAAATCTAAATACAAATAGACTCAGATGAAACTGCCCAACTTTCCTTTCATCCCCTGTCTTTCTTTTCACTGCAGAATTTAAAAAAAAAACAAAACAAAATGGATTTTGTCAACAAGTGAATGTGCTACTATTGTGTTTATTCCTCTGACCAATGCTGGATGTATTATTGTTTGAGCTGTGTTCCCCCTCAGCTCACAGCCCTGCTGAGGCTCTTGTCATCAGCCATGCATGTCACTTGCGGCCTTCTCCCGGTGCGTAGGTGCTGATGGGATGGCAGCCTCACAGGCCCAGCTGCAACACCAGATATGCTTCTTATCTATAATGCCCAATTATGGCAAAGAAACCAACGCTGTTTATATGCTAAGCCTGCTGGGGCGAAGACTTGATGAGAAATGAGAAATGTCACACTCTCTCTTCCAAACTGACACACACTTGATGCTCTGACTGTATCTTAATGATAATGGTGATTACGAATGATACAGATTGCGGTGTACCTATATGTTGCTGTGTAGTGTGTAACGCTGGCGGCTGCAGGGACACCGCATAACAGCACGGTGAAGCCTGGTAAAATGAAATATATTCCAATAATGATATGGAGATGAGGCTCCGGTCAACAAAACAGTTTCAGAAACAGATAAAAATCAATTCTGCCCAGCCTTGAGGAATCATGATAATGAATTCAGCTGCTAACCTGACAATCAGCAGTCAGCCACAGACAATAATGGCTATCTCAGATGGAGCAAGCATTCCTGTTATTTACACTGTTGGCCCAGAGTGATGCAGTGATTACATTACTACCATTTTATGTTGACATTTGATGAAGGAGGAACATAGGGGGCATAGGGGGTCTTTTTTTTTTTTTTTTTTTTGCCAAAAAACATTATTTTTAAATGTTTACAGCCCCCCCCAAGCAAGGTTATTCCAGAGCTGAGGCACCGCACTGTCTGTCACTGGCCTTTTTATTCTTTGTAAACAATCAGAAGGATTTTAAAATTGATGCTAAGGTGGGGGGATGTCTTTAGCTCAGTCGGTAGAACAGCTGCCCCATGTGCGAATGTTCAGTCCTTGCTGTGGAAGTCCAGGGTTAGATTCTGACCTGTGGCTCTTTGCCGCACAAACAATGGGCCATAGAAAAAGAAAGGATAAGAGTCCAAATATTATGTGTGGAATTAAAAGACACAGACAGCAGCTTTGCTTTGCAGTCCAAGTAATTACTTTGATTTAGTGCTAACAAAACCCATAAAACAGATACTAGCATAATTTTTACTGGTCACATTGATACTAAAAATGCATTTTCAGTCAGGTGTTTTGTCAAAGACAATGGTTGAGAGTCTGTGTAACAAACAGGAAGGGAAAGCCATAAAATAGAGTCTTTAATAGTAATAGTAATTTTAATGCAACTTCAGCTTTAGCTTTTATGTGAACAAATGAATAAAGTTTGAAAACAGGGGATGCTAAAAGGTTAAAACATGAACTATGTCTCTGCGGTTTGTGCACACGTACTTTATGTTTGCACTGTCATGCAAGCATCTTTTATGGCTTAAATTTTGCAAAGTCAAAATTCAATTTTGTTTATTTATTTACTTAGAGTGAGAGAGAGAGAGAGAGAGAGAGAGAGAGAGAGAGAGAGTTCAGTAAAGAGTGATATGACTACATCTTCAACCAGTACCATGCCTGACTAGGCACAACCCAGAGAGGGAGAGTCCCTCGGCATTTTAATCCTGTATTCTATAATATATATAATCCCATAGCAGCATAACTTAGGGATGACCTGGGCTAGCCCTAACTATAAGCTCTATCAAAAAGGAAAGTCTTAAGTCTGCTCTTAAAAATGCTGACCGTGTCTGCCTCCCAAACCCAAAATTGTAGTTTGTTCGACAGAAGAGGAGCTTGATAGCTGAAAGCTCTGGCTCCCAATCTACTTTTGGAAACTAGAGGAACCACAAGGAACTCAGCATTCTGAGAGCGCAGAGTTCTAGAGGGGTAGTAAGGTACTATGAGCTCTTTTAGATATGATGGTGTCTGACCATGAAGAGCTTTGTATGTAAGGAGAAGAATTTTAAATTCTATTCTAGATTTAACAGGTAGCCAATGCAAAGAAGACAAAATGGGAGAGATGTGACCTCTGATCTTGGTTTCTGTCAGAACATGTGCCGCAGCATTCTGAATCAGCTGCAAAGTCCTAAGCAACTTATTGGAGCAGCCTGATAACCAAGAGTTACAATAGTCCAGCCTAGAAGTAACAAATGCGTGGACTAGTTTTTCTGCATCCGCTTGAGACACGATGCGTCTGATTTTGGCGATGTGGAAGAATGCAGTCCTCAAAATTTGTGGACATTAAAGGACAAATCCTGATCAAAAACAACTCCAAGATTCTTTACGGTGGAGCTGGAGGCCAGGGTGATCCCTTCTAAAGTAACTAAGTCTTTAGAAAGAGAGTTTCTGAGTTTCTGAATTGTTTGGGTCCATTTACAAGAACTTCAATTTTGTCTGAATTTAACATCAGAAAATTGTACGTCATCCAAATGTTTATATCCTAGAGGCATTCTTGGAGTTTAGCGAACTGATTGGTTTCATCAGGCTGGATTGATAAATATAATTAGGTGTCATTGGCATAACAATGAAAGTTAATTGAGTGTTTCCTAATAATGTTCCCTAGAGGAAGCATAAATAAACTGAATAGAAGTGGTCCTAGTACAGAACCTTGTGGAACTCTGTGACAAACTTTGGTATGCAAAAGGACAACAATCCATTGTTGAGATATAATTTAGGGGACTAGCACTACCAACATCTAAATCAGAGTAGTTATCTTCCTGACATGCCTGCTGCTGTTATGAGTGGTAGTGATAGAATTCATGCAGCTCTTCTCCCAGCTCTCAATATTTCATGGATTTGTTTTGGCCTTTGAAGGCTTTAAACCTCTCTAGAAGAAGTTATTTTCCTCCTCTTGAAGAGATCACTGAATCCCCCCACCCTTCCCTCACCTCACCATCAATATTTAGAACTCAGCATCACTTTGGACACAGATGAATCCACTCTTGCTCTTAAATCATTCATTAAAAATTGGGTCTTTGAATTTGAGAGTCTATCTTATAAAGGCCAAATCAGACACATTCTGAAGGTTGCTGTATAATTTATAGCTGGAATGGGTTTAATGTATCATGTCAGACGGTTTTGGACAAATGGATTGTGAGAAACGCACACAGGGACAGATGTAAACTCGGACACAGCGAGATTCAAATTGGCGCCTGAAGTTTCAGTGATCCACATCCAGCTGACACTAAGCAGGAGAAGCAGATGTTGGGCTATAACTGCCTCAAAGGGAGATGATGAAAGTGCTAATGTGGCGTTTGGAGTGTGAATCTCACATCGGTAATTGTGAATGGAAGTATACTCCCCAGGTGTAGTCAAATACTACATGTACTGTATGACGTTTATTTCCATTTATGAATCAACATTCACTGTAGTTATCTTGGTCACAGCAGTGCTACGCTGAGCAGTGTGGGGGTTTTAGTCATTGTCATCTTTATTTGACCAGAACATAACAGCCCTGGCTGTTTTTATATAAAGTGCCTCACAGGATCATGCGTACATACATTTTTAACTTGTGCAGTGGGAATAGCTCATAATCCTCACAGCATCAGTACGATGCTCTGCCTCCAGATTTACACAGTCCAATTCTTCCTCTTAGGTAACGCATTAAAAGCTCTATTTTTTTTTTTTTTTGGGGGGGGGGGGGGGGATTGCTATTGATTTATTTATTCATATTCAATTTTCTTTGTTTTCTTCCAAAATTTCACAAGGAGAAAAAAAAAACAAAACATAAAACATGATTCAGAACCAGACAGCAGAATTTAACGACTTCAAATTACCAGTATCAAAGCAGCTACAGCACATAAAAACAGAACCCTGCATAAGATTTACAAAACTGTGCAGTTAGAGCTTCAGTTTGCTGTTTTTTCTTCATATTTAATCTGCACAGTTTTTAAAATTACGTTGAAATGCTACAGACAACAGTGGATAAGATTTTCAGGCTTCTCATCCTATAATGGACTTTCCTTCAGTCAGACAGATGATGTGGAAGGCAAGGGGAAACAAAATAATGCAGCGACCAGAAAACAAAGCTGGCAGGCATTGTCCTGCTTCCAAGACTCATGCAGAGACAGAAAGGCCCTCTAGACTCAAGTCTTCGGCTCTGGAGGGTATCTGTGTTATTGTGTGACATGGGCCACTATGCCAGATGGCTCGTCCGTGACATGAACCCCACCCATGCTTGTCAAAATGCCACCACACTGGCTGGTGCAGAGCATGCTAAATCCCTCTCTCGGGAGAACCCAGTTTGCAACCATTCAGCTCCAATTACAAATCTTCAGTAGCACCCGAGGATTTGAGGCCATCCAAATATGGTGATTACTCTGCAGTTCCTGGAGGGGTGAAGCTGAGAGCTGAGCTCTTCATTGGTATGCACTGTTTACTTACTTTCTGTGTGTCCATCTGTTGATATGGAGAACAGACGCAGCTCGATTTTTTTCGGCCACACTGGAAGCTTGGCATGCATAACAATTATCTGACATTATCCTGCAGTTTCATGGAATTTTAAATAGTCAAACACTAGTCAAGCCAGCGGAGACAGATATGAATAAAGCTGACAACATGCTTTTGTTGAAATAAACTCTTTAAACTCTAGGGACTGTGCGGATATATATATATATTTATATGTATTTGCTGGAAGGTGGGTCTATCATTTTTCCACGCCCCAGATTTCTATTTTATACATTGCTTTTTATTGCAAAATCTACTGAAACTGAATAGTTATGTCAAAAACATACTGTTTGTGTGCACCGTGGGTCATAATGTTCTCAAAATTTTGAGTTGACATTAGGGAGGAGGGTCTAGCATTTTCAAATGGAGGAACCAAATAGATTCCGTACAGTCCCTCAAAGGTCTGGATCACAGAACAGCCAAGATGTCATTTTGACACTACGCCCCATTTTTCCCCTTCCTTTTTGAAGATGTCACTGTCACAGTATGATAACTGATGGAGTGATGGAGCAGAGGTGTATTTTAAGACAGATGTATTCCATCCAGTGCTGGTTTTAGTTGCGTTAGACCAAAGAAGCCTTACATGATGTAGCTGACGAAGGACTCGCTCTCATTCACCACTAAGAACTGCAATGGAGCTTTGAGGTAAACACTGAGGCGATATGCAAGAAGTGACAACAAAGGCTGTATTTTATGTGGAGATTAAATGTTTTTAATGCTGACAGCCGCCTAATGGTGATATTCTGATTTGTTGGTGTGGTAATGTGCAAAACAGGAATCAGCTGGAGAACACTGTCAAGGCAGCTAATCAAATATGGTATGGTAAATAGCAGCCTTCTCTGTCTGACAAAAGCCAAATCCATCATATAAAATTCAAACATCCTCTCCTCGTGGAATTTGACATCCTCCCCTTGGGTGAGAGATACAGGTTTCCAAAAATTAGGTGCAACAGATTCAAGTTTTTATTAAATCCATGACATCTTGACAGGATATATGACATTAGTCAGCCAGCCAAACACAACACCAAAAAGAAAATGGTAGGGATAGAAAATAGCAACACTTGATTGTTGCTGCTCATGACAATACCACACTTTTTTAAGTGCCACTGTTAGTTGAAAACTTTACATTGAACATTAGCTTCATGATGGGGAGACAAAATACCATCTTGAAAGCTGACATTGTTTGCAATAATTAAATCCTGTCTGAGAGGAGAGGTGGGGTTTAACATCAAAACAAACCTCCAGCAATATGCAGTAGTTCAGGCATGTAGAAGTATGGATGTTGCAGCACCTTTAGCCCTCCCATGTACCTCCTGCAGCTATGCCCTACTTTATAACTAGCTAACATTAGCTTGCTAACTAACAAAACTACAGTTGTGAATTATATATTGCCATAACTAATAATAATGATTCACCATGAGCATGTTAGTTTGACTCATCGTGCACCTATTTGATGCGCAGTATCATTGATTTGAGTCACTTAGTGTCACCTCTGGGTGGTGCATCAAGGCTAGGGTGGTTAACATTGGAGAGACTAGCAAGAGAGAGCTAAATTTTGGAAATATCTAAACAGTAATATCCCACCCCTCCCTTCAGGCCGCCCTCAAAAGTTACTCTCTCAAACACATTTTCATGCTCAATGAGAGCACAGTCACAGTCCTGTGCTACGTAGTGTGCGAGCGCAGACTGTATGAAAATTTTGGCACTTCTGTGTTGGCTTCATGTTGCAACCACAGAGGTTGTTTGACACAGGAGATAATGCTGTTGAGAGTTTAGTTGCCACCAAAATTCCATCGGGCACAGTTGTAAAGTGTTTGGTCTGCGCTCACTGACGGAGCTGATCGCACCCATTCTAGGCAATGACTGTGATTTCACCAGAAGTGCCGTGTCAAGCAATATAGGAAGACTGAGCAGGACAGAAGACAAACACAGAAATGGCACTGAGGTTCCCATCAGTTTTCAAAGGAACACCCTGTGCACAATTGTAAAAACAGACAAAAGGGAAACTATGTAGCCTGTTTACCCATGATACCCCTAGAAATGTATAAACCAAGGAAAAATGATCAGACCTGAGCAAGTTAAGAATGAGAATAAGAATAACATATAAGAATAAGAATAAATATAATAAGAATAGGAATAACATGATCCTTATTTTAACTAAGGTAATTAAATAAAATACACCTTGCACCAACTGACATTGTACATGAACAAACGCCATTTCATCTATTTCATGAAATTACTTTTTTTTTCAGTAGTAGTATTTTTTTTTTCATGGTTATGTAATATGTAATATAATAAAACATGTAATTTGGTCCTCATCTTACAGCTGTGCACTATAAATTCTCTCTGGTCTCTATTGTTTTGTTGGCCCTTGTAACATTGTGTCTCAGCTTCTGCTCTGCTCCCCTCTGTGACGTCTGTGCCTGTGTGGGGGTTTTGCAGCCTTTCCATGGACAGACAGTGTAATGATGCCCTATGGATGAGCCCCGCTGGGTCTCAGAGCTGCCATACACCAATCTCCTCATACTGCTAGAGAATGTCAATCAACTGCCCCTCTGCATGGCCTCCTTTCTCACCTGTGTGTATATGTGTGTGTGCCTTTCCTTTCTCAGCACTTGACCATGTACATCTGTATCATTGTCTTTCTGTTGTGTCATTTTCTTGGCAGGTTTGGCGAAGCCCATGGGGCTAGTTGAGGGACCCGGAGGCCTTGGCCAAGGGGGAGCTGCTGCCACTCTGGGAGAGGACAGTCGTGATGCCGAGGGGAAATACGAGGAGTACGGTTACAATGCTCAGCTCAGTGACCGCATCTCCCTGGACAGGAGCATCCCTGACTACAGGCCTAAAAAGTACATCCACCTCCTGTTTTTTTCTCATTCCATCACGTACATTCTCTTTCCACTGACAGCTCTACACCTGTTTTTCCCTCTGGCGGGGTTGTATAATGTTAGAGAGACTTGTAACCGGAAGCTTTCCCAGTTTAATCCCTGCTGCATTTGATGGGTATTTTTGTGAAGGCACACGATGTACGGCAAGAGTTTTTGCCAGGAAGCTGGCATTTTCATCAAGCACATGTTGTTTTTTTCCTCTTCTTCTTTTTTTTTCTTTTTGCGTTTATTGGTATTTTGGTGACTCTCCAGGACATTTACTGTGCCAGAATAGTTGCAGTAGAAGGTGAGTCATGATGATAAGCTGTGCAGTTTAAGTGTGGTGTAGATGATTACTAGAATTTTAAAGAACCGGATGGTGTACGGTGCACTCTTGATATTTCTGCTAATCAGTGAAGTATGCCTTCATGAGGAGTAAATTTATGTTGTGTTTATTTCTAAGCAAAAACATCAGCAGTGTGAACAGTTAGTGATCAACAGAGCAGTGACACTATGCACTTAGTGAGGAGGCTTTCATTCACATCCGTTATTGTCATTTTTATGTAGTGTATCGGAATTGTATGGTTTTGATATTTATGCTTATTTTATTTATCATCATCAGTATTTATTTTATTCAGTGATATTTTAGTTTGACATTGATTCACTGCTCTCTCCATGTAACACCTCCGGGTGTTTATGGACGTATATGTATTTATTTATACAGGGAGACAGTATGCTAATTGCAAATAGTGGGTATGAACTAACACATAACATAGCAACATACACAATTCATGAAACCGACTGTGAATTTGCCCCTGCACTTATTTTGTGTGCAAAGCAAGAACATCTCTTCATTAGTGGATGATGCACACTGAGTGTGTTGCGTCCTCTACAGATGTCAGGGACAAGTTAATGGATGGATCTTGTAAGACCGATGCAACATGGTACCCAAATTACTTTTCTACTTGATTTAATCTAAAGTGTTGTATATTTTCCTAATGTTTTCATCTTTATTCAGAACTTGCTCTGCCAAACAGTGGGCTCAGTTCCTGCTGTGTGCTAATGAGATGTATGGAACATCGTATAGATCAACTGCCTCTCATTTGTTTCTGCATTAAACAAAAAAATATCGCCCATGTAAATGTAATGGCTTCCAGTGGAGGACATTCCTGTACACCTGGCGGTTTATGATATTAATTTTGCACTGTCTGCCCTCAGCTTTCCAGTGGCACATGGCATGTTGTAAACTTGCACCATCCCAAAATGACATGAGTCGCAGCACAGTGCATTTAAGTATGAACACATTGTGGTCGTCATTAAAGTTGTAAGCATCAGCATTTTCACTGGCTGATAGTAAAAACTTGTTAGTGAAGAGAGAGAGAGAGAGAGAGAGAGAGAGAGAGAGAGAGAGATCAGTCGAACAGCCGCTCTGCTCTGGTGTCCCTGGTGAAATGTATATATGCCAAGTTGTCAACTTTTCCTCCGCTTCTCAGACTTCGTTGCTCTCCTGTGTCTCCACATTAGGGAGACTCTTGAGGAACCGTTGTGACTTTTATGTTGTGGGTCACATTACAGATGAGGATAGCTAATCTGCTATCATGCTTCCTGCTGGCTGACCACAATTTGCTGCACAAGCTAATAACAATGTGAAGTTCTGATTTTAAAATTATAAGGATACACTTCAGTAAATATAAAATTCTTTGGCATTGTCTTTTTTACTACAAAGGCACTGATATTTCTCCAGTCAGTCATTCTGAACAGATCTAGCTGAAGTCTTCTTCTTCTTCCTGTTTCATACTTTTCATATTTTTTTTGTTTGTCTTATTGTCTCCACTTAATCACTCCTTCTCCCCTTTCTGTCAGCACAGTACAACCATTTTGGCCAAAGGGCATCTTGGGGCTTCAGCTATGGGGAGTCATACAAAAGAAAATTACTTTAGACACGGCTAATCCCAACATGAAAGGATAATGATGACAAGATGATGGTGATAGTTGAAGAGCTATGTTATAATGTTGCAATAAAAGGAATCTTGAATGACTTATTTTTTTTTATGAAAGAGACCCAGTGGACACCCAGGAAGCAACATTAATGATCCTTTTAAAATAAATTTTAAATTTAGAAAGCAGCTGCAAGTGCTGCAGGAGATGGAATGGGGTGGGTGGGGGTAATCAGGGCTGCCAGTGGCGTTTATATCACACAGTGTCAAAGAACAATGGTGACAGGCAAAGACACTGAGAGGAAATCTGACGGCCAAGAGAGGTTTCTGTGGGCTTTAGTGGGTATAACAATTCACTTCATCCACGCTGCTTTGTTCGGAGCTCTTTTTTTCATGACCGGAAAAATGAGACGAGTCAGACGGGGGGAGGAGGAGGGTGAGTAAAAAGGAGCTTGCTAATTAATAAAGTCTGCTGAGAGTGCCTCTGGAATGAAAGGTTTTACGAAATTCTTTTCAACTAGTTCAATAACAAATGGGATGAAAGGCAAAGGGGAAGTGGGTGTTGGACGTTTGCTGAAGTGGTTGTTTCCAGTTTTAAATGGTGCTGCCTGTGTTTGCTAGATTCACAGGTTGTGACTAGATTCTGCAGGCTCTTAGTGTTATAAAGGAAGATTCCTCCTTCTTCATCTGTACCTCTTTGTCCATGCAATAATCCATCATATGTCAATTTTTTGGGCCCATAGTCATTGTGTGCAAACAAGCCATGTCTTGTCAAACAAGATGGAGCTTCAGTCCATGACAGCTATTCAATAGGTACACTGTATGATACATTTGTATTAACATTTGCTGTGAAGCTCAGTGGAAATCAATACAGTGCAAAGTGCAAACAGTTTTCTTTGCTTTTTTTTCTGTTCATGTCACTAGAGCAGAACTCCGAAGAACAAGAGAAACATCAAAACACTGCAAGTGAAAGAAAATGGATGTGTGTTCAGCTGCCAGTATTGTTGTCGCACTAGTGAGGCTGCTTTCATGCCTAACCTGTTTAGTTTGGTTTAAGCAAACTGATGCATTTTGTCTGGAAGGTTTGAAAGCTGAAACTCTTTTTGGAGTCAAAAAGGAACAACCACAGGATTTTATAACGTTAGCTAAATTATATGGTAATATAATTATATATATACACACACACACACACACATTAGCTGATATATTAGCTGATGCTTTTATTCAAAGTGACTTACAAAAAAGGAAACAGTCAAGGTATAGCGCCACAAGGACATGCAGCAGTAAGTACTACTCACACAGAATCAAGTAACAGTTCTAGAGATAGATTTATCATGTCCAGTTGTTGGTAGTGCTAGGAGAGGAGGAGGTCTTAAGGAGGTTTTTGGAAGTAGAGGGGGACGCCACTGCTCTGGTAGGAACTGGTAGTGTGTTCCGCCAATGGGGAACAAAAGTTTGGAATGCCCTGAGTGTACATTGGAGGAGCGCAGTGGTCTGGAGGTAACATTATAAGCCTTTATAAGGGCATTGAAGTAGGAGGGTGCAGAACTGGAGACTACTTTGTAGGCAAGCATTAGGGATCTGGATTTAATGTGGTAGCCAGTGGAGCTCGATGAGCAGCGGGGTAATGTGCCTTTTGGGTTGGTTGCATTACAATTGGGTTCATGCATTACATTACACGTTACAGTGAGTGAAACGTGACAACAATGTAGCGACTATCCTCACTTTAAATGATGGTATTAGACACCTTTTTTTATTGCGGTTCTAGTCTAATTGTAGTGGCTATCTTATGTTCTTTTCTTCGTTCCTGATTTCTTAGTCTTATAACCACTCTTGAGAAAAGACGTGAGACTCATTAACACATGTTCTTAACAACAACACTTCACTACCTGCTTTCTCTAAACATCAACGGCAACACAGATGGCTCAAAATTCAAAAGCATACTCAAACTTATTCCTCCAACAAAACATCAGCACAATTCAGCACAAATAACTAAGCAATAATAAATGGCGCTTATACTAATAATGCTCATAATTAGTTATTTCTTGAGCTCTTTGTAACACCAGAGGAGATGAATCTACATTTCAGGTTCAGTGAAGTACTGCATGACTTGCTTTCAGTCACTAGAGTTATCTTTCCCCATGTGGGTTCGTGTAGCACTGCTGATGCTACAGGATCAAGAACACTAGTCTAAACTGTCCAATGAATGAGTTACCAGCCACTCGTGTCACTTCATGTTTAGAGCTCTTGGTCCAGACTAAATAAACTAAACTACAGGTGTGAAAGTACCCTCAGTGTTGCTGCAGCATCATACAGCATGAAAGACGGCTACATGTTTCTGATTTCTAATTCTGATTTTGTAATTAGGCCCTGAGGACAAAAGGTGACTGCAGCACTGCAGAAGTGAGGTTAAATGCAGGAAACAAGCACCTCCTGTCTAATGGGCTTTTAATTGAACGGGAGTCATTGAGCCGAGGACTTTGATGACTACAGGGAGACAAAGTCCATCGCCATGACTGAACAATCCACACCACCACATTCTCGAGTCTCTCTCTTTTCAAACCTGCCCGTCTGCAGCAAAACCAATTTATAATAATTATAGCTGCAATTGTCTTTCGCACAAAAACCTGTAATCCCCTTTCACTGCCTGCTAGCCTGTATTTCTCTCTTGTGCCCTTCACTTTGGCAAGTGACATTCTCAACTGAGATACCAAGGGACTTAAGTAGACTCTGTGTTATGGGGACTCTGATCCTGCCATTCACTGTCCTTGGGAGGCTTAGGTATGATAACAGCTCATTGGGCTGTGGAGAGAAAAACAATGCAGACAGGCAAACTGATAAGATTACCGATGCCCATAAAAGACACAGAATGATCTTAGATGCAACTTGTCACTCATGAATAGAAAAATGCAATTCAAGGCATGAAACCTGCTTTTTTGCCCTCCATTTCTCCTCCTCTAAGAGGATTCTTATTCAATTACACCTAATCGCACCTCTATCTCTATTGTCACTTTGCCAAAGATTTGATTTATATTTTGTCAAAATAGTTGTCAAACCCGAAACTATATTGAAGCACGGCTGATGCTGTGCTTTTCCAAGGAACCGTCATCTTGTGTTTGTCTGCCTGTGGGAGGGTGATAACCAGAAGGGGAGGCTGAAGAAACAGGCTTACCTCATCTCCTGAGCGTCTGATACTGCAGAATGGGATCGTAAGGTCTCGGCGGTGCAGGAGCTCCTGCTGCAAATTGTTGCTCTTTTCAGTGCTAGAGTTTATCTCCTGGATGGTGGTTGGCGGTTGGGGGAGGCCGAGAAATGACAAGGCAAACGATTATCTTTCTGAGAGGAGTTCTCGTGGATTGGAAAGTTGCTTTAGTGTTGCCTGCACTGTACGGGTTATAGAAGGTTAATGTCAAATTTCACAGCAAATAAGAGCAGCCAGCAGGGAAAAAGTCAGAGGGAGCGGTCGGGGCTGCAGGCCGGCGGAGGAGGAGAAGGGGGAGGTGTGATACGAATGCATCTTAATCTGGTGCTCTGTTTCTGTCAAAGCTTGTTCCGGGTCAAATTATGAGCGCTGTCCAGTGAGCTCAGTCCCATTACAAACAGATGAGTCGATCGCTCATCCTGTTACGGCTTTACTAGGCTTCCCTGCTACTGTAGACAGGTACAAATTTAAGGCTGAGCGATGCCCTAAATTGGATCCAGTAACTAGGGCAATGGAACTACAATATCACTTTATGATCTCGACACTGAAATCTGGCCTCACACCACATCTCAACGAGAAGCGATGAGGCTGCCTTAACCCCTCTGACATTTTCAAGATATTACTCTGGTAATATTCATTAAACGCAGCCTCTCCACCAGTCATATAACTGAACAGGAGTGAAATATACATTACTTTGTTTTGCACAGTTGCCATGTCGTGGCTGTGTCTTTGCAAAGGAGCTGCAAAAAGTCTCCCCTCAAACTCACTGCCAGATTTGTCATTGTATTTATAGACCTGGCAAGGCTGATTGAGAGAGGCAATAGAGAAAGCTGTGAGAGGGAACAAAGGAGTTGCTGAGGGAGAGCATAAATGCACAAGGAAGGACTGAAATGATACAGTGGAGGGGTTATCAATCAAAACACTTGTGCATTTACTCTTACGAACAGAGCACCAGTGCAGGGCTTAAAGTATAGATAGACGTACGCAGCGTGCTCCATCATAAACACTCTCTGTGGTTTAGTTTTCCTTTTATTACCTCTGCTGTCAAATGCATGTGGGCTGCGGTAATGGAAGTGATTGATAACAGTGCATGAAATTATGCTTTCCCAGTCCAGAACATCAAGCAGCATACTTGGCCAGCGAGTAGCATCCTATTATTCCTTCAAGTAAATCAGTGCAAATATTTAGATGTCAGAAAATAAAGTAATGAAGATTCTCTCATGCATTATATTCCCACCACCTTAAAATCCAAAGTTGTGCCAATATCTGAGTATTATTTCACCTGTTGAAGAAAGCAGAGATCCAGGCAGATTTTTTGTAAAAGATAAAATAAAGGTGTAGAGACTGACAGAGGTTGGCTAATGGAATTGAATGATTGATTGTTTTTTTTGTTTTTTTTTCTGTTTTTGTTTCACAAAATCACGATTCGATTGAAGGACAATTTTAAGCGAGTCAATATTGGCCTTATTCATCAGGTTATGATAATCACAACTCCACTTATCTGCTCTATTTGTAAATGGCCAACTGCTTGCTAATTAATAATTCATAGGTGTCTTTTTAATGTGCGCTCTCTGTGCCAGTGTCTCTTGGCTAAAGAGTGTCAGATGAAGAAACATTGTATTGATATTTTGTAAAATGCAGCTGTGTTTCTTTTTACTGTCCAAAGCTAGGTGTCAGTCTGATATCAAAGGACTCTAAGCTGTTTGTTATTGACCATAAGTAGCTAAATATTTAAATACCACACCACTCTGAATCGTTTAATGCTTGATGCAATCATATCTTGTTGGCATGGTCTATTTATTGGCTGTGCAAACAGGCCTGTTGTTTAATTTATACAAAAGAATCCTAATCAATCATGCAATCATTAATACTGATCAGAAAAGTCACACTTATTTCATTTGTCTTAAATCATCCAGCTGCTGGCTGCGGCACAGTTCTTGGTTCAGACCCTGGCTGTTTGCATGTTATCCCTGTTGTCTCTCTGGGATCGCTCCGGGTATCCTGGTTTCCTCCCACAGTCCAAAGACAGCTTCATTGGTAGCTCTAAATTGCCTGTAGGTGTGAGTGTGAATGGTTGTTTGTCTCTATGTATCAGTGCTGTGATGAACTGGTGACTTGCTCCCTGCCTCTTGCCCATTGCCAGCTGGGATTGGCTCAAGCCTCCCGTGACCCTGATAAGGATGAGTGCTTACAGAAAATAAATGGAAATGGATTCAGATGCTGGTTATGCAAGCTTAACATATAAGCCTTCCTCCATAGATAGATAGATAGCTTTCATTTTTACAAGGCCAGAAAAACCATCATGTGTCTTGCTTGTTGAGTCTTCATCCTGCCCAGTCTATTTGCAGTTATGTTTGAGTTCAGTGAGTCCAGTCAAAGTACACCCAAGTTTAGACATTGGACTGAAGTAGATGTTTCAAGTACAGTGCTACAGTATGCATTGGTTAAATAAATTAATATTAAAAGCATCCAGCTCAAATTGCAAGGAATTAACTTACAGTGGAAGTTAATGTGATAAGTGTACCCTTCCCAGTAATTGTCTATCAGATAGATTTGCAAAGTAAGGAAAGCAGAAGTGGACATTTTAGAAATGCTTTTTACTCACGTTGTTTTATTGTGATATGCAAAACATTTATTATATAATTTCACAAGTAAATAAGATACCATCTGTTGTGTCATCCTACATAATTGCTAGTTCCTCTCTTGCCAATTCTCATTGTTGAAAGGTGAGAACCTGCTAACACATAACCGCCAAACACAAACACGCACACACACACACACACACGCACACACACAAACCAGTGGCTGTGAAGTATGAGGAGCGTTCCATTGGGTGGAGAGAGGAGGATGTAACTTTAGCACCACGCTGGGATCCATCTGCTGTGTGGCCGTCCCCCTGTGGCCTGACCCCACGGATGCTGCTGACTCAAGCTGACATCCCAGTTCAATGGGGTATCAGGGTGCTGAGCACCAGTAGAGTTCAGATGGCTCACAGCAAGGGTGGAAGAGCAGCAAATGTGTGGCCTTGACCGAAATGTGTTCAAGGTAGCATCGCTGGAATTTTGACTTTGATAACGACATTAAGAAGTTTTAGATCTAAAAATATGACAGTATAGTGAACAGGGGAAACAACCTAACAAAAAAAAAAACAATATAACTTCACTATACATTCGGTCACTGCTCATCACTTCCTATGGGCAGTGATTGTATGTAACACCACAATTTTAGAGCATTTAGGAGTGTTAGTTGAGCTTTTGGACGAGCAGTCTTAAATTATGATAACATTTTGTCAAAGTGCACATTTTCAGGATTGAATGTATTTCAGCCTCATGTGTTGCCTCTATCACATCCAATAATCTGTGATGCCATGTGAAGCTGATACACTCTGACAAATCAATATATTGTCTCATTAATACTTCTAACGTGAAGGGCATTTCACCTAACAAATGCAATAGGTCGCTTGAACATCTTTGATGCTACTACTGCCTTGATGTTTACAGGATTTACTGGAGCTAAATGAAACATATAAAATTGTTTACACTATAGCTGATTCATGCCAATTTGATATTCTAATAGAGAACAATGTTACAAGTGTTTTATTACAGTCAAAACCTCATGTAAATAATTCAGCCACAACAATTACAGTAGCCACCTCATTATGCCTACATAATGAATCAGCACTGTTGAATAAGATATGTGAAAACATGGAGAAACAAAAGGCAGACGCGAGTGAAATGCGTTTGTCAGCTGTTGCGTTCAGGAGCCTAATTGTTGTGGCGTCGCAAGATGTAGTTGCCTGTGTGTGTTCACAGTTGCCATAGGAGTCAGCCATCCAGTCAACACGGTTATTTCTGACTTCAAAGCCAGAGTATGTCTATTAGAAATGACTGTATTTTAAAGGAAATGACAGGAACGTTTGACAGATTTGAGATTATCGCTGGAGCGTAAGAGGATTGATGAGGCTGTGTTTGAGGGAATCAATCAAGACAGACTAAGTGAATGTACTGTATGTTCATTTGCATGTACATTTTATTAATTGGGTGCTTCTAAGTGACAACATGAGGAAGGATTCCAATGACAGGCATACAAAAGAGGTTAACAAGGAGTCTGTGTGGTATACGGAGAAGGAGTCAGGTGGTTGGAGAATAGGAATGTTGTTACCAGGTTGTGATCACATCTGGGCTCATTTTTACATGAAATATAGAGAAACCAGGTTAGTCATCTTCATGTATAGGTGATTCTAATTTTATCCAGGTTTCTGATGTCAGCAGAGGCATGTTTGACTTCTCCACATCCGGCCTCACTCACACTGTCATTTCTGTACGTGAATGACTTCCTGCAGCAGTGGAGGATGAACCCAGTTTGGCTTCTCACTGCATGGAGCGTGTTACGTTTACCGCTCTGACAGGATCTGGCTTCTCCATCTGACCATAAGTAATGGTAGAAGAATGTGACAGTGCAGTTTATCCTCTACATTACCAATGTCAGACTTTGCAGATAATTACATCAATTATGTTTTTCTTTTTCTTTTTAGCCCCGCTAGCTTTGTGGCCAAATGGAACGTTGGTCTGTCTCCCCTTCTGACATTTAATCCACCATCAGATCAAAATGTGTCTCAGAATTTGGTTTATAATCAAATACCTGCAAAACCAATGACATTCCCATCAGCCTCAGATTTACTTTTTGAATGTTTTAGGCTACAGTATTTTGCAAATATTACAACATCATGTTAGAATGCTGACTTGAGCAAATAGCCCAAAATACTAGTAGATGCTTGCAGTGGCTAACAGGGCTAACAGGTCTTGGTAAATGGATACTCTAGCTAACAGCACAGCTGCGTAAATTGCAGACAGACCTCGGAAACCTGGACAGGGTGTTTACATGCAGCAGAATTCAGGCCTTCATACAATTGCACCAGCTACTGTAGCATATTGAGGTATGGAGGGTGCTACAAAAAGGTAGTTGGTCATGAATCTGTCTGGTAAAAAATACATACATTTCTCTTCTGACCCCTGACAAATATACAATTTGTACAGCATATGCTTTCTGTGTGGTACCTATACTGCAGCAGTAGTCACAGTACAGTACAGAACATCCAGGTCTGGGAGCTGAAGCTTCACCATCAAATAAATGTGGACCTTCAAACGGTATCCTAGAACAGTTTGCCTTGTTGGTTTGGTGCAGTGAAGAAAAGGATACATACCCTGTAGAGAAATGTAAGGCTGCACGCAGCATGTGACTGAAGTGGGAATGTTTTACTTACTTAGAAGAAGGAAAACTATGAAGCTTCAAACAGGTGTAACATATCACATTAATTATGTCTGCATCCCATTTACTGCAGGTGTGGCACACCTAAATGAACAAAGCCATTGTTAATGTTGCTAGGTGAACCGGTGACTGCTACGGTATGTCAAGTCAAAATGTCTGCTGAGAAAACAGTGTTGCTGAAAGTCACACAGAGGTCCTTGAGGTGGTTCCCAGGGACTATAAAAGGTTTCACATGTCATTTACACATTGTCTATTCTAAAACTTGTCTTATTACATTGTATAGTTTTTTTTCTCTAATTTAAATATTATGTTATACAGAAATTCTGCTACATATATTGATTTTATCATTATATAATGGGCATATCGGGCATGTTGGGCTTGAAGAAATAGTTCTTGTGTAAGCCAGATGAGAATATTGATATTATTTTCATGTCTGTACTATAGTGTCTAAAGGTTCATGTGGCTGTATATTTATACTCGACAAGCAAATATGAGTGATGTGAATCTAACTCTCAGCAATAGAACAAATCAGCCTGCAGTGTGTTTAGTCTGTTGTATCAGCTAACATATGAAATGCATAAAGAGAAAGCTATATGTTATTCATCATTACATGACATACAAACGACAAAGTCTAGATGGTCGTTGCACTTAATAATAATCTGAATTTATCTTCACAGGTGTAAGCAGTTGACGTACCCAGAGGACCTTCCTCAGATTTCTGTGGTCTTCATCTTTGTGAACGAGGCGCTGTCAGTGATCCTGCGCTCTGTGCACAGTGTGGTTAACCACACACCAGCACACTTGCTCAAGGAGATCATCCTGGTGGACGACAACAGTGACAGTGGTAAGATCTTTCACAGCTTGACTGACAGGATAGAAAAAAAAATATATAAGAATTTTAAGACTTCCTGGTAGTATGTAATCAGTCTTTGATCCCTGGCCTCCTATTGTGTGTGCTCTGCTGGAGATTAATTGATGGCAGTTGACTGAGATCCTGCTTGTCATTGTGGAATTCTGATTAGGCGTCTTTCTAATCATTTCTTTTTTGCATTATGTTTAAATGTTTTTCATCCACAAGGGTATTCTCAAAGACTTTAAATCAAAAACATGTAAAACCTACAGTTCATCATTGTCTAATGCTGTAGGTTTGCTTATTCAGTTGAGACAGTCCCCCTATTTATCATTTTTTTGTCGTCCTTGGTAGAACGCCATCTGATCTGCGTCACACACAGATGAATTAGTGTGATGTTTTTGGACTCCTGCCAGAGTAGTCTTCTTATGCTATAGTTCTTATGCATATTTTGGTATGTGCTCGTGTGTTGGTGTGTGTGACACACTTTTCTGTGTCTGTTTGGTTTTGTGACTAACAGTTGAAGGGATAGGGAGCCCCTGAGGCTTTTGAACACCAGGATTTAAAATAGCTTAAAAAAAAATAGGAAAGAGAAGGGTTGGGATTTTTCTCATCCTTTTCTTAACTGCTGTGTACTACTGTCTCCATGGCAATGTGGACAAATGCTTCAGTTGCCTCCACACCGTGACGCCCACAGCAGCTGACGATGCTCGACTACACATCCCAAAAGCTTTCCCGTTTGGAAAAAGGAGGGACAATGAACTAGATTCCAGACGACACTTGGCCCACCTTCACTTGGCACAGAGTAACAGGCCTGCCTCCCTCAGGCTGGCAGAGGAAAAGGGCGCATGAATAACATACTGAAAGACGGCAGAGCAGGAGTCACCACTGGCACATCTCCGCTCCCCACTGAGCTTCTAACTGCCTACCATTAAACAGGAGGCTGTTAAAAGCCAGTGACCAGACAAAAATGGAAGCCGACTGACTAATGAGAGGTGGCTCTCATTATGTCATTATGTCAGGCAGCTCCACACATTTTGACCATTACTAGGGTTTTCCTGAAACACATTTTTGAAAGACAACCCTATTTTATTATAGAGACATTGATATTTTCTGACAGTTTTCAATTTTATTAATTTTACCGTCTAATAAAATGTTACTAATGCAAGGCGTGCTGCTTTTTTATAGAACAGGTAGCACTCTCTTTGTGGCCTGACTTAGTTAACGACACCCCCCTCCTTCACTGGAACAGTTGTAATACTTGCCGGAGAAGGTTGGAGTTTTTTAAGTACACCATTGCTGCTATGGAAATGTTACGTTTAGAGTCTAGACCAAATGGCACAAGCTTTCATCGCCGGACCTGGCCTAGTTTCACACAATCTGTACTTTTACATCACTGAGGATTTTTTCAAGAAACCTTTAAACAGATTAAAATACATATGAAGATAAAAGAAAGACAAAAATCTCTAAAATATGCAACAGTAATCTTGGAGAGAACTGAGTGTGAACAGGATCATCACCAGCAATCAATGAGCTTCCATCTCATGCTAAGCCTGATGCAAGCCAGTGGTGCTGGATGTAGGTCTGGTTATTGCCAGGAACCTCCTCGCAAGGGCTCAGCTTGATAGGAGTGTTGTCTTAAGATAGCACGCTCTGTCAGCACAGCACTCAGTGATCTCTTTTTAATTCTCTAAAATCTTGGTAAGCACAAGGTTATCTGGGTGGAGCTACACATGACTGATTTATTGACACAACAAACGTGTGTGTGTCGTGATAATGTATATGATAATTCAGGTATATTTCAGCTCACGTTCACCTGAAACAATGCTCCAAATCAATGCTAATGTTACTCCATGTCTGCTGGATTTACTGTATAAATAGGAATCACTAATATGTTCACTATATCAACTTCATGAGCTGAATCAGTGATGTTGTACTGCCTCCAAGGGGCCAAAAAATCATCATCAACAAAAACAGATAGGCACAACTGAACAAAAAACAATGAAGGGGAATTAAATATATAATATACAACCACCTTCAAAAAATTACTGTCATATCCTAATATTTAAGTCAGAAAATTAGCATCCCACTCCCACTAATTAGACCCTGGAGATTAACCCATTTTGTCTGAAACTCATCAGAACTGTTAGGGTGAAGTTGTCTCCACCCACAAGTGTCAGAAGTGACAAATTGAAACTGATGCAAACAACAGAGAGTGAAAGAGAAAGCTAAACTATTACAACGCTTCTTTAATAACCTTTGCTATAAACCATCACAGACTGGCGTTTAAGACTGCCGTTTGCTCTTCACTGACATCATAATGCATAACTACAAGGTTTTGATGTTTCAGTGTCCACTGGCCATGTGCTTGTTTAATATAAGGTCAAACCCAGGTCACTTCCAGCGAACCAACACATCTGTCAGTGGCTCTTACTGTATGTTTACCATCAGTGATGATAATTTGTGCAGATGTGCGAGCTGTTCCTTGGGAGCTGCTCTGCTGTGACATCAGACAATTAACATGCAGACCGGACTGCTTGACCTTTTGTGGATGGCTCTGTCTGTCCCGTCTCATTTAAACAGGACTCAGTGAGACGAGTGGAGGTACAACCGCACTCACTCCTGGCATAATAAATCACGCCCAGGAAGCATGTTTGCCTTGTCGTTGCGACACGTTTCCTTTGCTGGGGACAGCCGGTGACATTTATTGGTGGCTGAGAGGTTTATTCGCAGCGCTGGTTCCAGCAGTCTGAACTAAATTCCCATTCGCACTGATGAGCTTTGGCTGTGTGTGTGTGTGTGTGTGTGTGTGTGTTGGGCAGGACGACTCCAATTCATTGTTGCTCGCAATGTTAGCAGCAAGGAAAGGCTTAATGAGCCCTACAGGATTCAACCCCAGCAAATACCACCACCAAATTGATAACTTAATGATTCATATAATGAAAACAGGATATAAACTGAGGACCAGCTGAGTACAGCTTGTATTATTAATTTCAAGTGGAGCTGAATTACTATTAAGCATTGCATACATTAAATCTAATTAAAGCTTCTGAGTGGAGGATTTGCTCATTAATATACTACAGGAAATTTGTTTGACATATTGTGACACTTGCAAAAACTCATTTTGAAATAGACACAGTTTCAATTTATTATACAATGATCTATTTGAGTTCTTCATTTTGTTCAATTTAGCTCAGTTTTCAGAGTTCTCTGACGAGGTGTTGAGACAGTCACACATCACTCTTTGAAACCTCAGCATCAAGTCCTTGCAGTCACAAAATGGTATACAGTGTGTTTACAACCTTGTGCGTTAAGGCAACTGTCCAGAATTAAAATTAATATATAAAAAAAAAAAATGAAGAGGGGTTAAAGAGTGTATTCCGGATAGTTGTTTTCATAATTTAACCATCGGTGATGCAGAGAAAATCAAGCAAAAAATAATGTTGCCTGTGCAGAATTTGAAATGACGTAGTAGGTAGGTCTAGGTTAAGTGTGGAGGTGCCCAAAAACATGAACTCATTTACTGTTGTGCTCTTTCCAATAAATGTTTGAGAGGTGGATGACCTCCATATTACTGCTGCTCAGACTGCAAAATGTTTCCTGCTTACAGTGAAGAGCTTATATTAGCTGAGAATTTGGATGTTATTCATGATAAGCTGTTCCTTCAGGATGGGGAGTATTATTTTACTTGTGGCTACAATTTATGTATTTTTATTTAATATTTAATGAACATCACCTTACTTGTGGTGAGCCAGTTTACCCGTTAGGTAACTTCACTCGTCTGTTTGTGATCGATCAAAGCAATCAATTACAGCCCTGTCTGTATCGGTGTCTGAGACAAGTCTATAAATCCCCCATTAGAGGAATGTGGTACATGGTTTGTGGCGCAGAAGTAAATCTGTTTCTCTGAAAGGTGGTCATTGTACTCTACCAGAGCTTTGTAAATACACAACAAAACACAGATGATGTGTGTTGAGGCTGATCCAACTGGATCACTTTACCAAAATTCAAATAATCAAAAGCATGTTGAATACCGCTCTACCATCTATCCTACTATACTATGGCTTCTGTATTCTCTCATATCGCTAAAGGAATTCATGGTGCACAGTCAACTATACATTAATTTTAAATTCATTGTATGATGGATAGTTATTTATCCTCTGCAATGTTGCACTGCCAGTCCTTTAAAATGTATTCCCTGCCCCATAACTCTCCTCCCATGGATGCAGTCCAATGTTTTATTTGCTAGGATCAGAGGGAGGTCCATAACTTTTCTCCTTCCCAGCAAAGCCCAGTAATTATTACACTCTAATAGCTTTTATCATATTGTAGCTGCAGGGTAGGCTGGTGATGAAGGAGACCAATTGCACAGGTTTAAAACCTTCAAAAGTGCATACAGAACCAAACTGTAAAGAGGCACAGTGCAGCTTCTAACGGTGACTGGTCCAAACGGGAATACAGTGAAGTTGAATCTCATTATAAAATGATGACTGATTTTACGTGACATTAGTACTAAATGTTTGTACCCACCACTCTTGAGATGCTTTATATCAAAGGACAACAAAGAAATGAAAGAAGAGAGGTCTGACTTTGACGTCCAGCTTCAGCTCTCTTTGGATGGGGCACTAACTGCCACTTAGGAGACTTGTAGATTTGTGTCTCCAACACCAGAGGTTATATGGATAAAACCAAAATCTCAGTTCTAAAATCATCACTTTATAGACAGTAATAAGTAAGAAGTATTCAGTTAATTTTACTCAAACTTAGCTTGAAGTACCATCCATCCATCATCAGTAACCTCTTATCCTCATCAGGGTCATAGTGGGACTTTGGGTGAGAGGCAGGGTACACTCTGGATAAGTTGCCAGCTTATCTCAGGGAACACAGAGACAAACAACAATTCACACTCACAGGCAATTTAGAGTCACCAATTAACATTTTAACCAATTAAAGTGCATGTCTTTTGACTGAGGGAGGAAGCCAGAGAACCAAGCAAGAATCCACGCAGATACATGTAACCTTCACACAGAAAAGCCTCAGCCGATGTTCAAACCAGAACCTTGCTGTGAGGTGACAGTGTTAACCACTGGACCGCCGTGCCACCCTTAAGGTACCGAAAACAAAAATGTAAAATACTCTCTTACTACCATCAAAAGTAAAGGTATTCGTTCACAGAAAAATGCCCCCTTTGACTAATATGATTGTATGATACATTCTTAGATTCTTGTTACTGATGAAACACTGCTCAAGTGGTAATTTAATGTTGTAGCCAGCTAGTTTTCCAAGTCAGTGATTCCCAATGTAGGGGTCAGGCCTTCTGCAAAGGGTCACAAGATAATTCTGATGGCCATGAGATGATTAGTGGGAGACAAAAGAAGAAAAAGAACAGTGAATAAATTGTTCTTCATATCTAATCTTTCCTCTTTCCACACAGAAATGCCGCAGCCAGCTGGCTGGGAGTTTCAAATCTACTACCTACTCGCAGTCACAATACTAACCACTGAGCCACCCAGATGCCCATTTGTTCATGTTAAACACAAGGGCACCACTGAAATAGAAAACAACACATCCACAGGCAGAGAAAGACAGCTATCAAGTTCCCATGACTCAGTGGTTGCTTTAATTTGGTGTCAAATGCTCACGCCCGTTTGCTTCAAGGGTCACTGCTTTCAAATTCACTGTCTCTCCCTGCAGCGGCCACCGCTATGCAGCATGTTTAAGACCTTCAGCTAGAAAAAGACTCCTGACAGCTCCTCCACTCACTGCGTCTCCTCAGTCACACAGGCAGAGGATTAGACTGCCATTTTTTTTTTTTTTTTTACTTTCACCGGCTGATTTATGTTGCGAGCAGAAGCTAGGTATGGATGATGCTCAGAGCCAGTGTGCCACAAGCGTCCTTATTAATCTCTCCCTCTGAAAGTGGAACGCTCAGCAGTAACCCAGAGGAGAAGCTCAAACAGCCATCTATCCTCCGACGAAACACAGACAGCAATTTGTGCAACTGGCTGTTTACCCAGCAAACTTTGTTTGGAGTGATGACAGCCAGCCTCGTCTGTGAGAGCAGAGCAGGAGAGATGTTATAATCCAGCTGGAGTAAAGACGTCAGCACAGGAATGCATTAGATACTCACACTGTACAGCAACCTGTATCGTAAGATTTGTCTCAGGCTAATCGAAAAGATGCTGCTTTTCTTTATTTAATTGGATTTCATATTTTAATAACCACCGAGCCAGCCAGGCATCCAAACGACCAAAGATCAAAACCACTGTATATAAAAATACCTGTTACTGTATCTGTTTTATAAAACAACAAGTTGGCTTTGGGGTCTGGAGTGGCCATAGTTATATGTGTGTATATATACACACACAAACCCTGCCATAACATCCACCTATTTGTATATATTGCATATATAAATATAGCAGTTGAGTAACCACCGTTAGCTTGACCCAGAAGATGGAACTGTGGGTACGTGATACCTCTGTTTGGTATGTGATCCTACCAGAAGCAGGAGACATATAACCCCAAAATTATCTTAGTTACAAGTTGGCTTGCTAACGTTAGCCACAGGAACCGGAAGCTTCAGAAATGACCTGGTTTGGTTTTCAGAGATTGTGTAAACTTTGCAGCTGCACTGTGAGGACTACCGGAGTGATGCGTGCAGAGCTAATATTAAAGTGGTTAGGTGTTGATAGTCGATACATTTCTCTCTAAACGATTGGCAGGCTGCTCGTTAAACAACAATGCCTCATTTTCTATTTCTTTGCATCTGGGCCAACCGTTCCACAAAGGGCCGGTGTGGCTGCAGGTTTTCTTTCCAACTTTCTTTCCAAGCAGCAGCACACCAGACTTGACTCATTTAATCAACTGATCTCAGTCTTCAGACAGTTGACTGGCCAAAGTGTGTGCTCTTGGTTGGTTAGAAAGAAAACCTGCAGCCACACCAGCCCTTTGTGGAACAGTTGGCCCAGGTCTGATCTATAATCTATAATTATTTAATTTTTTTTTTAAATAACTTGGCTGACACATGTTTCCAGGGTAGGAATAACAATAGAAAATGTCAAATTAGACCAAAACTTAACATCAGCATTGGGTTACACATTATCATTCACGACAGCTGCCCTGGTAATGTCCTCACATGGTCATTTGGATGTTAATTGAAGGAAGATTCTCTCTATTCTGCCCTCTTTCAGTGGAGCTGAAATTCAACTTGGATCAGTACGTGAACAAACGCTACCCGGGCCTGGTGAAGATTGTGAGGAACAGCAAGCGGGAGGGCCTGATCAGAGCCAGAATACACGGCTGGAATGCAGCCACAGCTCCTGTCGTCGGCTTCTTTGATGCCCATGTTGAGTTCAACACTGGCTGGTAAGAAAAGGTCATGTTTAACACGACAAGGTCTAAGCTGTTTCTCTGTCCTTTCTCACCTTTGCCTTTGTGGTTTGCTTTTTATGTTTTCAGTACAGAAGGATGTCATGTACTATTATTATCGTTGAAATATGCAGTTAAGTCTCCTAGCATTTTGATATGGTGCCAGGTTTCTGACTGACACAGCACTTTAAAGTGACCCTTATTATTAGTCAGGGTTTACCATTAATAAGCTTTTTTTTCTTGCACTTCCTTGTAAATTGTGAGTAATGGGCTTTAAGTTGAATCAAAAGACATCAACCTGTCCAACAAATACACACAAGAGAGAGAGACAAACACTATGAACGGTGAGAGTGAATGTAATTAAAGAGGAAACTCAAATGTTGAGCATTTCAACATTATTTTACCTACCATTATTTTCATATCACAAAATAGGCTCTGGGCCTATTTTGTGATATGAAATTACTTGTGGGGGTCTCATTCCAGTGTCTGCCTGCTGCTTAAGTTTACCAGCAAACAACTCGCTCAAATAGATGTAATTGGCACCTAATTTAAGCCTGTCATGCTTGTCAGTGTTTGAAGATGAAGTGTAGCTTTTGTTCCCTGGGAGGCAGGAGGGAGACAGGGAGGGATGAAGACAGAAGAGGAGGATGGAGGAAAGAAAAGTTTCAGTTTCCAAATGTTTACAGTGTCCCTGGATGCAGTTCAGACTTTCTGGCTAACTTTATATACTAGGGACACAAACAAATATATTTCTCCCCCCCCCCCCCTCGCACAGTCAAGTTGAAACACACACTGCTGCAACTTCATTTCTTGGATCACAGTCATAAAACTTTTTCTACAGTATACAAGTTATCCAGCTGGTTGTTGTCTGCACAGTGTGAACAGGAACTGCTAGTGGCCACAGCAGGATGAGCTTTCACAATGCAGATTTGCCAAAAAAAAAAACCCCCAAAAAAAACAAACAAGCTACAAACATGGAGGAACAGTTTACTTTCAAGAGTCGCTTATCTGCAATTACTTTTCAGCACTTTTCATCATGATTAATTAGTTGATTCATTTAGGTTATTATGTATTTTAATTAGCTGATAAATATACACATACATGTATGAGGAGGACAACTGGCAGAAGAAAACAATATCACAGAGAAATGAAGCAGCCTGGATGATTTCTAATAACTTCTGGGGTGGGCCTTGCTCACTCGCAGTAGAAATACAACATGAAGACAGACTTTCTGTCAAATGATGTGAAAAGATATCAGTATTGCATCACACCCCTGTCAAATACTGCCATGCTTACATAGCATGCCTTGTGGGTTGCAAACATGAACATGGTACCTACAAGCCAGTCAAAAGCACGATTTATGTTCATTTGATGTACTAAAAAAGGTTTTAAATGACATGAAAACACTAAAGGTCAGGGTGAGCATGACCCTAAAAAAATATAAAATAAATAAAGCATACTGTCTACCAGCCAGTTACTGTACTATCAGGCACACTGACCTTGAGACTCTTGTAAAGCAGTGATATAATATACCTTCATTATTGACTGTCAGCACACTGTTTTGTAGCATGAATGGGAACTTCAGGCCCAGAGGCTGTGCAAGACGAGCCACCCAACCAGCAGCAGCACTCAGGGAGAAAGTTGCATCATTGCCTGGGTGCATTACTGATGATAATTGATACCCTGGTGGTTCCCTCATCTGTTTCCCCATCTGTTCTTTGCCCAAAAATAGACGTGCCTTTCATGCCCCCACGTAACCCGTTCACCTCCGCATAGGTTTCCTTCCTTGTCAGTTCTTGTGCTATCCCACTCAATCCCCGCACCCCGGCTCCTGCTCAGGCTGTTTCAGCAAATTTCCTTTGAGTTAGTTCACCTGCTGCCATCGTGTGAATTCCACACACCACACATCTTTTGTTTCTTCCCCCACACATCCTCGCCCACATACCCTCCTCCATCTTCCTTTGATAAGCGGCTGCTTCACTTTTATGTTATGCTGCTTCAGAGTTTTGCGTGAGGATTTGTTTACCGGAGTCAATGAAAAGTAGAGCACAGTCAGTGTGATTTTTCCGCCAGTAGACGCGGGGTAAAGGGATATAGAAAAAGAGGGGACGACGGACTTCTTTCAAATGCTTAGATATCTTGTGTGTGTGTGCATGTGTGTGCATTTATTATCTACTGTATGACTACATCCTGTGCTGCTCCTTCGTTCAGATAGAGTCACTTTTGGTATCTACACTTTATATTTGTTACAATGGAAGAAGCCCCCTATTTATCATAATATGATTATTCACCATTGCACATACAGTGATAAGTGAGATGAATGGTTGCTGTAGATGTTGTGGTGAGTCTCCCTCAATGACCTTGTACACACTGCCTGTGCATACTGAGCCAGAGACAATGCTGCCAGCTCTCAGCTGCAGTGCTGTGATTCATTGGCACGGCGCCCCCCACCCATCCCATCCCCACCAACAACCCCCACCCATCCCCCACTCCAGGCGTGCTGTACATTTGTAGCTGAAATATATTGCTGGTTCACATTACTGTTAAAGCAAGCATAATTGTATCACACTGTATAGTGCACTTGACAGCTGTTTCCCATTCCTCACAGCATGTTAGTTTATGAGGAGTTAAGAAGCGAGCAGTTTCCACCAGAGGAGTGATGGAATCTGATTTCCACGGCTTTGCTCTGCTTTAATATGAGGATATGAAATCGTTGCCTATCATTAATGTAGTATTGCATCAGCTAAATTTTCACAATCCATCTCCTCTGACTCTTTATATCCATCCATCTCTGAGACAAGGGTTGTCCATTCTGCTCCAAACAGGACCAGCTTCCGTCTGCATGCTCTGGAAACAAACAGGATTAATGGCAGGAAATGGGAGCATGTTGTGATTAGGACCTACTGTATGCCATACTTGAACTATGCAGCTGCAGAGGGAAAGCGTGGGGAAATTGATATTTATTTGGTTTTTGAAGCCCCTGCGCAGTTGCAATCTCAGGTTATTAACGATTAATGATTAGAAGTGTAGCAGCCGCTCCCTGCTGAGTGTGTGCTGGTGATAAGATTGTCATTGCGGGGCGGCTGTAATGAAATACATGCTTCAGAAAGCAACACTTTGATGAATGTTGAATGCTCCGCTGCTATGTGACCTGGTGAGTTTTTCTAAGAATAAGACAAACTGGTGGAATTCATAAAAGTAAGAAACTGATCAAACTAACCTCTGCCTCATGTAATTATGAAATATGTAATATTTGTCACACCCATATTTGATATCACTTACTGTATTTTAATATTGTGGAGTTCTATCTCCTTGTCATGCTGTGCAGGTGCAATAGCATCAATGGTACACACATTTTGGAGTTCTTGAAGGCTCAGGAAATATTTCTTTTAGTAAAAGTAAATAATTCCTTTACTCACTGTGTGGCAGTGGCTCAGTGTTTATATCTGTCTAGAGACAACAAAGAAAGCTGCAGCCATCCTGAGTGCTTCACAGAGCACAGGCCGAGCAGAGCTCCAAAACTGCAGAAAAGACAAAGATGTATGCCACCTTTACATTTGTATCACCTACGCTGTCCTGAGCAAATGCATTTAGAAGTAGTGCGGAATCTAACATTGCATCGTAAGAACCTTTTCCAGTTCATGCTTCTGCATCCAACTATCTACTTCAAAAAGCCCTGATGCCGTAATGAATTGAAATTCTGCATGGATACCTTTTACATTCTATAGATTCTGCATTTTTTTTTGTAGAAGGCAGGAGACGTGCCAATATGAATATGTGCTCTGCATGAACGTGTCAGTGCTGCTCTGTTAAAAAGAGCCGGGCAGGAGGACTGTGGACAGCCTCACAGAGATTTAATGTGCTTAAAAATGGTACTGCAGGCTCAAATTCTTCTCAAAAACACACGCACACTATTATATGCACATGCATCAAACAGCAAACAAATGATCACTGTCATCTATTTATCTTAGTGAAGAGTTAAACACAGTAATTATTGACTCTTTTTTGAGTAAAACTAAACACTCATCAGTATGAGCCATTCTCAGCACTCGTACTGTACGTTTGGATGAACTCCCTCACAGTGTCATCATTTGCTTAACAGCTGTTGTCTCTATCTTAGCGCTATATGGTGTAGATATGGTCATAAATCCCATAAACCATATCTAGTACAATAACCAGGGAACATGCTGTAAATTATGCTAAAGAGAGAGAATGTTTTTAACCCACTTATTTAACCCCCAGTCTCTTGTGTTAGAATAGGCATTATAGTGATAACACTAATCATCAAGATTTTATGAACACACTAGTAGAAGTACAGAAAATGAAAGAATATGATTTCAGAAAAGATAAATAATAAAATGTTCTTAATACACTGAACTGTTACTTACTTACACACTTATATGTGGATATAAATATGTATAAGCATGAATATCAACTTATCAGTCATGATTAATAAGCATGCATAAATGCACATGGATTTCATTCATCCATTTCTTAGTAATTTTCACTAAAAGGTTGAGTGAGTTTTTTTTTTTTTTTTTTGCTTAAAATAAAACACTCAAGAAGTAACTTGCTGAATTCATCCCTTTGTGGAACTTTCTGCATCTTGCCGCTGAACTAAAGTCTACTGGCACCACCTGTATACATTAGAGTAAATTTAGAGGGAGTTAGTTTTCTGATTAATTCTTTATTCATGCAGGAATGATTAATGTAAGAAAGACAAAGTAAAGTAGAAATAAAACTGTTGTTTGAAACCTCAAAATATCATAGCTATGTATGTTCAAGACACAGTTTTACTTAATAACTAATTCAAACAAATCTACTGCCAAACTACCAAAATATGTAACGTTACTTGAAAATAAAGCCAGAAGATTTCAAGAACTAATTGTTGTAGATGAGGTTCTTTTCAGTAAACTAATAACAAAAGCTAACTTGAGTTAGACACTGCAGGCATTCAGCTTAATAGCTCAATCAAGTAAGCTTAAAATCAGTATGTGCATTAGAATACATACTGTATGAATGTGCACACAGACAATAAAGTCTTATCTCAAAATATAACATCAACACTCAGAAGATATCTTTTTCAGTGTCACAGCCGGTTTAGTCAAAAATGATCATGATCAACTCTGTCAGAGTTCAGTCAGAGAAAACCATGAGTTTTAACATCATTTTTTTTTTTTATTGACAGATATTAAATGAACCAGACTTCACTCAAATCACTTAATTCACCTTTCATAAAGTGAGATTTGTAAAGGTTCTCTAAACACTAGAAATTTAAATGTTACACCAGAAATCTAACTAAATTGACTTTACCATTCTTTTTCCTGCCTGTGAAGCTCACGTGTTCTCCTGTGTTAGGTCCAATGCAAAATTAAAGGAGATCTTATTTTAGACAATGAAGGCCCTGCTGCTCTTGGGGCATATTTCTGAACTGAGTTAGATTCTATTATCTGATTGTTCCCTGCTTCGCAATCATTAACAGTTTGAGATCCATTATCTGGATATTTTAAATAAAAAATGTAATCTGAAAGTGGGGAGCTGCAGGGTTTTTATGTCAGTACTGGACAAAGGAAGGACAGATTCTCTCAGGTTAAGTCAAGCTGATATAAATTAAGATCATACAGCAATATGTATCCTGGTTTGTTACATACCATACTGATTGTTTAATCCTGCAAAATGTGTGCCCGGCCTGATGTTAAGCTCAACAAAGGTACTGGCTGCCCTGTACAGTCAACCATGAAGAGTTAATAAATCAAAAGAGCTTCTGCGTCAGTATGAACTGCTACAAGAAATAGCATGGTGGAGCAAACGACAATGAAGATTGTCAACATGTATTCACAATATTGGATGAGTCATCGCTGGGAGGGGGGAAATTCTATTGTAACATGGAACTGAGTATGATTCAGGCGGATGTGGATGAATAACCCTCTTGGTGTTATGCAGATGAAATGGCGGATACAGCAAGAGGAATGACACAGACTCGTCTGTCAAAACCAGATGTGTCATAATTTCCAGAGTGTCTCTATCTTATCAGCCTTGTGGATCCAGAGGTAGAGGAGCTGCTGTCTGGCTCTAGGGTGTTTTGGGGTTCTCAAGGACGCAGAGAGATGAATGGAAGATGTCGCGATGGCAGAGAGCTCCTCCCAAGGTTAGGGATTGTGGAAAGATATTCAGTTATAGCAACTCCTCAGCTAACCTCGACAAACTAAACACGTCAGAGACATTGCTATATCAAACAACCCTGTCTGATGTTAAAAGCAAAGTCTTTATTCCAGCGACTACACACATGCTGTACATGATATGTTGGCCTTCATACAGTTTTTTTCAAACAGTGGAATGACTTATTGAGTTAAAATACTGTGAGACGGCTTTGAAACATCAAATATATATATATATATATATATATATATATTAAATTAAAAAAATAAATAAATTGTTGTTGCATCTGCAGCGGGAAATTATTCAGACCATTTATCTTTAAAATGTATTTCTGATTTAATTGTCAGTTATATTTAAATGTTTTCAACCAAAGTGAATATTTGGCAGACATTAACATATCTGCACATCTTCCATTTTTCATATAGACCAATCACCTAGATGATTTACTTAGATGATTTTGGTGCAGCATAAGGGCAATAGCTGAAATGAGTGCATTTTAACTGACAGCGTGAAAGTAGGCTTTAATGTGTTAGCTAGCTATTGAGTTTCAAAACACTGGTATGAAATGTGTTATGACAGGCTCTGGGAGGAAACACTGTGAAATCATGCATGTATTAAGAGAGCTGTATTGATTGCATCAGACTGAACAGGTGTACCTAATAAAGTGCTGACTGTATTTTCAATGTAGGTCCCACAAGATCTCGGGGTCATATTTTTTAGCAAAAGCTGGTCAAAAACAGGCGAAAGGTGCAGGTCTGTCATACAAAACAATTTTCTTCATGTTTATTTTGGGGAAATACTTTCAGACATGTTTCTGTAACAGTTATATAACTGCAGAGATAAGACAGAGAGAGCCATCTGCCAGCCTCTCAGAATGCCGGCTCTGGTACTTTTACCAACCACTCTCACGTTATTAAATGATCGCTTTTTCTAAGCACTCCTTCATATTTTACTGACATCATCCCATATAGTTCATTTTGGATCCCTTCCCTCTGTACTTTCTGTCCCTACCTTAATGCGATAAGTAGTAATTTTGCTTTTGGAAGATAAATGGGTTTCACTTTTTGAAGAGTAGTAGATGGGTGGGGTGTGGGGGGTTGGGTGGAAGGATCAGGGAGAAGACCGAGAGAAAGAAAGTCAGTGGGTGGGGAGATAGAGAGAAGTTGGAGTGTGGGAGTATTCGTGAGAGATACATTTATCATTTTATAATTGCATCCCCCTTTTTAAATTTAGAAGTATATCGTGAAGAATTGGGCGTATGAAGAGTTGCTTTGAAGATATGGTGATCATCTCTAGCATGAGAAGATTATACAAATGTAGCCTGTGCCCGCAGCACTTCAGCTATATGGATCTCAAGACCATGCTGCCCTTGGCCAAGGCAGTGAGGGCTTATTGTATGTGTCATTGACAAAAAAAAAAAAAAAAAAATCCAGTGATAAAGAGACACAGGCACCAAAAATCAGGAGCATTCCAGTAGAAGTTCTCTTAAACGACACTGAAGTTGCTTAAGTAACTAAGTGTTTCCTCTGCTGAGAGCATTTGTGATTTGAGAGATCTTTGAAGATTTTAATAATGTAATGATTCGTTGATATGATTGGTTGAAGGGTTCAGTCTGTGTATTCATCATGAATGCTGATAAGCTCAGGCTTCATACTTGTAAGGTATGGACACAAGAGTGGCATTGATCTAACACCTGGCAAGACATTTCTGTATCAGTGAATATCCCAACATGTTGAACTATATCGTTGAAGGAAGACTGGACATGATCCTCAGTTGCCCAATGCTGGCGTCTTTATTATGAGTGGGGTAAATCTCCAAGAAATAAACCGCTGGACTGTGGCATCTAGAGAAGGCATGCAGAGTTTGATGTAAAGCTTAATTCCACCCACTGGCTAGAGCACTGCATATTGTAATTAGCTTTGCTCTCATTAATATATTTCATATATATCATATCATATCATATATATATTTTTAACTCAGTTAGTAGATATATACTGCAAGCAGCAGCCACTGTTTGTGACTTGTTCTTAGTGACTCATGAGTTCGGCTCAGGAGCTGGTGCTGAAATGCTCCATGAACTAAGACAAAAATCTTTATTAAAGTATTCAAGTTTGGACTGACAAGCCCATAATCTTGAGGTGTTTCTCTCAAATTGGCCTGCTCAGAGTTATTTTTGGCCTTAAGATGTTTCGTGATTATGGCCCCTGCTCTCCGTTTGATGTGCTCTTAGAGAATGTGTGCCAGCCAAAGCTGCCTTACAGCAAAAGCCATGAGATGAAGAATGTGGCTGGGCAAGACCTTTTCCAGAAACTAACTTGCACCCCTTCACAAGGAAAAAAAAGGAAAGTGAAGCAGACTCTGCCTCTCTTTTCACTTGATGTGTTTTGCTTTATCAGGTTTTACCTCTTATCAGGTTTCTCACTAGGATAAGTGTCACATTTTGACATTCCGTTTTCATGAGAGGAGATATAAAATAGATATGATATTATTTGTTGTTCTATGGAAAAGTCATTTTGCAAGACCTATCATTTGGAATGTTGAATAAATGCTGATTCGACAGACTGCACCATCGCTGCAAAACCATATAAAAGCGCCAGAGTGAAAGTTGAAATGACATCTGCAGTCATCCATAGCTGCTCCTGGCATCATTTTGTGGAATCAGGATCTACCATAAATACTACTCTGTTCAATGTGTTTCATAAAATATGGGTTGATTTCCTACAAATTTGCTGTGAAACCACATTCACGGCTTTTACTTTACATTTGCATTCAGTTACATTATCCATCTGGTCATTCTTGACCAGATTTATTCATTCTAACATTGTTGCAATATTAATACTTCAAACCTCTACAGGGCAGAATGAAAATATGCACTACTTTATTATTTGCCCTGTAGACTGTTCCCCTCACTCTCTTTTTTTTTCACCTTTTGCAACTGTGCAATAAAGCGTCTGCATACTTGATTCACAAAGTCAGCTCTTAACTCCTGTCTCTTTTCTCATCCAAAGGGCTGAACCTATTCTGACCCGGATGAAGGAGGATCACACCCGCATCATCCTGCCCGCCATAGACAACATCAAGTACAACACGTTTGAGGTGCAGCAGTATGCCAACGCCGCCCATGGCTACAACTGGGGGTTGTGGTGCATGTACATCATCCCTCCGCAGGAGTGGCTGGACAAGGGCGATGAGACGGCCCCTATCAGGTGAGGGCCTCGGCTGGCGAACAGCGTCCATTATAGATGAGGATGTTTGATGAAATATGGATAGCCTTGGGTTATGACTTATTCATGTGTGGAACCATCAAACTAAGCTGCTCTGTCTGGTCTGATATGCTGTCCAAACACACAAATAAAGCCTTTCTCTAGAAAGCTGTCTAATTACAATGATGAATATCTTCATTTTGATGCAGGATCACAGGGCCACAGCGATGCAGTTTCATTAGTGTAATTGTGTGTTGAATATGAGCAGGGCATTCCATTATAACTGGCTTGTATCATGTTTCTGTATAATCCTAGAATTGATTATGTGTGTCCTAGGTCAAATAATATTGGATTTTAATTGACTAAGAAGGAGTACATGAGTCTTGTGTTACATGGAAATGGTCTTATATTCCAGTCAACATCTGTTTGACCAGGGCAGGCTATAGTAACGCTAACTACTGTGTCCATGTAGTTAAATTGAATGCGTGATCTGTGAACTTGAGTTTCATTGAAGCATTTCACTTCACCTCTGAAAGTTCTGCTTCACCTCTATTCATTGTAATCAAGAAAGAAAAAAACTGCAAATGTGCTTTTTGGTTACTGAACTTTTGCATAGAATCTAAATATACGTGGTTATTGATATGCAACTGCTAATGCTAAAAAAAATTCTTATTTATCCATTCCATGTATTTTAATCAGCGTGGACACTAAACCACTCTCTAGTGTTACATTGTGGATGAGTGATATCAGATATGGAAAGCTTTCAGCATGCACCAGCATCTTTCTTTGAAAATGATTAAATCAGGATTGGTCAGCTATAACAATAGTAAAAAAAACTCAACACCATGCTTTTGTTGCCACGGCAGCATGGAGAAGTGTGCATGGACACACACACACACACACACACACACACACACACACACACACACACACAGACAGACAGCAGTACCTGGAATGTGTTCAGAACATCAGAAGAGGTGTAGCTGCAAAAATGATGTTTTATTGATACTCATTGATACTGGTTAATATCCATAGGCTTCATTTTAGAATGGATACAAAGAGAGAAAAAGAAAACAGTACAGAGTACATAGCAAATGCAGTCATGCCTATTTAATTGTCCTTTAACATTTTAGCTGTCTCCCAAATGCAAGGTTAACACTCTTTGCTGTCTATGAGCTCTGAGCTCTCTGATGAAATGCATTAATGTGAGAGACTCACTGGGACGTGTAAGGAAACAAATGGCTATTTCAAAATGTATGAAATATTAAGACTGAATTGCCTTATTGCATGGGCATCTAAAAACTCTTGATGGACACACTGAACATTTCATATGCTGCTTTATGTGGGGGAATTGTAACTATAGTTTCTGGTGCAGGAGCCAAGAGCACAAGGTCAAGCCAGTGCAGTGCAATATACAGCAAAGAGCCAACTTTTCAAGCACATCATTCTTAAGTAACCATGGATAATAATATACATAGTGCAACACACTATCTGACCTTCTGTAGATTTCTTCTCCTTAGAGATGGAACAGCAGCTTCTAATAGTATTCTGGTATTCTCACTTCAGAAATTGATAAGATGTATTTTTTATATGCCCAGCAGTCAAAGAGCAACATTGTCTCTGGCCATCTGGTGAATGTAAGTTCACTAGTGACTCTCGTTTTAACTTTTTGGTCTCTACCTCTAGCTAATTTTGGGGATGAGCAGGTAGTGAGCAGTAGGTTTTTTTTGTAGAGAGATTTTTTTGCCTTCTGTGACCGAAAACAACATCATGAGAGGAATGAGTGTGAATCAGAACAGTAAAGCTGTGGATAAACATTGAGCTGAAACTCACTAAAAAGCTCTGTAAAGCTAAGGGGAGCTACGGATTCGCTGACAATTATCTATAGATTTATAACTGTGAGAGACGTCTTTCACACTGTCACACATCATTTGATACGTTGTTATAAAAATATTGACTCTTGTGACTTTACAAAAATGAAATAAGTGCCAGGCTATCACAGGAATCAGGAATACAAGCAAGTTATTAAATCAGATCAAGGACAGACATTGAAAACATAAACATAAATTACCAAAATAAAAGTAAGTAAGTAAAAGCAGTCACATAAGTGAAATAGTTAATGTAGCATATAGGTTTTTCTAGCTAAAAGCTTTTCATATCTTTTCTCAGCTCTCATATCAAGAATAGGTCCTGCAAGTACTTAAGGATGCCTGAGGAGCTGTACCAGTGTACGGGCTAATGGGGAGTTCAAAGGCCTCCCGTATTTTAGCGTCGACCTTGTCATGCTTTTAAAGTTGATCAGTAACTCAGTTGACTCTTAACCCATTGGCAAACTGAACAGTTGCTGGAATCAAAGCCTTGCCTGCTGTATTTTAAGCTGCCAACATGAAACATGCTGATGTATACCTTCAGAAAGTCTTCTAATATCCCAAACTCCTATAAGCTGAAACATTCACACGTACTGTCAGATTTGGACCAAGGGCAACAAAAACTGAATTCCAAACCAGAGTTTCATTACCTTGTTTGGCACAGCGTAGGCAAAGCAATAACAGTTCCATTTGATACACTTGGTCTCAAAAAAACAAACAATGTGATAAGAGTTTACACTGTGGACCTAAATATTGGATGTCTTATCAAAGCTCCACGAAAATCATGTATTATTGAGCATCAAGTGCTAGAGTTGAGACAGGAGAAAGATAAGAGAAACAGCCTCAGACACCACAGAGCTGGTTCATGTTCCCTATTGACACTTTGCTGCAAATGGACAGATCGCCTCAAGGCCCAGCTGAAGTGTGTCGGCTGTGTGGATTTCTATCGGAAATCATTCTCCCACTTGTTTCCTCAAGGTTTCTGCCCATCAACAACAGAAGCTCTGTGGCTATTCAGAACTCAGACTCAAAGCTTTTTCTGGCTATTTGGACACATCCAACAACAAAGTGGGTAAAAGGGCATAGGAAGGTACAACAGAGCCGCATTCTGAGAGTACAGAGGATTGCAACCATTTTGAGATCTGACAACATGAGGTTTCCTTGAGCAACTACAGTGATTATTGACACAACAGAATAGTGAAAGAAGAGTGGTGTTGATGTGTGGGCGGGAATTTTCAAAATCACAGAGAATGTTGTTTCCTAAGTAGAAAAGCGTCTATTTGAAGGAGAGTAATGCTTTATAAGGAAGGCTCACACTAAAACCTGTGTAATTTCATCTGTTTTGGCTCAAAGAATGCAGTTAAAATCACTTTTCAGGCAAAGAAAATAAGCAACATATACACTTACTTGCAACCTGCAATTACTATTGAAGGGAGATGACTAGGAGAATAACCCTAACCCTAACGCTAGATAAAAATAACTTTAATATAAACCAGCAAATTGTTAACATTTGACAGAACTATAGATACCACTGCACCTTGAATAGGTGTAACAATAAACGATGCACAAAAGCCCAAAGACTTTATGATCCATGACTGATATTTTGATGCATAGCACCCACAAGAAATAAAGAATAGAAGACATGCAATTTCCTACCTTTAAATTATCTGCCAGTGTCCAGTGAAGTAGTTTAATTAGGCCTATATATCAGGCATATCAGCAGTGACTTTTGACGAAGATCATTTTAATAGAAGAGTTTTTTTTACTGTAGTCAACTTGTCACATTGAAGATATAATTGTGTATGAATCACATATTTAAAATACTTATTGCAGATAGAAATAATAATTACTTCTAAAGTTACTAAAATTCCATTATTATGTCTGCATTTTTCTCATGTACCTTACCTGAAGCATCAGAGCGGTCATGCAATTTTAAATGGCAAGACAAGCCAGATTTCAACGGAAGCATCTTCATCTGGAAGAGACGTGTGTAATTTGGCACAATAAAGACTTTCATTTCAGTGTGCTCACATGTTCATACTGCATACTGCAAGCAAATGATGTGAGGGCCAAAGTTAAGGGGTGTGCGGGGCGGATGAGCCCTGCAGGCTGACCATCTGTACACTAAAAATAACTAAACCTAATGACATTAAATGAGAAATCCACTGGAAGGTTCTAGTATCAATGTGTGATGTATAATGCAGTCCAGCAGTTATTTTGTGACTGTTATAATTTCTCTCTGTGCTGTATTACTCATAGATACAAAGAGCCAACACAGCAGTGCAGGTGAACAGGGAGAGAACAATGGCTGGGTGTGTCATTCTCACAAAATCCTTACAAAAAAAGCCACTGGGGACTGTGTTGTATTTCCCACACAACTGATAGCAGGGTCACACACAGTAGAAAGTGTGGTCGCACTGCGTCAGAGTTTATTGACGGTTTCTCTGCCTCTTCTATGTTTGATTTCTCTGTTAGATTGTTAAATGCTACGTTAAAATCAGGAGTCAGGACAGCACTGTCCTGCTGTTTGCTTCTTGAAACCAAAAGTAGACATGTGTAATATTCAGATTCTCTGTTTTCTCCAATTTTGGAGGAACAGCTGGCGCTAATTATTCATTTAATTGGCTTCATTTAATTGGCTCTCATAGGGGAATTACTTTTTCATGGCTAAATATTGCATGTTTCATCACCTTGCACACCAGACAAATGAGAGAGATATTAGACTCGCCTACCATTTGTTCTCTTTCATTTTCCCACCACACCTTACCAATATATAAACCACTAAAGTTCTGATTATTATCCATGTGAGGATGTTTCTTTTACAACATGACAACTTACCTGGGGTTGGAAAGCATCACAAACGTAACAAATGTGGTCAGCCAGAGATTTCCGCTTCATCATCACATGCGTCTGACATAACGCGCTGAGTCTGTACTTCAACACAGAAAAGGGATTTACATTGCCAGGAAGCTTATTCTAAAGAGAACACTCAAAGAGAGCTGCACAGAGTTTGCACAGGCAAGGTAGGTCACATGTCAAGAGAGGAGAAAGGATGAGGTGAATAGGGCTGAGTGTGTGCTGCTGTGTCTGTCGTTTTATCTGCACAGCAAGTGCAAATAACGGCACTTCAAGCCTCTCTGTCACCACCTTATAATTTAAACAGAGACCATGTGAGGCTAAATCAGGCCGTGAGAACATATAAGTCAGCAAGCATGGCTCATTTTAATAAGTGTGAAAAAAAAGGTATTTAGAATAATCACCTAATGGCAGCAAAGACATGCTCAGAATTAATATGAGTATTCATTTTCCACTAAGTGTTGATCACTGTAGTTTGTTGGAGTGAGAAAGCATAACTAAAATCAACAACTACAGTACCACATAACAAAAAAAAAACTAGTACTTCTAACAAAAATCAGTTAAACTTTCACACTGTTTCTTTCAAATGTCATACTTTGAGCAACTTTACTTCTTAACTGACATCAGCTTCTTCAGCTCAAACCCTGCACCATTTTGGTCCTGACAACACACTTTGGAGTTAACACATGCAATCATAAACACATTTTAAGAATTCACTGAATTGACTGGTGAGTATGAAAATGATATTATGGTCTTCACAGTTACCACATCTCAACCCAGTTGAAGAGATTTTGGACCAACATGTTGGACATCTCTCTCCACCACCATCATTAAAATGACAAATGAGGGAAAATGTTTTGGAAGGATGGTGTTCATCCCTCCAGTAGTGTTCAGAGACTTCAATAAAATCAATGCCAAGGTGCATTGAAGCTGTTCTGGTGGCATATGGTGGCCAAGCACCTCACTAAGACACTTGATGTTGGTTATTTCTTTAATTTATCACCCATCTGTAGTAAAAATGTCAAGGCAAAAAAGTCAAGTCGGACGGAAAGCTTTTCTTGGAAATATAATCATTTTCAAAATAACACCCCATGGTGGTGGTCCAGACAGTGTTTTATATGGGGTCTAAACCCAAAAGCACCTTTCTATTTGGCTCACACACTGTGTGGCTCAGTGCACTCTTTTAATACCAAGTCAATGAATCATAAAGCAGCTCTCTCCTTTCAGTAGTTGCGACTGCCATGTCTCTCAAACTGAACTAGCAGACACCCATTTGTCTGTTCTGTGTGTGTATGTAATATACGGTGAACTTATTCTGGGTGCCATTTCACAAAGAAGAATGAAGGCACTCATTGGTCACTTTAGAGAAAAAAAAAATACCGCAATTCAGTACTCTGTATGAATGCAATGCTTTTTGTGGCCCTTTGTCCCAGAGCACTTAGGACCTGACAGATAATAGTAGTGAAATGCAGCCTGGGGGACAGCAGCTAAAGTGGGACCATTTCTTAAAGTAAAGGTAGAAAGTAACCACTTCCTTTTGTGAAAAGAAATTCTCTATCTCTTGCTCTACTAGCTGAACTTAGTTTTCAAGTTACACTAGTTTTAGAAAGTATCTTTTAAATATTTTTCTACCATTAACAATAGCTATGTTAAAATCTGATAGCTATACTTAAATGACATTCTGGATTGTATGGATGGGAATGGAGAACAAGGTTAGTGTTCTTCTTAGTATTTTCTACAGTAATTTTCATTCCATCTAAATTAAAGATTCAATAGGGTTACCTGCAGTCCCGCTCCTGCCCGCGCCTGCCATATTTTGTCCTGCTCCCGCCCGCAAATCCTGCAAGGTGCGGACGTTATTTCTCACAAAGGGTCTTTTCATTGGCTTGGGAAATTAAACACTCTGAGCTTAGCTGAGATCTCCACGGACAGATCCTTCACCTAGCGCACGTAGCAAGGGTGCGTGGTGCCAGGCGTTTCTGCCATGATCGGAGATCTCAAACGAATTGAAATTGAAACGAATTGTCTGAAACGTACACGAGATTAGACCACATCCGCAAATTTAGGCATCTTAAAATGTTTTTATTAATGCTAAATAAAATATCCAGCACAAATTATATATGATAGACATAGATTAATCATTTATACATTTTATTTTATACACGATTTTAGTTTGCGGGACTGCAGCGGGAGCACTCTCCCTCCCGGCTGCACCCGCAATGAGCTTTCAAAATTTGCAGATTTGCAATTTTAGTGCAGGGCTGTAGCGGAGACCAAACCAGAGCTAAAAAGAGTGATTATTGGAATTGGATATTGTGAACAGAAACATTACTCTAATGTTGCTTTGTGTTTGTTGAATGTGTAAATAAGTAACCGTTTGCGTTGATGTTTAGCACAACAACTTTCGAAGATAATAATATGTTGTGTTTACAGTGCTGTAACAGCTGCTGCTGAAATTATTTTAATTTACTTTAAAGCTGCAGTCCTTTTTAAGCGTCACCAGTTGGTGATTGCGATGATGGTTCTGTGATTGGATACGAGACATTACTGCCTTACAGTGGCTGCTTTTTGTCAACTCAAGTAGACTGAGCTGGGTTGAGGATGAAATCAAACTGTTTTAATTATACCTGTCCTATTCAAAAACATTTTATTTCTAGTAATTTAGCTTTTCTTTTTTACTCTATACAAATCCAACTTCTAATTTCAGTTGATACTGTAACTATAACCACACTGCAACTACCTTAATATTTTTTTTCCGAGCTGAATAACGAAACTTTCCTCAGATCCTTTCTGTCTTCATCACAATGATTACTTTAGCATTCTCTATGGGTTTATGAAAGTTTAGTGGCTGGATAACAATATTCAAAATATGCTGTCTCTCTCCGCTCATCCAGAACTCCAGCTATGATTGGTTGCTCCTTTGTGGTTGATCGGGAATACTTTGGCGAGATTGGTCTGCTGGATCCTGGCATGGAGGTCTACGGAGGCGAGAACATCGAGCTTGGCATGCGGGTAAGCACCAAAGATTGTTACCTGTGCTGCTGTTGAAATGCATTCAAACTGGAAGGAGACTTTAATAAATAAAAATGTTGACTAAAAAAAAAAAAAAGAAAACTGAATTAAAAGTGACTGTGTTCAGCAGTAGATGAAATTACTCAAATTGCTGCAAGAAAAGTTGCTTTTAATGAGGGTTTTTGTGCACAGTTGTACAGAAGGCCACACAAAAGTCATAATTACAAATCCAGTATTTGACAGGGTAACATTTAGCTGCACAGTCCTGCTTAGAATGATTTGTGAAATCTATATTCAGACTAGGAATGGCTTATGATGAAGGTTTTTTTTTTTTTTTTTACGTTTTCCAGCTGGAGGGGTACAGCTTAAGATACAAAACCCAAGGGCGTCAACAGAAGCCATGATTAAACTTTGCAAAGTTTCTTAGATGGGAGTGGAGAAGAAAAAAAAATCCCCTTAATGCAAATCTTCAGCCAAACCAATGACTCTAAAGGCTGTATACGGAAAATGTAAATCTCTTTTGCTGCTGCTTTGAGTTGAATTTAACGCTTCATGTGAGCGAAGGGCTTGCTGAAGAATTGGTTAGTGTTTAAATTCAGAAAATGTTTCTCTCCAGCCGAGTGGAACCGTTCTGAATCTGAACGCACTCCTTCAGCTTAGTGGAATGAGATATGCTTGAAAGATCCCACTCCTTCATTTAACGTCATCCCTACATCCATTTCCAAATCTCGAGATGGCTTCAACTACACCTCTGAAGTGTTGCCCGTCTTTGAAAAAGCACTTGAATGGCGGCCGGAGAATGGGGGTCTTGGTTTACAAATTGCTGCAGTGCTTCAAGCCACAGACATTTACAGTTGTTGGTGACCATTTAGAAGCCTGTCATTATTCCAGAGTGCCTTTTTCCCCCACTGTACCTCAATAGCATATTTGTTTTGCTATTGACTGTAATGATACAATTGTCTAGCTTCTTGTGTCTTGATAGGTGTTTGGTCGTATCACAGAGCGATAACTCAACATTACGCATTACGATTCAGCCGCCAACGGCCTCCCCTAAGGTTATGCAGTGTTTTCTCATTCACTAGAGCTACTTATGTGTACCTAACAAACCATGCAACTGAGTTAGATGAGGTTCAGGGAGGTGATCAATTCAGCTACGGCAGCTAAATGAAGTTAGGACAACTCTGTTGAACTATATAATCTAACAGTGAACTTCTTTTGGCTTTCACACACGCACCTCATTGACTCTCTCTGTCTCTGTCTTGTTTTTTTTCACTATGAATATTTACTTTAGATTTTTGATTCATGAAGTGAAGAGAATACGCCTCTCTGTCTGTGAACACAATGCCATCACAAATGCAATTACCTCTCCTCTTGTTTGGCCTGTCTTGTTGGAAATGAAACACATGCCACAGAAAAGGAGGCTATTCAGCACATGTACAAGCTTGAATAGGTCTGCAGTCAACAACTAGCTTCAACCATTCATATTGTACAGCCGCTAATGGAATGGAGATGGGCTTCTGGTGAGTGGACGGCAATTACTCCTCTAAGGCTACAGCGGCTCAGGCAGCTCATTGTAGTGCCGGCTGAGCAGTTGCCATTTGGGATAGGCTTGATTGACAAGAACATGTTTAACAATTAGCCAGGGCAGCTCACAATAGCTGAGCCTGCCCAGGACCATCTTGACTATAGGGGGCTGATGAAAGGCAGGGTTCACACAGAAAGGTTATGGCGTATTTATAATTTACTCTGAGTTCCGGCTTCTGTAGCTTGCTCTGGGTAAAAAGGCTGCCAGAATACAAAGAACGAGCCTTTTTGTAAGCAGAATAGAGGCTAGGATGTGCAGGGTCGATCATACAGCACATATCACTGCATGTGGTGTTGGGAAGGAAGAATAAATCATAGATCTCACTGAAGTTGTCTGTTTGCTTGAGTGTGAAATAATATACAGGGTAGGACCTGTAAATAAAAAGAGATAGAAGAGAGCAAACAGAAAAAAGATAGAAAAAAAATGTGTGGTATGTATGGTATGTAATGTATGGTATGTAAAAGATGCTAGCATTATTGGTAAAGAATAGATACATCATCTACAGCCACCCTGATAATACATAAATTCTTATTAAGAACTGATTAGAAGCAACATAATTATTGCTTAAGTGTCTTTACTTCATGTATTAATGCGGTTACTGGACTAGCAACTACTGCTGCTTAACCTCATAACATATTTTTCCTTTTTGCCACATCTACTAGCAACATAGTAATGCAATATCATCACCTTTTAAATAATTGTAAATGGCATGTCTGAACTAGAACATCTTGCTACGAGGCTCCGTTTGCAAACAGAGAAAACCGTTTGGGGACAGAAATGATGAATTCTACCACAAGTGTCAATATGAGTTTATCGTGTAATGTGTCTCCCACTCGTTCTGCGTTGCTCAATCTTTGCTGATATAGCACCTCAAGAGACCAGGACATTGCTTTTTATTTCAAAGTTCCTGTGGGCTCAAGTACATAATACTACATCAAATCTATGGTCATCCCCACAGCTGCTGCCCCTGCTAGTTCCACTCAAAGCTGATTTGGAGTGAATCATTTCATAGATCTGAATTACTCTTAAAACATTTACAAGATCCATACACATTAAGGTAAAGGAGCAGGAGTGCCCTTAAGGATTTTGGGTCCCATGACATCCACCCCACCAACAAAGGCCACACTAACTCTGTGCAATTGGTGTAACCAACCTCCAGAACCCAACTGACCTGTTAAAGGCTTAAAATAACTCAGTATTTCAACTCTCTTGTAGTCCAGTCTGATATTTACTGACAGTGAGCTGTGAAAATATAACACTATGCAGACATACATGCAACATTATGCATACGCTATTTGATGCAAGACTGATGCAATCTTTAGAAAGTGTGCTAAAGGCCACGTTTACAGTCTAAATCTTATTTTAAATGTAAAATTCCTGATTGGAAAATTCTCTTAAACAGGAGAGAAATGTAAACACAATTTTCTGTGAACATATTAATTATTGTCATGGAACCAAAAGTAGTCTATTTCACAAGAGACTAAGCTAACGTTAATTTCCACAACTCACAGACTACAGCCACCTTTCTTCCTTATCTCTCTTCCATTTCATTATTTAATTTTTTGTCATCTTTGTCTTTTCTGTACAAAGTTTAGACATGATGCTGCTCAACCGGCACTCCTCACTGCAACTGTTCACCCCCCGAGACTCTGAATTACTTTGTGACAAAAAATAACTAGAAACCAATACAATACAACATGCTTTAAATGTTGTTTAATAATTCAGCATTGAAAAAAATGTACTGAATGCAAAATAATACATTTCCCTGCTATATAATACATCTGTTAAATTTAAATCAACACATATTTTTCTTGCTTCAAGTCTATTTTCTACACGTTAGTACAATAATTGTGTCCAGTATTTGTTTGACCCTGTGCAGTGAGTTATAGTGCTAAATTCAGAGGGAGAACAAAATCGCAACATTCAGTCAGCCCTTTTCCCATAAATTCTAACTTTTCATGATGTGTATTAATTTGATTAATAAACATGTTGCTAGGCAACATTTTTTTTTTTCCTGCCAAAAAAGGGCCAATCAGATTCTAGGTGTGTTTACCTCTCACAATATGTCCATGTGCTCACTTTGCCATCAGGAAACCATCCAAACTGCTTTATGAAATCTGTCTCATTTTCATAAAAGTCCACTTAATCAAAGTCACTTCCAAATTCAAAATACTTATGTGTATTCTCACAGGGTGGCCTGCTTGTCTCACTGACATTTATTGAAATCACCAGGAATTCCTTTCAAGAAATAATGAACCAAAAAATGATTCTCTTCCATAACCACCTGGGCTGGGCCTCAAGGCATCGGGTCATAATCTCTCTGTAGCGAGGAGAATGGAGCTAATTAAAATCTAGCAGTACCAGAAGCTAGACAGGAGTGGGACATAATTACACTTTACACTTTTTCTTGGTCCCCTCTGCATCTGGAGCAGAGTTATTACAATGTGAAGACAGTTTACAGTACAACAGTTCAGTACATTTATTATTTTTTTGGTTTAGATTTGATTTTTCTTTGGTTTTATGTATTAAATATTTAGCAAAAAAAAAAAAAAAAATCACCTCTATAGATAATTCACAAATTCATTTTAAAAAGGGAAAGAGACAAATGCATGTGGGTGTCATTAAACAACAGGAGCCTCATCATTGTAGTTTGACTCAACAACATTGTCAGCAGTTGGACTGTGACAAACAGCTCATGTTCAGGCTCAATACAGCTGACATGAGCAGGGAAATTAACTATAGAGACCAAAGTTATTTTGTACCAGGCTGTAAACATGTTTATTTCTTAAACGTTGGAATAGCTGTTGACTAGGATGCATCAGTTACCTGTAAACCAGACAATAAACCTGAGAGCCCGTCTTTCCAGATGGTAACTTTGCTTCACAGAAAATAAATAAATAACTGAATAAAAAAAATGAACTCAAGATGAACCAGTAAGCATTATTTCTGTCAGTACAATAACAGGTGCTTCTTCAAAACAGTTGGTAGATGCAGTCAAATGTTGCCTTTAGTATATTCTGAGAACATCTGCCCCTCTGATACCAATATGGAACCTGGATATTTTAACACAGTTGATTAACCTCACAAGCCATCTGGATTTGTAAATACAAATGGATTCAGAGCAAATTGGCACACTCCAGATGTGTGGCTTTGTTATGTGCGATTAGCATATAATTTATTGTACCAACTCCTATATGTGTACATATCTTAACAAAACGATACAGTTTATTCCACATTATATTTATACTGTTACTGCTGCACTCCTAGTATTGGGATACACTTAATCAGACACTGACATTATATCAGAGTTAGACAATGTTTGACGGTGAAAGTGATTGTTTGAGTGAAAGAGGACTTTGCTCTTATAGATAAATGCTGTGATGGCTCAGAATAGTCTGATATTCATTTTTAAGCGGTAATAAGGCAGGCCTTCCTACAAAGTCAATAAAAGATATAGACACAGTTACATGTGGTAATATAATTAATAAACAATGTGCCCTGTAAACAATCTTGCAAAATGCAGATAAATGTTAAAATAAGCAACACTGCAATTTGGGCACTATTTTGCTCTTCATAATCACAACACATGACTACTAACACATTGTTTCTGAGAGTGATACTAAGATAGTGATCCTAAAACTAGAAACAACATTTACGAGTGGTAAAGTTGTCTCCATTGAGTGTGCTAAGTCATTTTCAAAAATGAAACAAATAACTATGTCAGTGTTGAATGTCGTTGCGGTTCTCTGTCAACCTTCTGAAAGAATGCAGTAACATGGTGGTAATGCCGTTCCTGACACTGACTCTTTCCCTGGACTAATAGTAAATCTTAATGTCATCTACAGCCTACAGTGAGGTATCGGAGGATGCTGCAGTAGGCCCAGAGCAAATTACTTAATGATAAACCTGGTTCCAGTATGCTCTCTCTCTCTCTCTCTCTCTGACAATTTATAACATATCACAAATATTCTCTTGTGCTGGGTATTGGACATGTGTCATGGTGGACTGTCTGGTCTCTATTCAAAATACAGGAATATTCAGATCATAAAGATTATAACTTGAACATACACCCAATCAGAACAGCTGACCAAGCCTCTGTACTTGCGTTGGACTCCTACAGGCTGCAGCTCTCCACAGCGAAAAGCAGTCACCTTGAAAAGGGCAGGGACGTCGTTATGAGGCAGCATTAAGCCCCAGCCATCTGTGGACACCAGCCATTCTGGCAGCTTCAAAATCACCAGCGTGCCCATGTCCATCAAGCAGCAAATGACAGTGGGCGCTGACCATATGTGAGCCCTTTCCAACAAACTGAGTCATTTGAAAGATGAGAACAAATCTGAGGCGTCTGAGGAATTCTGATATCACACTTCATCAAATTGAAGAGACAAATGTGGAGAATTATTGGATAAATGCCATAATAAGGAATGCTGCAGGAGTCTGTGGACATGGCACCATATACCAAACATCTGTTAGTTACATACGGTGCAGTCTTCTATTTACTTCTGCATATATAACTGCTGTGAAACAAGAGCTGTGGTGCTTGAGTCTGTTCTTATTTTTCATTTCAATAGATATATATATTTTTTATCATCTCAGTATGAAGAAGCACAGTTTAATGGCTGCCAGTTAATGACTAGTTCAAGCTTTGTCTTTGGACAGGACAAAATATTTGACATTCTTGCACCGGAGCATCTTTGGTTTCAGCTTTAGTTTTGTCACAACTGTGCTTGGTTTTGAACTTGTCTTTCGTAGCCTTAACTGCAACCCAGCTTCGCTTGGCTGATAATATACAACTAACTCCTTCTCTCACAACACCACAGAGCTACAACACGGGAGGAACCATCTGTTCTCCATCAATACAGTCCACATAAAGGTAGCAATAGCATTGGATATTGATTGGGCATTTGTCTTTTTCAATGCCTACATTATTTAGTGGCTAAATCAATCTGTCAGGGCTTAATGGACTCAGGTTTACTTACTCCATGGTTCATTACTGTATGTTACAGCCTGCATCCATATCAGTGAGGAGAATAGATGCTGTTGTAAATGTTCTGTATGTAAGATCAGGTATTTCAGGGGAACTATTGCAGCCATCGAAGGACTTACTGCCGACATATGGCGTAGTACAGAAGCTCTGCATATGCTTTAAATTCATCAGCATGACATGATAAAATATGTTCATGATTTACATTTATCGTTGCATTTCATGCATAGATAATTCAAGGCTTACAATGTCCTATTGTTACTTCAGCTCCTGTTGATCCAGGCTATATCCATAATTTACACCTCAACAGATGTGTGTTTGGAAAGCATAAGTTATGTTTATTGTGTAACAATGACATGTAGCGTATTCCTCAGCTACATGGCTTCTCTGAGCATCGGCATACCTCAGAGAGTTGCTGCTTTGGTGTTCAGGGCCAGAGGGATAAGTAATTAGGCAGACCTTGTCGGCTTGACTATTATCCATGTGAATCACTGACTTCATTAAAAACCTCTTTTGAGAGAGACGGCAGATAGTCCCACCTTAATTTGATCTTATTTTGACAAGGTAATTAAGCTGATTTCAGATGAATTGTGCATTTCACATCCTACTGCTATTCGGGACATGGATAAGCATCAAAAGCCCTCCATGGACAGTATCATCATCGGGAAATACAGTAACACTTAACAAGCACATACTGGCTCATCTCATCATTATCTGTGCCTAGTTAATCTGTGCACGTAATTGTCTCTGTTGGATGTCTCACACTCTTGAAGACTTAAAATGATCTGAGAAGCTTGATGTATTTGAAGAGCATTAGCACGCACTGATTTGGCCACACCAGTAAATCGGCAGGCATATCAAAGACGAAGGGCAGCAATGAGATGGTTTTGACAGGCACAGTTAAAAGGTCTTGTGCTAGATGTACAGGATCTTTTAACTGTGCCTGTCAATCTCTCCATCAACATCCTTCATTCTATGGATGTATGAGGAAGAGAGGCAGAAAAAGAAGGCATGAAATGAAGAGATGGGCCATGGGGAGTGGCTCATATCCAGACTCTCAATGGAGGAGGGAGCCTTCAGTTCCCATCGCTTTGAAACATCACTCATTATTACACAAGAGAGGAAGGGAATGAAAAAGGCTATCATGGCATTGATTCTGTCCAGTTTGAGATGTCTAATTGGGGAAAATGTCATCAACAGGTACAAATGTTTAATGAAAAAAGGGCTTGGTGTAGTCTGACATTGGTAACAAAATTTCTAAGAATATTTTAACTTTCTGGGAAATATTCATATTTGCTCCTATTCAGTACAACTTGTTTGTATGGTATGCAGTGACCACCAGTAGCCAGTTTGCTTAGCTTAAAGACTGGGAACAGGGGGAGACACAAAGCCTGATGGTGGTGGCTTTAGCCATTGACGTGTTGGCAGACATTGCCTCCTTCACCAAAGACGTGGATCATTGGTGGTCCTGAGGTGGGCTGAATGGCACATGGGTGCTCAAACAATGAACATTTTACCATAGGTGTTTATGTAGATTGTCATGTTCTGTAGCTATCCTCAAGTGGCCACTGAAGGAACTGCAGATTTTGGCACTTTTGCGAAGGCTTCACTTCATAGCCACTGAGGTTGCCGCTTGCATGGATTGGAGTGCAAGGGAGTGGTATCAATCTTCTCATTTAACTCTAATGGACAAGAAAGCAAATAAGAGTGTTTCCTAAAGCGCTGATGTATTCCTCCCTAAGTGTTAATTTCCAATTGAACAGTTAAAAACTAAATCTAAATATAAACTACTTAAGCCTCATTCAAGGTCCATTCAAGTGTGTTAAATACTGTAAGGCTTCAGGATCAGGCTCCATTTCACTTACCACACACAATGACTCACTGACTCAGGCTTGCTTGGTTAGGGTCAGATTTCTGCCATTTGTGCAACACACATGATTGAAAAACAAACAAACAGACAAAACACATTGTATTAAACACTGTTATTGTGAGCAGTAGTTAACCTCTAAACTAGATATGATGTCGTTGGGATTCCATCATACTGAGCTAGCTTGTTTGTCCTTTTGTAAAATATGAATTTATTATTAATGATAATTAAAGGCCAGTGTAGGCTGTGCCAGAGCTGTCAATGTTGTATTTCCTCCTTTGCTGATGGAGGTCGATAAGTCATAAATTACTTAGTGCACTTTAAGTCTTCAAATGCCGGTTTGAAATGGAATTATCTCGCTTTATTAGAGTGCTTAAGATTCTCTCGAGTTAAGTTACAATTCATGAGATAAAAAATAAATTATTTCTACATTCCTGTTAAAAGAGAAGTGTCGCTTTATGCTGAGTGATAGATTTCAGTTATTAAATCAAGCTGTTTGCTGTCCTTCAATATAATGTTTCTGTATTTCTGTTTATATTCTTCTCACTCACTGAACAGCTTTGAAAAATGACTTGCCACTATGTGATATTCACAGCTTTCAGGTCTGGAAATTAGTGTTGATGTGAATAAACATTCAAAGATAGTGACACCAGAGCTGATTCTGAATAAGGAAAAAGGTTAGATCCATGTTTTCTTAGTATGCTGCCTTTTTTTCTGTGTTTAATAGCAGTTGTGCCAGGACAGGATAGTTCAACACATCACAGGGGACTCAGATTGTGTCCATAGTTTGTTTTTACATCTTTCTTGCTAGAAAGGATGAGAGAAGACATAAACATGCAGTCCGACTAGCCTGTAAGCAGTTCCTGAATTTCTTTGAAATGGGTGAGACTTTTTGGGACATTATCCCTGGGTGTAGAGATTGCAGAGTGGAGAGTATTTCAATTAAAAACAGGAACATGTAAAATTCCCTGGATGCATCCAAGCTCACACAACACATTATCTCAAGTAGATACAGCAAGTCTGTGGGTGGCTTTCTTCCAAAATAATTGTGTATTTGTTTTTCTGTATGAACATGGACAAAGTCCTCGTCCGTGTATAAATCCACCTAACGTTACTGAGAATACATAAAACCTTTTTGTTTAGTAGTTGAGTCTATGGGCACTGGAGTCTAAAGCCAATGCTGCACAGATTTTTTATTTCCTGAATTTAAAGCAGCTAATTTATAAAAAAAATGTTATACTGAGATTAGATTAAATGACTATGTGTAATGTAATGTGTCCAACTTTGCAGTTCCTCTCAGCTCCACTGAGCATTTTAGCATTTTTCAGCTCATTGTTTTGGTTTGGTACGGTCCACAATATCAGTGATTAGAATCAGCCTCATTGTTCTAACCAGTGTTGTTTTAAGATGCACTGGAAGCTGTTTTCAGCCAAAATTCTCAGATAAAACCAATGTGCACAGCTCAGCAACAAAGAACAGGGGATAGATATTTCCTTGAGGAGTTAGTGGAGAGCTACCCAGAGCTAAAAGGAGAGTGAACATTAGATTTAACATTCATTCAGTGGACAGGAACATTACTTCAAATGAATCCTAATGTGGATCCGTGTGTGCTGGATTTATAGGTAACTATTTGCTAACAGGTTCATTATGTTACCTTTTACTAGATGATAATATGTCAGTGTTGTGTGTACAGCTTGCTGCACTTCCCCAGAGGGGTTGATTAATGCCAGTTTAAGGATTTATCATCATATTGGCTGGCTTCAGAACAATATGTTAATGAACAGGAGCAAGCATGCTGGCTCCAGGGTGCAGCTTCACATTCAGCTCACACGGTCTTAGTAGGAGTTCTCAATCTTTAGAGAATCTCAGTTTTAATGAATGGTATTTAGTAGCTAGGACAGAAAGAGAACTCAGCTTTGTTGTGCACACAAGTACCAGGACAGAGAGCTGCTGGATTCATGTGTGTGCACAGATCAGTTTTGAATGTAGCAGTCACACCACAGGATGATGATCTGCAGGTTATGAAATGTCACTTGGTTACAAACGTAGCCTGTAGAATATCTACAAAATAAAAAAAAAGCCTTATTTAGCCTCATGAAGTTAACGTGAAATTACGCAGAAGCCAGAAACAGAGACCACATAGAGTTGCCTAAAGTTTCCATAATCACAAGTCACCACACCAGCTGTGAGGAATACTAAATAAATGGTGCTGTTTTAAACTGAAGAGATGAATTATATAAAGTTAATTCCCAGTGTTTTGCCAACAGTGCAGTAATGACGCAGTAGCAATTATCTTCTGCTCCATATGGAGGGGAGCGAATGACAGGAGGAATTAATGCACTTTCATGATGTTTTGTGAATTCAAGGAAGCAGGTAGATTGACAGTCAATTAAGACGCCCAAGTGAACCAAAGAGGCTGCAACACTTCACTTTGATATGACACCTTAAAATGAAGAGCCTTGTCCTTTTTTTAAATTGTGAATAGCACTCAGAGTTTTTGATCGGTATGAGTGAAGTTCAGTTTAATAAGTTCCCTTTTTCCAGAGTAGCAAGCGTCTTTGGCAGTTGGACATTTTCATGATGCAGACATATATTTCCATACATATATCTACAGCAAAGACAACAGCACTGATGTTTTGTTTCAAGCACCATGCCTCCGAAATGTCAATAACCTGACGTGTGTAATTGTGTGTGTTTCAGCATGTGTACACAGGCATATACGTGACACCTGCTCTAAAAATCAATGCTTTAGCTCATGGTTCCTATGGACAGAGTGCACAGGACATAATGATATCCTGGTAACAGAGGGCATAGTTGTAGTGAATTTCACCTCCACAGAAAGAAGGCTGATCAGAGAGAATTGTCATCCAAATGACCATGTGACAACTCTAACAGGGCAGCTGTAGCAAATAATGTGTTTTGGAGATATCTCTCAACAAAATTCTATGCAAATGTAGTATATCAAAAGCAATATGAAGACTTTGAAGAGGTTTCTAAAAGGTGAAACCAAGTGCACAATGTCACAGTAGAAAAAGAAAACATCATGAGACAGTTCTGTATGTTTGTGTTGCTAACAGCAGCAGGGGACTGTGTCTTCTTCTTTTTTAAAAGATCAATACACCCAGTGAATCAGTTGGTCTTTCTGTGCACAGTAAAATATGAGAGCCCCTGCAACATCTTCACACCTTTTGGTGCCTGTTAGTGGGCGAGCTGTTTAAGTGGTGCACACAAAATAGCTGAGAAAAGTGGAGTTGAACTCTAGTTGACCTGAGGCTACTCACTACACTCATCTAGGCAAACCTGGGGCTTCTGTTTGTTGCTACAGGATAATTGTCCTCCCCGTCTGTCAAATGTGTCAGCTGTCTAGCAAGATGAGGCATTATATTAAGTCTGCATGACCTCAGCACTCCATTTCATCCTCCCAGTCTGAGTTCTCAGCTGTTCACTGGCTCCTTCTCCTCTGTCCTGTTTTCCGTTTTGACCACTGACTGAGAAAAAGCCTAGTTGGCAATATCATTCTTGCAATTTCAGGATTTTGAGTCTTCCCACATCTGTTTCCTGCTTTACAAATTTTGAGAATGTGCTGCTTCTTTTTGTTTTTAGACTTTTGACTTTTGGTCAGATGGAGCTCCGACATAATATTTAAAGCTGAATAAATATTTTAAGTAAAATTGTTAAAAAGAAGCTTCTCCTTTAAACTCATATCAGTTGGTAAAAAAATTGCGGAAATCTTTTCATTTCATTTCCTTTACCACCAACCAGTTGATCAAGCAAATTAAAACTACTACTGCTTTTTATGTCTGGTCAAAGGCAGACTTTAATTCAGAGTAGTTTTTCACACATTCACACATCTATATCGTGAAGATTCACTCCCTTGCAAATTCCAAGGTGGGCACAAAGATGGTGCCTCATTTTTGTTCTTTTAAATGTCATCTGGTTTCAGTAAAGAGTTTCCACAGCCCATGATAGAGTAAATGTTTTTTTTTTTCATTCACATGTGAAAATATTTTTTGGCATATTGGCCAATGATCGTAAATCCAAAGCCTGTCTGAATGCCTGTCATAAGCCTCTACATGCCCAGTTTATTGATTGTATTTTGTAATGGCGCTGATGGAAACCTGTTTACTGCTGTTAATAGCTTTTATGCTTTTTATGGCTGATGTTTTCTTTAGCCCTGTGAAGTTTATCACGCAAATGGTCCAGCTGCAATTAACTAACTGCATGTAGAGAGACAATTAAATTAAATTAGCAATTACATTACCACTACATCAAAGTGTTCTGTGTTAAGTGCTTCCTCTTAATGATGTGGGCTGCAATTTTATGAAGGGTCAATGCCAAATGAACTTAAAAAAAAATGCAGGGGGACTTGTGTGTGGGATATGTGTGTGTGTGTCTGTGTGTGTGTGTGTGTGTGTGTGTGTGTGTGTCATAAGAGACTGTTGAAGATTAAAACAAACTTATTTGGTTTTTAGATTTGACTAAATTTCCATAATATTAAAATATATAGAGGCACATGTTGTCGGTAGTGTGCCACTTTCCAGTATAGTAGTCTCTTAATGACTTTGAAAATATTTTTCAAAGATTAATTGTCCTTTCATACATACAGCTAAATATTTATTTTCCATGTTTTGTGGAGGATTTTCAATGTATTCTAATTTAAATAAAAAAAAAAATCCAATTTTATCACTAAGTACAGAAGCAGATAGCTGTTTGGCTTAGTACAGAACAACTCAGTTTAATATGATTCCAACTATAGTTTAGTGATTCACAATTTAAAGTGATATTTTGCCATTAGCAGAGGTGCTCTCAGCATGGTGTTAATGTATTTTCCAGTGAACACAAAAACACAAGCATCCTTATTATGTGTTTTATGTCAAGAATATCTAACATTTAGTCTGATTTGTTCTGCTAATGCTTGGACTGTTGCCCAGGTTACGAAGATACAGGCTGCTGGAACAAATCAAGAGCTGTCCTGTTTTCAGCAGCAATCCGCTGTCCTGATTTTCCTCCAAATCATCAGATCAGTGATTGTCTCACCTTCAAAAAGGTCACATCAGCACTAATGATCCGCAAAGGCAGAGTTGACTCCCTGCAGATGTCTTGTCCCGGGTTGTTTGCTGTTAAATCAAGGAAGAAATCTAACCCAACCTCGCCATGTTGTATAGTTGGAGGTGTGGGATTAAATTGTCACATCATCAGGTAGTCTCTTAACACAGAGAATAAAGGTTAGAATAGAGCCAGATGTGCTGTGCATTGAGAGAGTCCTTCCACTGTTGTACATGTGTACAGGGGAACTGTAAAATTCACTGAAGAGAGTTGATACAGTCCAAGTGTAGCTGAATTCAGAGTGTTAGATAGATAGACATAACTGCTGCATTAACAAGCACATTCTCATCATACATTTAAATCGTCATCAACAAGAATAAAGTCTTGTCATAGCATTTTGCTTTGGCCTCCAGTAGGCCTTCAAAATCGTGGATGTATTACTCAAACCAAACTTGATGGATCCCATTGGCTCACTGGTGTGTGAAGCAACATGCCTACCCTGATTAACCTAAATAGTTATCTAAATCTCAGATGCTGGCTGGTAATCCTGGTGAGGTAGTATAGAAATTGCTTTTCGATTACATGCAGTCACGATGTACGTGCTTGCACGCTGTAGACACTAACATAACCACTGAGGTCTGACAAACAGGGCAAACCACACAAGATAAGACACATATGGCTGGCTTATAAATAGAGCTCATATTTTTTTCAGCCAAACTATCTTTTTCTGAGCACTAGAAGGCACTTCTTGTTTTTATGCTCTGAAAAAACACCCACAGCTTCCAAAATTTGCATCATTTTGCTTTGTTGGATATCATATTTAACAGTTTCTTGTAGTTTATGTAGCATGTGATTTATAACACAGCACGTTGTGATACATAATTAAAATAAATGATGGTTACTGAGATGATTACAACCATACTGTAGCACTGTCAGCTTTCTAGCTGTGCAGTGGTGTGTAGTGAATTGCTGCCACATGAAAGAATATATTTGAAGGAAGATATCTGCTTATTGTCTAACCCTATTGTGTGTATTAACAATACGTGAGAAAATAACCTTTTTCCCTCATTACTGAAAAAAACATAAACCATGTTTATTTCATCCACTGACACTCCAAGAGGCCTGATGTGATACAAAGAAACTAAAGGCTGATTCACAAGCCTAGTTAGCTATTAGTTTTCTGACCTTCTGGAAATGGTGGTTGAGAAAATATTGATCTTCAATTTGCTTTTAGTGCCGGGCAAACTGCTAACTGCAATTACATATATACACATTTTCAATTATCCATGAGTGCTCCATGCACATATCCATAAGCACTTGGACACTTTCACACAAACATATATATATATATACACACACACACGCACACACACATTATTGATTTTAAAGAGGAAACCTGGATAAAGAAACTAAGGAAAGATGGCATTATCCAGAAAAAGGTGAAGGGTGGAATCTGCAAGGACTAAAGACTTACCATTAAATTGGTATTGCACTTAAACCCACATAAATGCACTAAACCATGAAGGCTATTGTGGAAAGGTAGCACTTGTCATGGGCAGCAGCAAAGCAGGTAAAGCCTACTCCAAAGTACTAATGGATTTTTTAGGCCAGGGTCACTGTGGATCATCAGCAGTGAAGATGAAGGGTCAGCCAGTCAATGGACGTGTTTAAGCTTAGGTCAGCCCCAGCAAAACACCACTGATACAGCCAGGGCAATTAAGGGTTTCAGGGTAAGAGAGAATAAAAGAGGATGGATGCCTTTATTAATGTAGAATTAAACACAGGCTTTCATACACCCTTGAGCATTGCAGAAACATGAAAATTATGATAATTGGAACTTGGGTAAATGTTTGATAGTGTCTCATTTGCCTGAACGCTGCACACTTGGCCATACGGCTCAAGGCTTGCTGATTCAATCATCTTGTCTGCTCACATATTTGACACATCTTACTCTGGCGATGCTCAGTCTGTTTCAGCACTGCCAGGTAACAAAGCTGGATGATGATCTTATTGTTATTTTGTCATCATGTTGTCTAGTCATTGTCTAGATACTTTGAACCTAATAGCTTAGCTCTCATTGAGAACATTAAAAAGTTACTTGAGAAAAGATCGATACTATATTAACGGAACATTATGTAACAGTTTGTATTCATGATTGATACACTCACCACTTTCTTAGGGAATAAGTCAGATCAGCCATGAAAAGACCAAAACTATGAACAGTATTATTTCTTATTGTTCCCCCAGAAGCCTAATGTAGCCTAATCCTTTTAATATACACCTCCATTGTTGCCCAAAACTATTTACTCCACATGAGTGCATCACACTTGAACACGAGCACAGTAGTTTACTTTGAGGCAATCCCACATACACTGCGCTGCTGCCAGAAGTACTCACCAGAGCACAAAATGTGTAATCCATGGCTGAAAATACTTCCCAACAAATGCACTAAAGATCTATGTTGCCAGTAAATATTAGGGTTGACAGCCACTGACAGGGTAAGGAAGAATGCCTTATTCAAATAAAACAAACGTACAGCATACACGTATACTAGATAAGCTATGCTATGCTAATTCTTTAAAGAGAAGATCCTGATTTACTTTAAACTAATCTGCTTTGACATAAAACTGATAACTACTGTGTGTACTATCTGGGGGCCTTGGTATAGAAATGTTTGGGAACCACTGCCCTAAAGCACAAGAAGATGTATTTACTTGCTTGGCATTAAATAAACCTGGTGAGCTCAATACAGGCTTCACCCCTCCTCTGGACTTCATTTAGAAAATAGTTTTGTAACAGTATTGTCCTTTAACACCATGCAGGGGGCATCGTTTTGGGTTCAGAGAGAAGTTAATGGATCAGAACATCTGTTACGCATTGTGGTGATCATCATTAAGAGACTGTGGGTGGTGGAGACTCTGCAGTTTGTACGACTGGAACGACATTACCATATGCTGTGGCATTCTGGTGACGTTGCACAAGTGTGTACCTCCTGAGCCGCTTTCCCACAGCATGGCATTTGCACATTTACATACTGTACATCAACCGAGGATGTTATTTGAAGAGAGCTTTAAAATTCTAATCTTTTGTTGCACTCTAAGTAATGACTGTTTTACTACCACATGCCTGACACTATTTTCTTCCCCTGACGATGTCGGACGGGTGTCACAACATCCCTGAGTCTTCAATCGATCAGTACTTTCTGCTGTGATTGATGCTCTTCAAGATGACAGATATTTACTGCCTGGCTTTTTATATAACTCCATATGCCATACCACAGCACTTTTGTTTGTGAGCTGGAATATGTAGTGACAGATTTTGCGTGTCCATGCATATATTAAATATGTCAAGCAATTTGCTCACAATAGTAGCAAAATATGAATATGTGTGTATTGTTCTCCTTAAATACTGGCCTTCAGCATCAGAGCTGCAGTGAAAATGAATGACTACTGTTTAATGCAAGATTTCATATAAATGTAGTGTAATGTCATATAAAAGAACTGTTTTTGTTGTTGTCACATAAGTTCAAATTTACATTAAGTAACGAATGATGAACTAAGCACGCAGATGCACAAAGAATTTTGTAAAATTAATGATGATTAATGATTACATGGTGCTCACTGAGTAAATTGCAATGCGGTCAGGTCAGTGAAAAGAAAGATGGGGCAAGGACCACAAACAGATAATCAGACAGATTTTTAATAAACTCCCAGGACAAGCTCCAGAGTCAACTTTGAGCTTTAGTACTTGCTCAGTAATTGTCGTCCTGTACAAGGATTATTACCGACATTATAGCTTTTGGACTCACCTCAAATACAGTGATCAGATAATCTGGCTAAAGTGTTGTCTTGTTTACAGTTTATCTGATTTTCTGACAGCTCACTTTGCTGTCGCACATCTGCTGTGTTCCAAGATCTCACCAGTTACGCTGTGAGTACAATGTTATGGTGACAGACTGGATTAATGACCAAAACTATTAAATTAAGAACCAGATTCTAATGAACCAGAATCATCTGTTAATCCCCATGGTGCCTTCGCTATGTTCAGGTAGGTTTGCTCTTCAGGCATTTCCTCTGCAACTAGGCATCCTCCTTTATTCCTGCCATGTTTGAAAAAGGTAAAGACATTCCTGTGTGAATCCACATTGATTGAAACATGGACTCTTTCTCTCCTGCTGCTGTCTAGGTGTGGCAATGTGGAGGCAGTATGGAAGTCCTCCCCTGTGCCAGAGTAGCTCACATCGAGCGCACCAAGAAGCCCTACAACAATGACATAGATTACTACGCTAAGCGCAATGCCCTGCGGGCTGCTGAGGTGTGGATGGATGAATACAAATCCCACGTGTACATGGCCTGGAACATTCCCATGAACGTAAGTTTTTTTCACTGTCTTGGAACGCTCGATCCCTCAATCCCTGAGCTCCTCTCTTCCCTTGCACATTCAGACATGGAGAACAGTTCTCTGGAGACGCTAGTCAATAGAAATTCAAAATTCAGATATCATCCCACCTGACCTTCACACTGGCAACAGAGCGAGGATGCCGTGGGTTCGCACTCCAAACAGATGAGAGAGGTGCACCAAGTGAAAGAGAGGAGCTTCCTGTCTAATCAGTCCATTTTCATTCACATCACTTTAGCCTAATTGCTTTCAAGGGTCTTTTGAGATGGGCTGCAAAATAATAAACAGCTACTTTCATTAATTTAATACTTTAATATTAAATCCTAATTGCCTCTTCAGCCATGCAGAATGAGATGATTGTCAGTAAAGGACATCAGTGAAGGCCTCTGAACGTTGCCCAAAACAACATACTGCTGTTCATAACAAAATAATAACCGGCTGTGTGGAAGTCACACACAGGTCTGATATGCTGCTGATGCCTGCGTGTCGTCTACAAATTTGGCACAAACATCATTACATGAGAACTCACTAAGTGTGGATGGGAAGTGCCAACTGCGGAAATATTGTAACTGTTGTGTGTGTGTGTGCAGCATAGAGGGCATGTTGAGGAAGGGGGGGGGGGGGGGGGGGGACTTTGACAAACTAGCCAATCAGGCCACATCCCCTCTCCAGTGTAATTACAAACACAGTGGTATGGCACGTTATTACCCCAGCTGTCCTGTGGCGCAGAGTTATTTTGTGTACAGTACAAAGACCTAACGCTACGATTATTCAATCTACCTCCCTTTCTCCCTCCCTCCCTCCAAACCCACACAATCACAGATTCTTGTTATTGTCTGAGGTACCCACTGAGAGCACAATTACTTTGGTGGGGGAAGGCTTTATGATTCACCACAGTAGCCGACCCCCAGTTCTAATACTAAAAAAACATCTCAGTGAAATCAAATGCATTTGTCAGTGTCGCTTTATGGTAGAAAAAAAGTGGACATTTCCAACTAGAATTCATCATTAACAGATGTTGAAAGCGAGTTCAGCAGCTGGCTAGAGGCTCCAACAGAGAGAGGAAACTGGGGAGGATTTGCCTGTACACACTTTAATAATAAGACAACTGTCCGTCTGTGTATGCGTGTGTCTTTGTTTCCATATTCATGCAAATGTAAGCATTGCACTGTATATGCACATAGTAATATGAACTGTGTATATATTTGTGTACATCAGGATTAGGCCTCTGTGTCAGGCAGGGCCGCTATTAGGCGTTTCCCTAATCAATCTGGGAAGCCACCCCCATAATGCAGACAGGGCCGTGAGGGCTCATAATTAAGCAGCTGATTAGAATTTGCTCAGCACAGATCATGTCTAATGAAAGAACAATGAAGGTCCCACATGACAAGCACATCTATCTATCTCTCGACTAAATGCTTGTTGTATCCTCTTAGCACCTCAATACTCTTGCATTTTCCATTTCTCTTGCAGCTACTGCTCTCACTTGGATCTTGAGTAAATTGCCTGCTGGCTAAGAGTTTTCTTTTTTTTTTGTTTTGCACTATTTGTTGACAGAACCCGGGGGTAGATTTTGGGGATGTCTCTGAGCGATTGGCCTTAAGGAAGAGGCTACAGTGCCGGAGTTTCCGTTGGTACCTTGAACACGTCTATCCAGAGATGCGGATCTACAACAACACCATCACATATGGCGAGGTGAGAAAGATACTTGCTTGCAGAATTATTGGAAATAATCTGCATGTTATTTTTTTTCTGCAGACACTGGGACAATGAATTTGATTCTACAAGTAATAAATATCAGCAGCTACATGAGATCTGCTTTAGTTTGTACAAACTCAAACAAAAACTGAAATGTACATATAAACAGTCAAGAGTCATCACAGTGACAAGCTCAACTAAATAAATATGAATTCAGTGTATCCAGTAAGGTAAAGGTATCTCATTACTATAGCAATGCAGCCTCCTCACACAGGGTAAGATTCAATGTCCTCAGAATGAGTTTTAATTAAACACTTATTAGTTTTCCATTCCAACTTGATTGGTTTGGGCTTGGCTGCACACACTAAGCATAGTCGGGGAGGAAAACAGGATTATGGCAGGTTGAAAAATTGAACACACTCCAGAGTCAGACGTATTTGGAGGTTTGCTCAAACACCCCATTTTTTGTCATATCAATTTCAACAATGGAAAACAGAGGCCAATCAATATGCTCTGCAAATGCAATGTTGGAATACATCAAAATTAACCTCTAGATTCATCAAAGCTGTGTGAATTTACTCCCTCCTTTGTTTCCCCTGCCGCCTGTTTTGGCTCTGGCACCCAGCTAATGGATTCCTCAGAGCGGCAGCCACTTAAGTGGCACTATTTCAGATCAGTCGACAAGCCTTGTGTTGCCACACAGCCGCCGCAGCAGAAGTGAGTCTCATCTGTCACTGAGCATCAGTGCCGTGCTAAGCCATGCTGACCAGACTAGCCGAGTGGAACGTTCCCTGACGACAGCACATGATAGATATGTCACAACCTGGAAATGAAGCTGTACGCATTCAAATCACACAGAACCAGGGCTCACGCTCACTGCACACCACCATCTGGAAGGCTAGAAGGAGAGACAGAACTGGGGCTGTTGACTGCTATCCTGATATCCTATCATGGCTAGGTCATCGCTTTGAGATGATATAAGACTGTGTGAGCCCCAATGGATTTGGTAGACAGGAGGCGACGTGACATGCTTTCAGAGTCCAGTTTTTGGCTAATCTAACGCTAGTCGCTAATAGGTAAGAAGTATTCTTTGAGCATGAGTAGAAAAAATCAGTTTTTCCAATATTTTGATAAAAAGAAATTACCACAAATTTCAAATACAATACAAGATACAGTGTTTAAGTCATGCTTATAGGTTGTAGGTTAAGGAATGAGGCAGATTTTAAACGATTTAATGAAGCTGATGAGACAAATGAGATCTGCATCAACCCTTGTCCATTTTATGGTCAATGCAATAGCGAAACATGTCATGAAATATGCTTGCTTGCTTTCTTGTCAGCAGTTAGATGAAAAGATCAATACCACTCTCATGTTTGTATGCTAAATCTAACACTGGAGCTCTGTCTCTGAAATTTCTCCATTAATTAACTGCCAATACCCTCTCTGTTGTCTTTCAGGTGAGGAACAGCAAAGCTAGCGGCTACTGCCTGGACCAGGGCTCTGAGGACGACGACAAAGCCATCCTCTACCCCTGCCATGGCATGTCGTCCCAGGTCAGACCAGTGTGTGTGTGTGTGTGTGTGTGTGTGTGTGTGTGTGTGTGAATGTCTTCTAATGTTCATCAGGCAGTCAGTTAATATTGCAATTAAGCTGTTAGTGTATTGTGTTGAATCTTCCAAAATAACATTACAAGTATGTATGTATTACCCTCCCGGCAAACTCATTCTTAGATTTACGACGCAATATATTCCACATTTTAACACTTGAGGACTCTCCTCAGGATGATGTGGTATAATTACTCTCCTTTTCAAGCACCATAGAAGTTAAATCACATTTTATTTAATAGGTGGTGGTAGTAACAGCGCTACAGAGAGTTTCCCTGATTGCTTCTCATTTAACAGAACTATATTTGCCCCTCAACACACACATAAGTCTCTTGCTGAAGCTTTTAAGGGAACTGCTACGAAACACCCAAGACATACTGAGGGCAAATTATATAATATTATAACCCAAAGCACCAGTAGAGTACTTTCAATAATTTGTAAATACACTGAATCAGGAGGCTCATTCTACTTAATCATGAGGTGTAAATTGTTACACTGTCAAACAAACATACAAAAGGACGTTCAAGTAGATAATTATCAAGCATGGTCTAAACACATCTGTAAACATATACATCCTCTGAGTCTGTGTGGGTGTAATATGTGTAATTATTGAAAATTAAAAAAAAGGAAAGGAGTCAGAATAAAAGAAAGAAATACACATGAGGTGAAATATAGCTTTGGGGTTAAGATAAAAAAAAAAAAATCATAACTATATCTTAAAATAAGTGCAAATTTCTACCATTGAATTAAATTTAGAATATAATTTAAATTATTATTTTTTTAATTTGCTTTAGGTAAAAGGTCCCACCCACACAGCTCTGGGGATGGATCTTCATTTATTTAATTGTTCATATACAATGTGTATACACAGTATTTATATAAAAATATAAAGAACACTTTTTGTTTTTGCAGCTATTTTTTTTATGTTGAACTGAAAATAGAATATCTAAGTTTTCTTCTATGCACTCAAAAGGCTAATTTCAGATTTTGTTCACAAATTGAAATTCACATCCACGTTAGTGAGCTTTTTTCCTTTGCCAAAATAATCCATCCATTTGACGGGCGTAGTATATCAAGAGGTGAGCCTTGGACTGGTCAAAATGAAAGGGCACTCTAAAGTGTGCAGTTTGATTTATTAGGCACTGAACTGTGGATGTTTCACGTAGGGCTACAGATACCAATTTATTTAGAGCAGGGCACTTTTACTATTTTACTATGAACTATTACTCAGTTCAAATGACATCACTTTAGTTAGCATATTTTAAAAGGACCTATGTGTGAATCTGTTTTATATTATTTAGGAGGAGCAGAGCCTTTTAGGATTTTTTTTCATGTCCATTAAATGTATTTTCATTTTTGTGTGTAGTTTTAAGTGGCGTAAGTAAACAAAACTTCTACAAAATCCATATAATTTTAGCAGAATAACAAATCTCCGGTAACACAATTATTCAAATGATTCAGGCTTTCATACCAGCTAACAGGAAGAGTAACGTCCAAATTACGCAGTGTATTTTGCAGTATGGATATTACTGGACATCTGTATTTGTTTTATCTTTAACAGTAAAACTGTGCATATGTAAATAAAAGGCTCCTGGATGTCCATGACGACATAAAGTCTGGATTTTTTTTGGTTTATTTTTGGCTTAATAATACTGTATCATGTCAGTATGATGAACTTAGTAAGACGAGCCAAAAGGTGCATGATACAGATACTGTGTTGTGGCTGTACTACCAGCTAAACAAGGCATCACCAGCAGCTCCATTTTAAATACTCAGTAGGGAAATTGGGCCACTTCTAGGTGAGAGTGCTTGTAGTTATATAAATATGCAGTCAGATGCTAAAAAAAAAAAGAACCCGTGCCCAGCATAATAATTTACTTGAATAGATACCAGGGAAATTGGCACTATGGGTGGGAGGCTGTTGTCCTGTTTTTCTTTTTGTGCTGTGGAACAAAAGATAACCCCGAAGACAAATCATGCAAATGCTATTCATGCATCAATTTTCTTACCTTCCCTGACTGTTTCTTTTGCTGGTGAGTGACATGTTCATTATCTGTCATATGAGGGCGTATGATAAGGAGCCCACCAGCCTCTCTTCTTTTCTTCCGCAGTAAGAGCACACTGGGGTCCAGTAATGCAAAGCTTCACTGACTCTTTTAATCCTGATCCCTGGGGCTAACAAACAAATGGAGATGAATTTTGTGTCTTTGTATCATTAGATTACAGTGATGACCGACATTACTGTGAGCGGGCCAAATTTAATTTTGTGGGACACTGTGATGTTGCATTCCTTTTAACAATTGCTCCTTTTACTTATGTAAAAAAATATATATAATTGGCCAGAATAAATCTTTATTGTTGACGAATGAGTCTCTTTCTGCCGGCTCTCCCAGTGGAAATCTAAATCATGGATAATGTCTCACCTTTGTGTGATGCTGTGAAAGCATGGTGGAAGAGCTACAATGCCTGGCTCATTGCTCATACTTACACACCACACACCAAGCAGTAGTCTGTTAATGATGAGCAATTCAACAATGAAACATGAAATAGCATTATTGGTTAGGAAAGGAGGCCACGACACAATGTGCGCAGATAATCTGACATTTCCTGCATAAGCAGGCACTGTCGACCGGTCTGATGTATCTAGAGGTGTGCAGTTATTTGCAGCAGCCTGATACTGTATAATAAAGGTAAACAGAGGATGGCCGTGTGTAATTGCACTGCGCTCTGGTGTTGCACTTTTCTAATCAGCGGATTATAGTATTAACCATATTCATTTATAGATCAATGCACACTGCTTCCCTAATCACATTAAATTAGTCTTTAATTGAAGTAGTTTCTTTACATTTTATTCTACTGTTGCTGTAAATTTGCCTCAAGTGTTCAGTTTTAGCTACTGTTTTTATCTCTGAGATATTTATTCTCAGTGCATCTTTCTTTTCCTCCCAAATACTAACAACAGCCACAACACCACTTGTATCCTATGATTCCTATGTGTAGTGCACTTGGTTGTGCATGGCGCTGATAGGCACCCTCTGCAATGCTTATGCTGTGGGGCCTCTTCCCGTTAGAGGTTTGTGTGGAGGTTGAGAACTCTCTCAGTGTACTGGGTCCAGAGCTGGGGCCCCAAACCAAGCACCCCCTTAAGACGTTTGCCATAATCTGTGGCATAAACTGGTGGGGCAAGGTACAGGAAAGGTAGAAATGTGGAGATTACAACCCAATACAATGTACAAACACTGAATCTTATATTTACATTGTCACAGTGTTGCACCATTAATGAGCTAATTAAGAAACTTGTGATTAGCTTGACCTCCAAAGGCTGCAAAACTTTCGCAATGGCAGGAAGGCAATGGAGCGTCTAATGTTGCTGCATGAGGCACAGGTTAATTGGCTTGGCAGAATCATTTTCTAGTGTTAATTATTTGTTTTGGACCCATTTTAAATGTATTAGCGTATAAAATGCTGCCAGACTGAGTTGTAAACAGGTATTAGTGGGGATTATATTGGGGTTTCCTTGGGCCCAGTCATAGTTTACACCATGGATAAACCAGCTTAGAGCCTTACTGTATAACCCCAAAAGACCCAAGACAGCAATTCAACAGACCTTTAAAATAGCACAAGTTACCAACATGCTGCCTCACCTCACATTACACTGTTTGAGGTATGTTTATGTAAATGTCTGACATTCCTTAGTCCAAAGAATTGTCCTTATCAACATTGTTATGAAGAGCCAGACCAGCTCCAGTTAACTTTGAGTGACGCACAAATTAGTGCTTCGTTGTTTTCTTATTTGTTCTAAGTGGCTCTTTAGGGCAGAACATTGGATTAAAAACCACCTGCATGCTTATGAGAATAAGGAGCAGCACCCACACAGGCCAGCTCTACTTTCTCTATCAATGCTCCAAAGGTCCTTCACCCAATCAGTTCAGAGACTATATATGACCACAATTTAAAGGGTTTTCATACTTTTTGTAGTTTCAGCAGGTTTATATTCACGTTTTTAGAGATGGTAATTGTAATCATCTACTTTTGTAATGAAGTTAAATATTTGCTTATATTTCATCCCATTTCCTTACTCAAACCCTCAGAAAAATCTGTTCTAAAAGATTTTATTTTAAAAAAATCACACTGGGACAGGATATAATATACAGCATATTTTTGCATCAATAAATCATTAGACGACACATTGTTCATCGTCTTTTCAGCAGTCTGGATTCAGAGGAATTCTCTTCCATTGATTCCTCCAGTACTGTGAATAACATAACATAGTTATCTTCCCTGTTGTTTAACAGAAGACAGCTTTTGTGTGTGTGTGTGTGTGTGTGTGTGTGTGTGTGCGCGCGCGTGCGTTTGTTTGTTTGTTTGTGTATGTGTTCCACTCAAAGTGGGGCTGATGCCGTATTAAAGACCTCCCCATCTTTGGCATCTCATTTTTCAGAAAGGATCACTCCCATAAATAATAAATGCTAACTCTACTGTATCCTTACGTAATAGATACTCATTGTCACAGCAGCTTTTATGTGCAGGATTAAACAGTGAGTGATCAAGTTTTGGTTTGGGGAAATATTGTAGCATTAATAAGCTGCACACTCTGGTTTCGGTGCAGTGCTCTACACTGAAACATTCTCCAAAATAACTTGTAATCAGCCATCATTGGAAGGAAGAAGGAAGTTAAAAAATAATTCTTAATGACAAAACACCTAAATCTGACTTTGTGACATATACAATACACAGTATGTATACTTTTATCATATAAAAAGATAAAAAAGTTTTAGGGTGCATTCAGACAGAATCTGGTGCTGTGGTGAAAATGCAAATTCATTCATTTGGGTGGGGGTAGTGCGTTTTGGCTGGGGCTATCTGCCAAAAAAATTTGGAGAAATTTTTGGAAAAACGCAGCATGATGTGACGCCGCAGCTGCCAGTTAGATGCCCAGATCAGGCAAACAACTTTGCAGTCAGCCTGAAATGTCTCTCTAAACTGAGGCTATCCAGGTGGAGTTCATGAATTTAACTCTACCTGTTGTGTTCTGGCTTCGTTTATTTCTCGTACCCAGCTTCTAAATCTGTGTCTGGCTCACATTTAATGCAGCAAAATAGTGACATGAAGAAGTTTTCAATGGTTTATTTCTGATGGTTTGAGAGAGAAGGAGAGAGAGTGAGCATTGGTCGAGAGACTTAGACAGTGAATGAGAGAGATGGAGCACTGGCATCAATAAAGCCGGTTAATCGGCAAAATAAAAAGTTATTTCCTGATTGTTTCAATAGCGGTTACATTCTGCAGAAACAGACACAACCCCAGCAGCTCCCCCCTCACTCCCATACACCACGGGACAACCCTGCAGCGATTTGCCACAGCACCTGATTCTGCCTGAATGCGCCCTTAAGAGTCCCGTCATGCTAAAGCTAAAACTAAATTTACATTTTTAATTTTTCCCTACCCGCAATGGAAAAATGAACGAACAATAAACATAAAATAAAATGGCATCTCTATGATTTATTTTATTATTCCACACGAGGCGGTAGCTAAATCCAGTTACTATGGAGACGAAAACATGAATTCACTGCATTTTTTATGTACTATGCAGGTTCTACGGCAATTATTTCTTGTGTAATATAATCAGCTTAAGAGAGCTTAAAATGAAAGCTTTACAGCCTTTCTGTATGTTACACAGTCAGCCAACCAGTGTGAAACCTTTAAACCTTTTTTTTCTCAGCTTCGCTGCTTCTGTAGTTGCTGCTGTCTGTCTTTGTAGGGCAGAGCGTTTCCACTGATATGGAGTGTTTATTTGTTGAAACTATGATTGCTGCTTCAATACGTGAGTCCAACATTAAGCAACACATTGGTTATCTCTGTGTTGCAGCTCGCCCGCTACTCTACCGAGGGACTTCTTCAGTTAGGACCCCTGGGGTCGACCACTTTCCTGCCTGACACAAAATGTCTTGTTGATGATGGCAGAGGACGCACTCCCAGACTGAAAAAATGTGATGCTGTTTCAAGGATCTCCCAGAGACTTTGGGACTTTACACAGGTAAAGAAAATACATGATCTTTTTGATCACACATGCTACAACTTCAAACACTCCAAAAGTAATTAAATACTTCATTCTTAAGGTTAATGTGCAAAGGTTGTCATATTTTCATGCATTTTCGTTGCAGAATGGTCCGATCATCAGCAGAGATACTGGTCGCTGCTTGGAGGTAGAAATGTCCAAAGATGCCAATTTTGGCCTTCGCCTGGTGGTCCAGAGATGCTCCGGTCAGAAGTGGATGATACGAAACTGGATTAAGCATCCCAGGCATTGAAGCCAGAGAACAACCTCAGAGACAGTTCGGGCAGTGTTTCAAGTCGCAGTTGGATCTCAAATGTTGAACAGTTCAGGGAGGAGCGGGGACTGCTGTTGTAAGTGTGTGGTATTTCACACTACAGACTGCAGTACACACTGAGCTCCCTCAGGCCACGGAGCTTTACAACACTGAGTCTTAAAGAAGAATATGATCAATTCAAGGGTTCTACTGAGCTGCGCTTTCACAGAGACCTTAAGGCAAGCTGCACTGTTTGAAATGGCCCACATTTCTGACATTGAGCTACATGTATAGAAACAGAGAAACAAGACGCCTGAGTGCAGACCCTGAAGGTGGTTTGAGATCCTAGTAATTCTTTTGTTTCTACTGTAAACTAAACTATCAGATCTTTGAGACGAGGAGACGAGAAAGCGCGTGTCTGTGTATGTGTGTGTGTGTGTGAGAGAGAGAGAGAGAGAGAGAGAGAGAGAGAGAGAGAGAGAGAGAGAGAGAGAGAGAGAGAGAGAGAGAGAGAGAGGGAGTGTTTTTTTTTCTGAGTACATTTGAGCAAATCAAAAGATATGATTGCTGTCAATTGCCTCATCATCATGATTATTTTGGGCTGTGATTTGGAAAGTTGTTTTACTTTCTGTGCTGCCCTGTCAAGACATGTAATAGGCTTTGAAGGGGCTGCCAATCATCTGATCAGGAGGCATTTCACCTGCACACACACAAACCACTTCTTTGTTTCTTTGGACTGTATTGCTCACTGTGGACAGGAGCAATCATGTGCCTTTTTTCCTCATTTTTCTGCTTAATCTGACCAGGGAATGTCAGTCCCAAAAGCATGTACAAAATTATTTGGAAATTATTAATATATAAAACAATGTATAAAACAGTCTAATGATAGTAATATATTGTAAAAAGTGAAAATTGATATCCGTCCTCTGATAACAATTAGGATAATAAAATCTTTTTCTTTTTTTTCTTTTTTTTTGATGAGCTGTCTCTGTTTTTCTCTTCCCAAGCGTTTATATCACTGCTGTCTCTCAAGTCAAAGAATTCTGTGTCAGCTTTTGCTCGCTCACTGTACTGGGCTGTGTGTTACATAAAAACTACACGTTTTCTTTTTTTGCCATTGTGAAGCCAGTTGCTAACAGCACCAGAACAATGCCTGTCTTTTGTTTAACCTGCACATACTGTACAACCACCTCAAGCCTCCATCAGGTTTCTGGCCCTGTGTACTGACTGCGATTGTTCCAAGCCACCCACTGGATAACAGGTCTGAAGGTTTTTCAATTATTTTACCCAGAAAGAAACTTTTTTACTAATTTCTCAGTTTTTCTCAGTGAATGACTTGAAAGTGTCATTTCACGTTTTTAACTTAAATAGGAAAACATGTTTGAGATGCCCACAGTCTTTTTCTTTCTTTTTTTTGGTAATTTAATGTTTCTTTTATTGACATACATTATAATAAATTTATGACACCAACACTGGCAGATTCTGTACTGGTGTCCCACACCCAATAGTGATGATCCAAGCTTTGAATTTAGATTGTTGATTGATGCATTATTTTACTTGTTGATTTATTTAGCTCTAAAACTAAAAACAAGCTGAAATAATTAGCTTGTAGAATTAACTAGCTTGCTACCTTTAGTAGTAACTCAGCATTTCCAAAAGGTAAGAGAACATCATTGACTAACTTTCTTAGTTTGGTGGGAGGGTTACAAAAAAGATCGTCTTCATGACTCATCCACTATGTAGTATTTCCCCAGTGAGTGTTGTTCCTGGATCCTATCAAATTCCAAGTTATGCGTTAACTATGATCCAAACAAAACCAGTTTATGTGAAAATGAAAGAGGTTGAATCTGGCATTTTTCCTTATCATACTTAGGACTAAGGAGCCCTGCACTTCAATAAAAGAATAATACTATTTATTTATCAATGGTCTGATTTTTTGTCTGGGACGTGTAGTTAACTAACCATAACCCAGTCTCAGTCCAGTAAATATGGATGGAAAGCATTGATAATAACGCTGATTTGTTTTATTTGGTGTAACAACAAGGTGTGAAAACTTGACTAGGCATTCTTGACATTCTAGCTTACAGGATGTAAGCCATCTATCCTGAAAACAGAGTTGTTGCATTCAAAAGAGGCTTTCTTGTGTGTCCAATCTATTTCTCCGCTATCCTCAGAGCCAGATATACTGAACATTTTAGGATGCAATAGAAAGTGAAAAGTCCTTTTTACTGTGGTTAGCCAAGCTATCCAACCTGCATGTTCCAAAGGCTCATTTTAATTTGGTTTCCAGCTGGTTTACCCTGAGAGATTGCCTGCACTTGCCACCATGTTATGCTTCTTTGCCTCTAATCATTTCACATAAGCAATGCATCATCTGTGTGTCCTCTAAACGAAGACTGCTTCAGCCCTACCTCGGTAATATCTTATTCTGCTCTGCGACAAGGTTTACAAACACACCACTAGTGCGATGTCTCAAGGCCCCCATGTCAGGAAATAGCCTGAACCAGGACATTATTATTCCTGCAATATGGGTTTTCCTGGACTTTCCCGGAACACCTGCAGAATAATGTTACCCCACCTGATAGAATGAATGGATTCTGTGGGTTGCAGCTCTGTGCCACAGAGGCTCACCTGCCGAGTCGATTTACAGCAGGCTCCAAGGAAATGTGGTGCACATGTCAGACAGCAGAGACAGAGAGCCACAGTACTGTGTATGGCTAAAGAACAAATGCACTTGAGAATTATTGAATATATGGTTAAATTACTGTTTACTAAATCAGGGTAGTGGTGCTGCACCTTTATAAAAACTTTAAAACACAGTCAAAACACATTTTGACCACATGGGACCTTACGAAGGAGACCATAGACTGTGATCATCTTGGATACACAGCAGTCATTATAAATCTCTGAAAAATTGTGCAGTAACTGTGACTCATGAGATCACAAAATCACATGAGAATGAATCTTGCCAACAATGGTTCAGCCCAGTTAGTGTCCTGTGAAGAAACACTGGCAGCTACATGGAGCTACAGTCGTGGTTTAATCTTAGGTATACCTGACAATGTGTGTGAAAAGTGAGTGTTTGCTGGAAAACAACAATGGCAGCATAAAACGCTGTCAAACTTTTACCATAGTAAGACTACGTTCATTGATCTAATTGATTAAAGCCATACAAGACGATGTTGAACCGATGGTTCATCCAATTGGCCTGTACTTTTTAAAAGTGCCTGCACTTTTCCAAACAGTTTCCAATGATGGACTCCCGAATGGTTCAAACCATGGGGTGCAGTCAGATTACTGTTTTGTGTGAAGAAACAAAGCGAGTGACAGTTTTTATACTCAACAATACATTTTGCGTGGGTCAAAGTTAGGGATTGCACTTTGTGTGTGGAACCAACAGAAGTGTTGTCACGTGTGTAATGTATAGTATTACAACTGCATGGGCACAGTGTGTGGACTTTTGTATGAGTGCTGAATGCTTGAGTATCACACGATAGCCACTGAGCTTGTCACAGTAGGGGAAAGGAAAGGTTAGTCTGTATTAAAGGTTTCATTTTCCCTCAGATTGGATGACCGAGTGACAGTGAATGATGGGCTGATGGAGGGTGGGGGTAAAACGTGTGTGACAGGGAGCTGGAAGTGGGAACCTGTTTGGGGGCAGGGAGGGTTTGGGATGCAGGGGGATTGGATGGACAAGGACACCGCATCCGTCTCACGAGCAGGGGACCCACGTCCTTTCTCATTGTGATACTGACAATACTCTTTTTACGCCTGGGCTGCAGCCAAGAAGGAGAGGTGACTTCATTATTCAGATAGCCGTGGGCTTAGGGGGGAGGAGGTGGAGTGATAGGAGAGGGGGGGGGGGGGGGCACAGGGGGTTGGTGGGTTTGCTTCCAATAATGTCTCACAGAAGTGTTGCAAAAGGCAGCATTTCCATTGTGAGGCCAAAGTGATGCTAATTCCCTGGACTGCCAGGACTGGATACTGTTTGCACATATATTCATAACTATGGGACAGCCAGGAGAGCAATCTGTGTATTATTTATCTGCAGAGAAACTGACAGCAATTACTGCTGTGTTTGGAAAGCAGAGATCTGGACAGATAGCCAGCTCAATAAGAGAAAAAAGTAAAAAAGTTTTAATGAGCAAAGTTTGAGGAGCAAATACACAAACCTGTATAATTGTAGATGACATGAGATATAAATGAAGATTCATCTCATCATATATATTCCATCATAAAGAAATGTGTATGCATAGGTGCAATGCAGATGTTATTTTTGCAGGTAATGACACACCTATATTATCAAAATCACAATTATTTTAATTAAAAAAATAGACCCTTTTGATCTGTCTACTCAAATGCACTGCAGGTATTATTACAAAACTCATATTTTTCTGTGCTCTGGATAACAGCCTGACTTTATTGGCGCTGTGAGTGGGTCATTCCTGGACAGATTAATGTCACAGTTTATGAGCCCTTCTTGAGATAAAATGATCAGTTCTCTATACAGTATTTCACCTCTTTATTACTCCTAACCTCCTAACCAATGTTCAGTCTCATTCTGGGCTGACATAACAGGAAACATCTCTCCTTGTCATATTTTCTACTGTTTAACAGTGTGCCGTTGACGCAGACACAAAATGTGAACACTTAAATAAACTAAATATATAATGTCTCAAAGTGTAAGAAAAAAAAACACCCATGGTCAGGGTATCATCTTTAACACACAGAATTGCTTAGTGTTAGAATAATGTAACACAGCGACCTCAGGTTTAATTCAGCCGTACTTTAGTGTCCTTGAGCAAGACACTGAATCCCTGCAGCACTAGTTTCCTTGTCTTTACAGATGCCTCTGCTGAATTATTTTTATGTAAATGCTATTGCAGGAACATTTTGATGCTGAAAAGAGGTTGAGAAAATAATTCTTCATGTCATTTGTAAATTTTTGGGGAAATACAATTATTTGCTTTCTCCATAAGAGTTAGATAGGAAGAATGATACTACAGTAGATTGATTGATAATAACTAGGGCAGGAGTTGGGATGCACTTGGCTTAGCTTAGCATAAATACTGGAGAAAATAGCTAGTCTAGCTTTTTTCAAAGTTAAGAAAATAGCATTAATCTCAAAAACTTTTGTCTTATTTGTTTAGGCCTACCATAGAAAGTGATGTAAGAATGTAATGTAATAAATTCTGATACTGTGTGACTATTTCTTTACAACAGCAGTTTATCTATCTAGATAGCACATAGAGGCTGTTGTTTGCCAAGAAATACTCCCTCTAAGACCAGTAGGTATTTTTGAACTTTTGAGAGAGCCGGACAAGCTTTTCCCCCACTTCCATTTTTCATGCTATGGCTATAATAATTGCCTCCCAGCCTCAGGTCTGTATCTTTCGCATCACTTTGAAATAGAGAGCAAATAAATATATTTCCCAAAACTTTTCAGCTTGGTCTGCATAAATATCTGCATAAACTTTTGCTATGGTTGTAACCTGCATCTTCTAGTGGAATCACGACCTGAGAACTTTTAGTTCAAATAGTAGTTTGCAGCTGCAGTGATCCTTTTTTAACCAGCAGCTGTATTATGTTGTGAGAGAGTTAGCCCGTACATGCCAGGGTTGATGTTACTCTCAGGCTCCAGACAAAGAACAGCTCATTAAAGAAAGATGTAATGTGTTTTTGTAGTGTGTGCTTACAGAGTCTTATGTATACACACTTCATAATACATGCATAACTTTTTCCTTAAAAATGTTGAACAGATGTGCCTACAGTAGAGAAAATATTAAGTTGTAAAAGAGTGAAAACAGTCTGAGCACCTGAGAGGCATTGTGGGATAAAAAAAAAAGTCCCGCTTTGGGCACATCAACAGCCATATCTGCTGTTGAATGGACAAAACTTTCTGAAGACTTTGAAACCCACGCTGCTCTCATGGCTCGGATCAGAGCCACTAACACTCACTGCTGAAAGCTAACGGCTAGATCAAACACCTCGCAGAGCAGTTTATCTGTTTGTCTCTGTGCCTCTCTCTTTAGGTACACAGTGAAATTTCCTAATCAACAATAATTGTTTTATTCTGTCAATACTGCAAAGGGCCAATGGAGATTTCAGACAGTTATGATGTACAAGCTGATGGTATGAGAGAGTGAAAAGAGTGGGTACGTGCCTGAACAGCTTGTGGATCTTATAATGAGATCTCTAGAGATGAGCAGCGCAGTAGCTCCAAGACACAATTAGGTCCAGTGTTGCTCTGCCTCGAAGATAGAACTGTATAGGCAGCACAGAGGTGGAATGTGTGCATGTGGAGGTATGTGTGTGTATTTTAGTCTGTTGTTGTTGTGTGGTATGTTTTAGATTTAAACAATGCAGTAAATAATAGATGATTTTTTTCAAGGGCTAACTATAGCGGTGACCTTTTCCCCTCCAAATGGACCAGAAGATAGGTGATTCCCATTTTTATGTTTCATTACAAACTAAATTCAGTGTTTGGTATCGGTGTGGTTAGGCTTCACATCACCAGTCATACTGCATGACACTATTTGTGTATTGATTGCTCTCTGTAGCTAGCCAGATAACATGCTCCAGGTGCTCTAGGCTTGTTTGGAAACCTAAAGAAGAACTATCCCCTCAACACAGGCTCTAGTCCATTGGTTTGGACAGCAGAGCTCTCCAATGTTAAAAAAACAACAACAACAACAACAACACAACAACAACTGAGGAAGAGACTGCTCTAGGCTTCAAAATAACTGCTGTAAATCAATGCAGTCTGAAGATGCCTTTAGGCCTTAATTTGGCAAATGAATGGAGAAACAGGTTTGATCTGTTTAGTGGGCTTACATTTAATATGACAGAGTACTAAAACTTGTCTGCAGGGGCAGTTATCAAGAAAATTATCAAAGTGGAGGAATCTGTAGCTTGTAGAAGATTGTTCAAATATATTGTTGAAACATAAATCTTTTGTAGCATTTTTTTAGGAACAGATCACTCTAAATAATCAATGACCTTTACAGGACCAGAAGAAGTTCCATCAACACTGACACAACTTGTCTTCTCCTACACAGGTCCCTGCACGGAAATCTGATGTGTGGGGAATTTTAATTCCAACACAAATTCAACCTGAAAAGTCAGTAGCATCTGGACAAATAATTATTATTATAACTAATAATAAGTTCAGCAACTCTCTTAATTATAACGCCAACACAGACATAATGAATATTGTCATGGTTTTGGGTTTCTTGTCTGATTTGCTTCCTGATTTATTTTGTAATTCTCCTCTCTCCTTGTATCTTTAACTTGACCTCCTGCCATTGTTGTGGTCTCCACCAGTTGTTGTCCTCAGGCCATTTGTTCGTTGGTTTCACTGCTGGTTCATTCAGCCCTGTGTTTTGCCCTTGTGGTTTACAACTTTGCTTTGCCTTTTCATTTGCCCCTTACCCACCTCGCCACCTTCTGCTCCCAAGAAGATTAACAGAAAGGTAAACGTCATAATTCATTTAAACTGGTACTGATACATGAATGTGCATGGTTATGTATGTAGAAAAGAAGGAGGGAAAACAAGAGGCAAAGAAAATAAAGGAAAAAAGTGGGTAATACTTCCAACCTACTTCATAAAATCAATTTCAGATGACCTTTTCAAAACATGGATGGTTTCATTAAAACTGCACCATATTTTTTATATTAACAGATGATTAAGTGATTAATTGTAATCTGTAAGGGGTTATTCATAGAGACAAACTCTCAGCTCATTTTTTGGTTTCCTGGCCAACAACTCTGCTTTTATTAGTTTTCAGCCAATGCAGTTGGCGACAAGCTAGTAGCGATAGTGAAACATTTAACCACTAAAGAGTCAGTATTTTTCTCAGGGTTGGGGGGAAGAAAAAGAGAATGAATAAATAAATACTGGATTTGAATCCATTGGGTTGCCAAAAACACAACTCTAAGTTAATGAGGTCAGTATTTCTGTTAATGGTGATGTCAGTAATAATGATGTCATCTTATTACTGCTGGATTACTTTACCGACAAATATCCACAGAATGTGCAGTGAAGCAAACCAACAGACCTTTTAAAAGATCACGGCTGCCTTTCAAGAACATCCTCTCTATCTAGTTTCTGATTAAATAATACAATTCAGTTAAGATGGAAAATCACCATATGTTGTTCACATTTACTGTAAAACACGTGCTTTATCTGTTCTTCTGCCATTAGATTACAGCAATCTTATTATACGTATATAATCTGTTACACTCATTTCACAATCGTAGAAACAGTAAGCACTAAACAGGAGAGTGATACTGTCTTTTTATTCTTTACATTTGTATAATATGAAGATCATAGGGAACAGCTTAGAGAGCTTACACTTACATTTACACGCACACACACACAAACACACATAACACCACTACCACCCAATATATGGGGCCCAAAGGGCTGCTTTATGCTAATAAGCTCCATCAAGGTCAGACAGTCTTTTTGCTGCTCCCACATCCCTGTGTTCTTTCCACATTGTAGACAGTGATGACTTTAATGGTGCTATTTCCCAAAACAGCACAATGACTTGAGGGGGAATGCATTATCCATAGCAACATTTGAGGTTATTTGCCACAGCAAGGTTCCCTCAGCCCCTGAACTCTTTCTGCTGCTTCATCCCACAAGAGATCTCTCACAGTGTGTTTCCTGCTCTGGTTTCTTACAGTACGTACTCTATATATTAACACAATGGCCCTGCAAAAATGGCTCAGTGCATTATGTTCAGGCTGTCTGTAAACATCAATGAAATGCTGAGGTTCCTTATTTGCATAAGCAGCTCATACATTAAAGCTATGATGAGCACATGGCTGTACAGGGGGTTAAACTCATGTAAAGATGTAAAGGCTGTTTCCATATGATTTAAATGATGACTTGCAAGATAACATTAGTTGGCTAAAGCATTTTAGGCTACCTGAAAGCTAAAGCTACAACCTATGTTTTAGTTGTTAGATGCCTTGTATTTACTTTGTTATGAATATCACTTTTGATTGTTGCTGTAATTATTTTTTCTGCAGGCACAATCACCTGAGCATTTTATCTTATCTCTGTGCTTCCTGATTATGTGTCTTGTAACACAGCAGTTCTAAATTCATAAAGTGAAAGTTTTTCCAGGCAGTTTTTTTCTCAGCTGCAAAGTCATAAAACTTATCTTAGGTTAAGACAAGCTCAGGACAGTTGTAAGTGGTGTGATACATCCTTGTCAAGTGCAGAATTTTTACTGTGAACTGCACACTGGTGTGGGAGAAGAGTCAGCAAAGATCAAGAAATGCAGCCCCATTTTGGTGCTGGGGATTACTGGGACTGGTTTTTATGACTTTTTATCACTGTATCTGGTGACTTGCCTGAAACCCTGTGAAAGATACATGTGTGAGGCAGAGTGATGTTCTGTACTATTTCTGTGGTTTTACCGAATAATATCCAAATGAACAGAATCCATTCAAAGGCTTAGAAGATGTTGCCTCATTTGACTTTGATATAATCCCCTCAGACAGAAAAGAGTAAAAGCCTAGATGTCACTCTACAGTTAGTATATGTATTTCTATGTGTGAATGTTTGTCATCCAAAATAGAACCATGATAGACACTGTTCAGGCAGTCATGTCCTCTATAGATGTCAAACACCAGCTGGTAGATGAAGCCCCCTTAGCCAAACTGTCCCTGCTGCTCACTGTTGACTTGTTTGGCTCATTGCCTAACATTGCTGGCTCCTACAGAGGTATCTCCTCCCAAGCTAATTCTATGCTGACATATTAATTCAGGTTATTTTTACAGCTCAAGGACATACACTTTCTTTTGGATAAGGATTTTGAGTTAAATCCACTCCAGATTTTTCTCTCCATTGCAGGATTCAGAGCTCATGTATTCCCCCCAGTCCCACCTTGTTTACAGCTGTGCCTGTGGTGATTACATTTGCCAAAGAACAGTTAAAATGTTAAAAGCTCTGTGCGCTTGTACACTGTAAAAATGTAGAAACCGAGAAAAGAGTACGGCCAGATGTTGTGGTAACTCAGTTTAAGAAGTTAGTGTTTGTGAGTCGAACATCTGTTTTAATTTTTTTTTTTTAGTTCTGCTAACTCATAATTCTTTGTTGAGATAACTTAAAACTTAAAAAATAATTGGAGGCAACAACTTTTTCAAGGTTTTTTTTTTTTTTTTTCAGCTGTATTTATTTTTCACTAGTAAACAATTGCAGGTTTAAATCCCTCAGACACCACACGACTAACAGTTTCTGTTGAACTGCTAACATGGTATAAGCACAATGAATAAATGCAACATGGCTTGTAATCTGAAATGTGTTGACAAAAAAGAATGTGGGTTAGTGTTTTAAGACTGTGACACACACACACACACACACACACACACACACACACACACACACACACAAGACACATAAATCTCCATTATAATGTTTTTTTTATAATGTTAAATTGATTTAAAAAAAAAAAAAAAAAAAGGCGTTGTGGAAAATTTTAACCACAATACAACTTTTTTTTTTTCAGGATTTAGTGAAGGATGAATTAAACATATACTAAATTATTAAATTATTAAACTAAATGTTGTATGTTTTTTAAACAAGAATGACTTGTCTTGAACATTATTACAATTTGAATTGGTGTTTATACTGAATGCACCTTTGTGAGCAGCTTTGTGAGATGACAAATATAAAGCCTTTGCAGCGTGAGCGCTATGGTGACAAAATCAGACGTGACTGTAACACAGAAAACATGGTGCAGTGCGTTGAGCTCTCAAGGCCACCATAAACAAGAGAGATTTGCCTCTTTTCTATTGATACATGTCCATGTTATTCAAAGGGAGATGATGATTTGTGATAAGTAAATAAGTAAATACTGTAAGTACTGAAACATAATTCTTCAGGCAAGAAAGGTGAAATATACTGTATGTTAGAACCTTTACCATTTTTTTTCATCTTTTTGGATTAATATATTTTTCTTTTAGGAGGTGGATTTCAATAGCAATAAAGATTAATGGATCAAGAGTGCTTTGAGGAAACGCAAGCAATTGGCAAATAATCACTACTGCATACTCAGCAGTCACTGAAGTAAAAACATTTCAACATTTCAAGGCTTAATTTGATTGAGAAGTCACAAACTGAATGCTGGTTAATGTATATGAGTCAAAGTCAGTCAGTCAAACCTGAAAACAGCACACAGTAAGCTGGTTTGCAATATTCTGCTGAATTGACCTTCAAGCTGTGACACACAAATCCTGAAATGAAATAGTACCGCAGCTGCAAGATAGATGATTATATTCATTAATGGCACGCTAGTCGCATTCTATGAGAATAGAGGAGAGAACTGTAATTTGAATGTGCTTTTGTGTATTGTGAAATTGAACCAACACTGACTTTGTGCCGCTGTTACACTGAAACCAATCTGGGAGCTGGAAATAGAAGAAGTTGCCCCCTCCACCCATCCCATTAACCTGAAGTCCTTTCAGCCAATCAGCATGTTGGTTGCATTTGTGGCACATCCCAAGAATACCATCACTATACGTTGGTTGATCGTCAGCAAAAACTACTGATGCAGGTCATGTGGAGGTGGTGGAAAGATGGAGGAAGCTAATTGAATTGTCACCGTAGCTCTGCTGTGCCATACTGTACTTGCTCTTTATTGGCAGCCAGCCAGGCCTCTAATAACACGGATGAATAGAATCAATCTCACCATACAGTGAGGTGGTAATGGGACATTCAGACATTCATACATCTGGCTGTGCAGTGGAGTGAGTGGAGTTTAAAGCCGGCAAATGAAGTGGATGCAACTAACCAGGTGATCTGTGCAATCATGTACTATTGTTGCTAAGTTTTTCTTTTTTAAACTCTGCATTCTCACTTTAAACTTGTATGCTTTTTCTGTAGATCCCCGCTGAACAAATCCCTGGACCCCCTTGAGGGCCCACACAGGGAAAGATGATGCCATCACATACAGTACTGTACCTGTCCACAGGGTTTCCATCCATCTGGAAAACTGTGGAAGTCATGTTTCCTGGCTACTTTTCAACAAAATAAAGCCTCATCTCTCCAAAAAAGTCTCAAAGCAATGTTCTCTGCCTGACTGAACTCTGGATCATACCACACCTAGAACATCTTCTATTTTTGTGGAAGGCACTAGTGAGTACAGAAAGGAGTGCAGCAGTTTGTTGTAGAACTTTAGTAATAGATGTGTCTGAAATTTGAAACCGGAGATATTCCTTTACCAAAGGAAGGTTTTTACTAAGAATACATGCTCTTCTTTCTTATTATATACATAGTGAACATTTGTGGGCCCTATTCAATTGTTTTTGACAAATGGTTGCCTATAGTCTTTCTCCATCCAAATGAGGACAAATCCAGGGTTACTAGTTTTGAAAATGAATGGAACAAAACCATTAACATGTAAATAATTTAATCTCAACATTATTCCTGCTGCCAGAACTGCTTTTGATCCTATTTTTTTATCAACTTCTGAGGTGATAATATGTAATTGGGATGTTTACGGCTTGTTTCACTCCCCCCTACTGGCAAATGATTTAATGCAGGATTAAGTGTGAAGATCATGTGCATCATCATAGTAAATCCTGAAACCCCAACTATATCCAAGATATATTCTTTTATTTATTATCGGGTGTCTCAGGCTGATTTAAAATGCTGCACAAGAATTGATTTTAAGTAACTACTGACTGTTCATAAAACGGTAGATGATTTAGACCTTATCTAGATCCTTGAACTCTGAAGTCTCAATATCAACCATAAATCTTCTCCACCTGTCATTAAACTTTGTTGTCACCTGAAAAAACAGCGGTAACCATGCACATGCTGTGAGACTACTTAGACTTTAATATGACCTACAAGCCAAAATACACTTGGCCACATCTGTGCAGAGTGTCAGCTGAAAACAGATTTTACAGCTTGCCTTCTCCCGCTGTGTTGTGATTAGATTGCACTTATGATGGACATCGCTCACATTCACATTCACAGTTTTTCCATAAGCCAGTTTCCCTCAGTATTTGTAATGCCTTTAACACCTTTATTTGGTATGCAGTTTAATGGTTATTTTCCATGTTGTACTGTAAATAAATATTGCTATGTAATCATGATTGGAAGTGGTCATACTTTTACATACTTATATAGCGGAGGGTGCAGTAGTCATAGTCTTTGCTGACATTTCTTCTGCAGCAAAGAGACAAGCAGAAAACATGTGTAAGTCACAAAGGTAGTTAATAATACATAGCAAAACATAAACCAAATATTCTACCAGCTGAGACTCTCAGATGAAATAGTAGGCGAAGCACGCGTCAGTATGAGCATGCACTGGGTTCAGATATTGAAAGAATCAATAGCACAGAACAAATAATAGTCTTCCAAAGTCCATACAGAAAATTCAAACCTGTTCACTTTTATTACATGTCTGTTTTCCATTATATGGCATAAGGCAAGAGGTGGAGGCGAGCTGAGTTCATCTGGGGATGGTTTATCGTTCCAAATTACAGAGGAGCGATGGAAAAAAACAGCAACGCAAATGTCAATCCTCTCAAGGATACTTGAAGCTTTGTTTAAATGCCAATCAGAGACTGGCTTAGGAGAAAATGGAAATGAAAGCTTAGAGAACAATTCTCAACAGATGTGACTCATCTCAGATGTGAATTCTGACTATTTATTCAAATATTCATACTTACAGGTTGTTGTTTTTTTTCCCTGTATAACTCATAGAGCATAGGACAGATGAGTGGCTGGGTGATGTGTGTGTGTAGTCTGTACTGTGGTCATCTATTGCATTGTTGAGGTAGTAAGTGTTATTAAGGACATAAATTGCCTTGGTATGCCACTTTACAGTATTATCGTAGACACAATATTGATTTGACCTGTGGGTTGCTTTCATTTGCAAGTATTGGTCCTGTCCAGGCGTGATGTACTCTCTTGTACCTCTTTACTCATTTCTGAATACAAATGAGCCTCTTTTTATCTGTCCAAATAATCAGCTGTGTCTGTTCAAATGTAGGCAGCTGCTGATGCCCTTGATGTTCTCCTTAAAGGGCACATTTGCAAAACAAACATATGTGACAATGTTAGCCCTTACCTACACTGAGAAGGACATTCAGTCGACAGTCCTGAATACAAACTTTTAAGGCACATTTCGAAGAGCAGGGAAAAAGAGGGGGAAATATGTGCAAGGTTGTTCTCAGAGGAAAGGAGAGCTTTTATCTTACTCCTAGATAACCTTTGCAATCAGTCTGTTGTAATCGGTAACAGTAGGGTAAAAATACGTCACTTGCTCTCTCTCTGATGGTCAATCACCAATTAATCGTAGTTGCTGTGCTCTGCTACAGATGATTACCATCAATGGATAGTGTATCGTGATCTAAACAGAACCGAGGCCTCAAACATACCAATTTATTACCTTGTACTCTCTGGAGAAAAATATGCCAAGGACACACTGTACCAAGAAAATCACACAGTTCCGCAAGAGGCAGTCTGCTAGCTTATATAAAATGAATGACTGTCAAAGCAAATGATTTGTGAGTATTTTGGTTCCTGTTCTGGAAATACCAAATTTGTTTGCAGACACATTTAGCATGCAAATATAAATGTCTAAGAATACCTCGCCCAGGGAAAAGGTAGTAACATAAAATCAGTTTAACTTGTTTAACAAAATTATTTATTGCTAGTCTGGATTAATTACAATACAAAAAAGAGGTGAGGTTATCTACAAAGGGTAAGCAGATGACAATTAAACCTAAAAAAGTAAATAAAACCTAAGTTGTACTCTCTAAAATTCAGTCTTGAACTACCTAAATAAAATCAAAAGAAAAAAAAACACCTTGGTAATGAAAAAACAATAACAACAACAACAACAAAAAACAGCAACAGCACCCCTAAACCTAGTGCAACACACAACAATGTGTGTGTAATCAGCAAAATCAATTATACCTCATTGAATCTCCAGGTAGTAAGGAAAATACTTCAACAAAAACCAATTTAGTACACTCACTAACATTCACTAATAATTCACTGGTATAACACAGAGAGGAATATTGGCAAGTTCAACACAAAACCAAGCCATGCTGACTGTTTGGCATGGTTTTATGGCATGGCAGTTCAAACCTATGTAGGTTTATTCTTCAAATTTGATCCTGCGGCATGGATGGAGTAAGTCTGGCTCCAATCAGCATTCTCTGGGTTTCCAGAAAGGTGTGACAGACATGGCCACGCCTCATCAGCTGGACCAATGAGGGGAAAGCACCCACACTACAAGCCGTGTTATTCAAAGGCATGTCAGCGGCAGGTGTAACACTCCTCCCTTCAAAACACATTATAATCTAGACAATATATTTTCTAAAACTTTTTAAATTTATAACCCCCCTTACATGCTGGACAAAGAGGATTGGAGGGCTGGACAAATGACCAGAAGCCAACATATACTTGCCAACAGCAAAGCAAGGGTTTTGCGTAAACTTTTGCCTCAACACAGCCCACTTGCATGTCCCACCTCATAAGGGGAGGGGTGTTAGGGAGGAATTTTTGGTTCATTATAGGGTGCATTTAGCGGTGACCCAGACAATATTGGTCTCTCGTATGTTTTCAGTCATGTTCCTACACAAACCACCATTCTCCAACACAACAGAAATGTTAAAGGTGCAAGCCAATTAAACAATATCTGTACCACATTAACCCAGTTAAGCTAATCAAAATGCTTTAGCCATGCACAGTTCATGTCCATGGAGTTCTCTCTATCTTTTGGAGGCAAAATTTGACAGTTCACCTCAATTTGTAACTGACTTTTGCGAAGTAAATTCTGTTATGGTTCCGATTCATGTCCTTTTCCATGGATGGAGGACTCTACAGACAATCTGGACACTGCAAAGTATGTAAGAATATTAGATTTGCTGAAAGACTATTAGCAAGTACCATTAACTGACTGCACTGCCAAAATATCCATCCATTTGTAATTCTAGATCATTTCCTGCAGGACATGGTTATTGCTTTTGGCATGGGCAGCTTTTGGGACTGCACCCTACAGACACCAAAGTTTCTGCCGTAAGAGAGTAATTTTACTTGATATGAATACAAAATATATTTTTTATATTTATGAGTACATTTAAATATTTATAAATTTGCCTTCTTCACTGTCACAACAACTGGATCCTGTGTTTTGTTTTTTAATCTGTGATTTATATCATGCTGTAAGGATTTGTTCATGTCTGTAATCATCTATTTTGAATTATGTTTTACAGCTATGTTTGTGTTATCATTAACTGCTTCTACCCTAGGTGGATAATTAGCAGATGCTACAGTATAATTATTGATAAAAAAACATTAATATACACTTAGTCTGTTCTTACTCAACATGTGCTTATTATGGCAGTGTATTGCTACCACTGTGTAATATATAATCTCTTAATCTGTAAAAACAGAATAATTTGACATCTGGTAAAAAAAAAAAAAGAGAGAAAATATGTAATAATAACATGAAAACTGTTTTGTTTTTTTGTTTGTTGAGTATCTGGTCTTACTGACTAATCAATGAAAAAAATAGCGCTTTATAAGCCTATATAAGCCAGTGTTGGCTGTGGCTGCTGGACGTTAAAGGTCCCCAAATACAATAAAGAACAGAACAGAGCTGCTACATTACCCAAAAATCCAGGACTAGCTTCCACTCAGTAGGAAAAAAGTGGATGTGACATGAACATTAACATAGCCACATTACAAGATTGAGAATATACTATATGCCACTTAGAATAATTTGATGTAGCTTTTTTTTTTTCTTTTTTTTTTTTTTTTTTTACATTTCTACAGTCAATACAACAAAGATTCTAAAAGCGGGAATCCATATATAAGATCTATTCATTTATTTTCTTATTTATTCAATTTTGAAAAGGTTAGAAATAAAGACACCACTCTTCACACATCTTATGGTTAGTGCCCATGCAAACTGCCGACAGGCCTATAGTGCCTATTTAATGGTTGGAGAATTGCTGCTCGGGGGAGGGGTTTTAAGAACAACTAATTATAAAATCTAAAGCCTAACTAAACTCTGAACTGCAAAATGATTGAGCTTGATTCTACTCCAGAACTTCTCTACCCATTAAGTGTATCCCATATGTAATCCCAACTGACAATGAAGTCCATTTTTGATTACGTCCAGATAATCACTTAACAACTGAACATGATAAAACAGTTTCCCTTTAGACATTTACATTGGAAAGCTTTATTTACTTTCATATTTTCCTCACTAATGGGAATCCTGGTTTTCTTGTACCAGCTGTGGTGAAGCCAGCACCGTCCACATTGTCCAATCAGTCGTGATTTATGGTTTGTTTGTTTCATGAGACAGAAAAGGGTAGCCTTTGATACCCACAAACAATTGTGGCGCCAGCTGCTCTTGCTTCAAATTGATTCTCTTCTGTATCTGCTTTGGAAAATGCACTTGCTCAACCTCAAAGATCAATTGCTTTTCAGCCTTATGGTCTTCAGACAAAAATGGAAAGAAAAAGCCTGTGGTTAAAAAAAAAAACAATTACAGCAACAACAGAGTGTCTACTGAATCATATTTCCAGTGTATTAGTCTCTTTCTCATGTGTGAAACACTATTTAAGGCTTGGATAACTTTAAGGATAAAAACAGTACAACAGGACATGGTGATTCTTTGATGGCAGCACAAACCTAAAAACCATAAAACTTATTTTTTGTCTATAAAATTTGTATGCAAAGACAGGAATCAATATGATATACCAGGGATTGAAATTGCATTTTAAAGTTCAATAGGAGACAGACAGACCAAAGTGATGACATACAGTATGTTCTGTAGAAGGAAGAGAATCAAGTTTATTTCAACCAAACTTTCCCTGTAGAACATCTAGAAATGCAATGTACTGTACAGTGTCTAAGTTAACCCGAGCAGTGAAAAGTGCTTTACAATGCCTCACATTTACACAATAACATGGCAGTAAGGCATTGGTGTATCACCTGATTCACAAAGGTGAAACATATGTCACAATTCAAAGATTACTGGCAGGGTAAGATGTACACTCAACAGGGTTCTTGCTGATTTAAAACATTATCACAGAATCCAGACATTTTTGAAACTATCTATAAAAAAAAAACACTGTACCCAATGTGCCAGCACTGACGTCTAGGATAAATGCACAAAATCACATAACACAATTTAAAGCACAAAAGACAAGGATGTGAAAGAAATGCTATCCAGTTGTTACTTTACTTAACTTTTGGAAATAACCAACAGATAATGTGAATATATAATGGTTTTTGGCACATTTCAATTGAAAGGTGAATCAAGGGCCATCAGGAGAAGCCATGAGGAGCATGTTAGGGTATATAAACTGATCACTCATGCCCTCATATAAAATAAAGACATACTGTAGATAAATGTTAAAGTGAGTACATTCCCGATGGCATAATAGCATGACAATATCCTCAAAGTGATTGGCTTTCTGCAGCCCTGTCAGCACTGAAAACTTTCACCCATTGTACAATATGTCACTGTGACTATGCAGAACTAGATAACTTCATAAACTCCTGTCTTGAAATAGCTTCATGGCATATTTGAATATTCATTTTAAAATGTTTTATTATGACATAATGTGGCATTTTTAAACTGCATGCGGTGTGGTGAGCCATTAACATTTCATTTAGCGCCCTCATCTGGTCAATCTTTTTTTGTTTCTGAATGCATATCTGCAAAACTAATAATGTTCCCATCAGCCTCAGCTTAACTTAGTGTTTAGTGCTAAGTAGCATGCTAACAAGTTAAATTCAGATGGTGAACATAATAAACATTATATCTCCAAACATCAGCATGTAGGCATAGCTATTGTGCATATGCTAGCATTGCTACATAGAGGTTGTTGGGCCTCAGTATTCAATTTTGATGTCTGAATCTACTTAGTAATGGTTTGAATCTTAGTATTACCATGTCTAAACAGAACGTTTCAGTTCTTTGTCTGTGCCTATATAGATGCACAGTAATATTTTGGCAAATAGGGCGATTCCAAGCCTCTCAAATACAGGGATGGGACAATCCTTTCTGCTGGCAGGCCTACTTTCTCCTCTTGGATGATATAATGACTGTATTTTACAAGAAGTCCTGCCAAGTAGCAAAGCAAGATTTAGGATGACGTCAAACAGTGGAAATCTAACTCTGCCTTGATCACAGTCAACATTTTGGCTATGTGCCTACATATGCCTTCCAGTCCCTTTCACCAAAGACTTCTCAATGTTATTCGCCATCCTGTATCGACAGCCTTTAGATTGCTTTCCATGCTTGATTGATGAGGAGGTGAAACAAGCACACTCTATCCACTCTCTTAGCGAGCTCTATCTCTTGTGTGAGACATAATTTATTCAGGTTGCTCTAAAGATACTGTGCTGTTCCATAAGTCCCTGTGACTTAAATAGCTGCTGTGCTGTCCTTGTTGCATTCTTGAGTGTATTTTCTCCCTCTAGGTGCTGTTCTCCCACTTGAAAACGGGACCACAAGTCCTATTTTCCACGTTCTAGTTTGAGGAGCAAGTAACTAAGCCAACAGTTCTATGGATGCCAAGTTATGCTCCCTTGACCTGCTGGCATTCCACCAATGAAGACATTTATTAGAAAAGTTGTGAATTTCATCAATGGAAGCTATATATTTGTGTATGTACACTATTCACAATGTTTCTGAAAACAATTGTATGCTGATAATTAATTGTTCCCTGTCAAGATGAGATGTAAAGCGATGCTATTTTAATTTGGGGTCCTCAGGAACGCTCATTAATCTTTCCAAGATGCTGCTCAGTGCCTGGAGCCATGTTGTTTTCTGTTTATTCTTCCTGTATCACTATACATTCTTTTCATCTCTACCGCTTCATGTTGCTACTCTTTGATTTCAAGAAAGCATGTACGGGACACACTACCCAAAATACTGTGAGCATTTTATGACATGAAATACTGTATGTTGTTCTGTAACAATCTTCCTGAAGCGCTCAGTGCTGTTCATATTTGGTTAGTAAGTAGGACACATTTATAAACATGCTGAGATGCAAGACAATATAGTGCTGAGTGAACACACTGGTCCTTAAAGTCGAAGCAAAGTGCTTTTTTGTCTCTCTTTCTTGCTAGTAAACTGTATCACAGCCTCTCAGTCTGATCTTCTCTCCATGATGAGATGGGTTTTGACAGTCCTGCGCAGAGTTTTTGATCCACAGGCTCCAGGAAAAGAAACGAGGGCCCCGGGGTTTGACAGCGACGGTACTGCAGAGCCCATGGGACCGAGCATCAGCTACCCTTCTCAGATGTGAGCTGAGCACTTTTTCTTTCTAACATCAGCCAAACACTCCCCAGACCATGGCATGCCGACAAACACAATGCACAGGCCTGCATGGACTGTCAGTGAGGAACAAGAGCGTTTCGCTGCACTTCCCGTGTGGCCCCGATTTACTGTAACTGCTCAAGACAAGGCCAAGGCACTCAGGCTCTCCTGTGTTGCTTCTTATGCAGTTGTTTCAGTAAAAATTGAGATACAATTTAATTACTGTGTGTCTTGTTTGTTAGTGCTGGCTGGGGATAATAATTTCCATAAAACCACTTCCCTAAGCATTAAATGCTTTATTGATGCTACACAAACGGTTATTTTACTTTATTATATATATTATATATTTTTACAAACCACTGACATAAGTTCTAATTTTATAACAGATGAAATACTTGATGAAAAAAAAAAATAAATAATAACTAATAATAACTAAATTATTATGTTTACATCATCTGCACAGAAAGGCCTTTTGCTAAAGCTAAAGCAGTGGATCAACAGCAATGTCATTCTGTGGGTCGGTCAGCCGGTCCACCACTTTGGTCCTGACTGAAATATCAATACAGTTTCATTAAATGACCATGACTATGACCATGACATTTTTACCGTAATTCATCTTAAGAACAACATTCATGTTCTCTCTAAGATGAATTGCAATAACATAAGTGATCCCTCTACTTTTCATCTGCTGCACCAGCAGCAAGTTAAAGTTCAGGTTAATCATTTAATCAAATCAGGGTTGATTGAAGCAATTAACTGCTGTTTCAACAAATGCTACTAACTTAAATGACAAACAAGTTTCACATTCCAAGCATGTTACCCATTTTTCTGCTTTGATGCTCTTATCAGCGTGATGAATGCTCAAGGGGAGTACTTTTTATAAACAGCCAAAGCAGCATGGCTGTTTGGAATGCAAGGTTGGTTTGTTAATTTGCTTTAGTCCACACTGAGACATCGCTCTTAACTTTTGGATGGATTGCTATAAAATTATAGTTGAACATACTATAAAATGTTCAACTTTGTACTAACTTTGCCACAGGTCGGATTCTAACCCTGGGCTTCCTCAGCAAGGACTGAGCCTTTGTACATGGGGGGGCTGCTCTACCAACTGAGCTAAACGCCGCCCCTGCAAACACAGTTTTGAGTAGAGGGGGACTTTAAGCTTTTCTGCAATGTTGTTACCGGCTAACAACTGGACCACATAGTCAGTGATTACTGTCATAGCATTGGCTTGCCATGTTGTAATCCAGATGTCATCAAGGTTGTTGAAGTGTTTTGGCCATTCAGCCAGATTCAAAACCATCTGCCTTCCATATGGCACTCCTTACTTATTAATGGGAGCATTTACACTACAGTGCAGTAGTAATGGCAACATGACTGTGCTAATGGTCTGGCTGTCTTTCTGATATGATATTATGATGTTGTAACTACTGCATGGTCCTACTTTTACTTTCACCCATCAACAGGGACACTAGAACTGTTACTTACTACTTGGGCCAATTCAGCACTGACGATAAAATACGTCACAAACTATTTACTATAGCTATTACTAGCTATTATGTTGTTTATGGTAATGTAGCGACCCAGCTGCAAAAAGAATGGAGAAGAGCCCTGAAGAATCCTGAAACCAATCCTGTTAAGCCTTGTATTTAAAGCCCTAGGCTCTATTTGAATAGTCCTTTTCACCACGGAAGGTTTCTAAATGAGTGAAATGATCTGGAATTATCTAAGTGGCAACCATGATAAGAGTTGTTTAAGGAAAGGTGCTCCCATGCTTCCTTTCTTATCTCCTTTAGTAAAGTGTACACTGGACCATCCTTTACAATAGACACAGGTCAATAACAATTGTATAGTCCATTGTAAGTGCAGTCATATTGTCTTGCATGGTTGTCTAAGTCCTTATGAATTCTTCAGACCTTCCTAAACATCATGATGTTTTCTATCAAGCTCAAGGAAAAGAAAACGACATAGGTTATAGTAATTTTTTGACAATTTGACCCAGCCATAGTAATTGTTGCTCAGTGCTTTTTTTTGATTCTGCATAATAACACTGTCTGTTCTGTTTCTCAATTACTCTCTAGTCTTTTTAGTTTCTAGAGATGGCTCTGTTGTATTTCTCCTGAGAAGCTGCTATGTCAGCCTCCAACCTTTTCGAGTATTGTACTTCTAACTGCTGTCTTCTGTCTGCTTCACATACAGTACGGTAGATCCAACATTTTCTTGACGGAAGCCAGACTAAAAAGAGAAAAAAGGAAAAAGCCTTGGTTGTGTTTTGCAAGTATTGCAAGAAGTGCAGTTATTGAAGTGCGTAGTACAGTTTGCCCTTCATCTCCAACTTGGTGTCATAGGTCAAGTGCGGTTGTTCGTCAGGCTTGTTTTGTGGAGCTAGAAATATACTGGAAAACATTTCACTGGAGAATACAGTATATGAAATTCTGCAGGTACATGTCATAGTTCAATATATATACAGTACATATACAATTTAAATTGATTGTTTCCTATCAATTGTGAGGCCTAAAATAGATTTTAAAACAAACAAACAAAATTGAGTCATGAATAGTCATAGATTATTGATCTTATTTATCCCTGTCAATGCGGCTAATTTCTCTGTTTATCCATGTTGATTGTTCAGTGATAATTATTCTGAAATGACAAGTGTTGATTTGAGAACTGTGTGATGTGGCAGCTGTTCAAGACTAATTAAAGTGTAAAATTAACATCACTGATGTGGATAAAACACGGGCACAAAACTGATTAGTAAACTCACTTGTAATGGGAAAACCTACCTTAAAACACTTAATGTAACACTTAAAAATCAGCCAGCAGTGCGGCACCTTTTTTTGAATTTGTTCAGTGGTAAAGAAGGAACAGACGTCATCTTGTCTGCTAACAGTAATACCCAATAATCCATATAATAATAAAGTAGGCCCAGACTCACTGTGTTGGTCATGACTGTCTACCAAAGGGAACCACCCGCATGATGCAGAGACACACGATTCATAACATGAACATGAGGGAAAATACAATAAGGAGGAATTTGTCTGTTGCAGCACTGACTTTTATAGCATAGTGAAGCAAAATATCTGTAGTCTGGAAGAAGCATAATTTGGACATACACACGTACAACTGCATGGAAATGGACAAGCATTGGCAAGATATGTCAAAAACTGCAATAACAGTTGCTAATGCTATGATTAATACAGCCACAGACAGTATAAATAGTGTTTGGAGGTTCCAGGTCTGAAAAATGTGTCACGGTTCTGAGGGGAACCCAGAAGCAGATCAGAACAAGAATTTGAGTGTAACAGTTTATTTAGCAAAGAGTGAATACGTGACACAAAAGGGAGCAGGCAGGCGAGAGTGGGGGCCCAGAGGGGGGGATTGTCCAGAGAGGGGTCGGCCGGCAGGCTAGGAGGGTGGAGGTCCACACATTGGCTTCAAGAGGCGAAGGCTGAGTGGACTGGATTGATTCCTGAGGCAGAGAGACACGGTTAGTGGCGGACAAAACCCAGACGGCAAGAGGTAGGCAGAAACTGGCAGTTACAGGTACTAAGTAGACTTTCTGGCAGAAAGGCTGTAGCATACACTATACTTCACAACAATCCGGCGGAGACTGGATGTGTGGCTGCTCCTTAAATACTGCAGCCTGTTGATGAGGAGCAGGTGAGGTGAAGACCTCAGCCAGGTGAGAGTGGTTAGGTACAGGCACGCCCCCTCAAGCATTGCCAGGAGAAAGACACCGGACAAACACACACAAACACCCACACACAAACATGGACCAGTCATCCCAGCCGGGGATTCGTGACAAAATGAAGGTAGCTAGAATGAAAAAGACAAGCACAAACCTGAAAAGTAAACCTACATATCCATTACATGTATAAACTAAGGCAAAAAGTCTATAGCAATAGGCGAGTACAGTACTTTCTGTACTGTACTGCTCCATCAGCACCTTGCTTTTGAGAAGTATTTAATCTCTACTTTGATATTCGGTCATGGCAGCTTCAGTTTGGTGACCAGAGGCTACTTAATGGAAGATGTTGAGGAAGAAGAATTAAAGAGAGCTAAATTATCATTAGTATACTGAACAAAGATAATGAAAACTTCGCTGCCTTCAATTATTGTTCACAGCTGTTGGGGGGGGAAAAAGATTGAGTTGAAATTAAAAGAATACTGATTAAATAACACAAAGTTTTGTCTATCAGCTTTACTTTGCATATTCTTGATAGATATACCTGGAGCTATATGTAAATTTAAATTAAAAGAGAGGAGGGTGAGTGCCCAAAGTGCTTATTTATCAAAGACAGAATTTATGCACAGCTTTGATTTCTTTAAATTTTTTTTCTTTAGTCTGCAGTGAATAGAGTAAGTGAAATCTGAATAATTTGTAATTTGTTTCAAAATACAACCACAAAGGTAAGAAATGTGGTGTTAAGCAGAACATTGAAGCCCTAGAATTAATGGAAAATAGCACAAAATCAACTTATGAAAAGTTTAAAGTTAGAAATTTGATTGTTTTTGAAAATTGGCTGTGAATTCGATGTCAGCTACACTTTTAAAAAAATGGAACAGTCAACAACAAAATAGAAAAGTGTTTCATTTATTTCTGACCTCTGGATGTACAGACGGACTAGTTTAAGCAAAACATGATCACGAGAAAAAGATTATGACAGATAACACTGGAGTCATTATGGGTGGGGTTTTTCCTGCTTGGTGTTCTCTTTTCTCTCCCTCTCTTTGTGTGCGTCTGCCCATCTCTCTTTCTGCCACAGTTGTTGCTATGGTTACGGAGTCACAAGCCCTTGACAGACTTGAGCCGCTTTGTAAAATTAAAACTGAGCTCTGTCACAAAATTTGGTGTATTCTTACTATGGTTTTCTATATGTTTCAGACTACAAATGCATTCAGAATGCACAATTTCAAAGTTCATGATCTTGAAAAAATACACATAAAGGTCAGGTTGTTAAAGGTCCAGTGTTTATTTTATTTACAGGGCTATATTTACAGAATATAGCAGAAATGAAATACATAATTATGGTTTTATTAGTGTACAGTCACTTGAAAATAAGAATTGTTAAGTTTGTTACCTTAGAATGTGCCCTTAATGGACAGACGCTGTGGGTCCTCTTCCACGGGTCTGCCATGTTCAACCACCACGTTTCTACAGCAGCTCAGAGCAGACAATCTAAACACTGGCTCCTGTTACCTTTCACATTTTTCCACAAAGGAAAGAGTGAAACAAGAGGGGTTGCAATCTACGCTAAATGCGTCTAAATCCTACACACTGCTTCTTCAACTGCTGGACAAGTAAATCCCTTTTTGGGCGTTCTATTAAATCCATCATGACCTAACTACTACCAGCCTCCTCAGGGAGCGGGGTCCGGAATGTGGAGGGCTTTGCCACACAGGTCATGCAGTATGAGGCTCCACTGGCAATTCAAAGGCAACTCTAGGGATGTGATTGGCTCTAGGGATTCCCACATCTCTCTAGATCCAGCAAGAGTTGACAATGATGTGTTGTATCACTTCACAATGTTGTAAAAATTGGTATCACATATCAGGCAATACCAAAACGTGTAGAAATCTAGGACTGAAAAAGCTGTTTTGTTTTGGCCATTTTGAACCACTAAAGTCTGATGTCTGATATAAATATAGCTTTGCAGTTTGATATGGATAAATTAATAAATAATTGTAGAAATACTGTAACAGTATAAAGGGTGTTTTACCATTTGTAAGTAAATTAGTAAGTTTCAAAATACCTTTACCTGTCAAAAACATGAAAACTTCTCTGTGAATACAAACATTATGCTTGTATTCACAGAAAGGAAATGATCATGTGGGTGTGATACATGATACATGACTGTTACATCTTATTTTGAGCTTTTATTTGATTGTACAGAAAAATGCATAAAGCATGCACTATGAATATTTTTATGTAATAATGTCCAAATGTGTTTATTCACAATCAGTAAGACTTTGTTATATTCCATCAGGGGATGTTAATAAACTTTTTAGTTTGCTATCTTTATGGATGTTCACAGCTCAGTCCAGTACCAGGCACAGCTGTGACATGCTCAGGCTGCGTCAGAGCTGAACTCGATGATTGTGGATTGTGAATTCACCAGAATCATTGCAACACATTTTAGGGGCATCCCAGAAACATCTCTCTGCATGGTGGTTCTGTTTTTGACAGATGTCGGCACCATGCCATGTCAAGGAGCACAAAGTAGATTGAGCTGCCTAGAAGTCAGACACAGAAACTGCATAGAGAATCCAGTCAATTTTCAAAATATAATGGTAACAATTAAACTACGTAGGCCATTTACTCATGGCAGAAGCATGTACACCAAGAAAAAGATAACCAAATCTGAGCAAATTGCTGCTTTTCTGAAACACTCCTGGTTTTAAAGCCATATGGGGAACCAGAACAGTTGTGGCGTTGTGGCTGCAACGTCACAGAGCCATGCGCGGTGTAACTGCCTCTGGATCTATATAGAGGCTGCTGATGGAGAGAATGTTCACCACTTAAGTGTGTAACAATGCTGCTACAGTACTTTGAAAATAACTGCCCAAGAAGAAAAATGCTTGTGCCAGTTTAAGAGACACAGGAGTGCTTTTCTGCCATCCATTATGCCGTCAGATGTTTGGAGGTAACCTTTTTCAGTGAAAAAGCTGTATATAATAATAATAATAATAATAAGAAGAAGAAGAAGAAGAAGAAGAAGAAGAAGAAGAAGAAAAAGAAAAAGAAAAAGAAAAAGAAAAAGAAGAAGAAGAAGAAGAATGCATGAGCATTTAAAGACAGATGCCAGTGAAATATGTCAAATTTTATTTTTCAAATATGTGGCAAATAGCAAATATAATTAAATAAATAATGTTAAACACACTTCAGCTGAAACATGTTCCTCATGTCCATTGAACAAACACTAAAATGCACTGACTTTGTCCTCCTGTTGTACCTCTGCAGTACTCCTTTAGATTTGATACTTTTGAAGAGACAGTTGCACACCACAACTTTCTCTCCCAGCTATCAAGGCACAGCATGCAGCTTCTGTGTCTGTAGCTATTTATGAGAGATGAATGCCTTTTGTTTAATTTCAGCCCAAGGGGGGTTGAGTATTATTGAAGAATAACCCAGGGGAGAACCATTTAGTTCCTTACTTATGGAGTTTTGATATCTTTCATGATGGTACAAATTTAATGATGTACTGGTCCATTAGTGTTTTTATAATGACTAAAGAGAGAGTTTGGCACAAAGTTAGCACTTTATTGGAGCAAGCAATAGAGGATGATTTAAAGAATCAGTGACATCTAGCTGTGTAGCTGTGAATTGCAACCCCCTTCGCTTCTTAGTGTGGAGGAACTATAGTGGCCGTGAAAAGTGCAAAAAAGTGGGAAATGCCCTATCTAAAGCCAGTGTTTATCTGTTGTCTGTTTTTCTACTGTAGAAGTATTGGATTTCAACATGGCAGACTTTGTGGAAGAGGACGCTGTCAGATCTGTACCTCCTGCCCGATCTACACTGCACATGCGCAACTCTGAAAAGAGATGATAAGGAAGTGAGATAGTTTATTTAATAACTTAGTTATTATAGTTATCTGAAAACTGTACTTATTAGTGCAAAAGCATGTCTCACCCATGCTGCATGTGCTTATACTGTAGATGTAATGTACATGTCAGATGCTATCAGACTGCATCCATAAGACGTTACAACTTGTTTTGTGGTAATACACCTATGCGCTTTCTCTTCCATTTTTTCTATTTTTAGAAATATGCAGGCTAACTATTTCCCCGGTATCCAGTCTTTATACTCAGCTAAGCTTAATAACTGTAGTTTTATATTTGCCGTACAAACATGAGAGTGGTATTAATCCTCTCAACTAACTCTTGGCAAGAAAGCAAATATGCAACTTTGCAACATTCATTGGTGGTTTAAAGCATGTTTTTACGCAAAGATTTTTTATCATGCTGTCTTCAAGTGTTGACAGTGCAACTTGTTTTGCATTAAGTTTGCCAGCACACACAGGGAGGGAAGGAGTGTGAATCCATATGTGCATCCATATATTCCATGCACCGGTCATTCTTTATCTGATTAGCAATTTGACACGCAAGATAATCTCATGAGCTAATCTCCACTAATATCTCTAAACAGATATTTGCATATGAAGACAGATAATTTTTTATAGCTAGCCAATGGGTTCTGAGATTTTGTTTCGGTCCATGTGTTCCACCTCATTTGCTCTCTTTGTGGATTTTTGTTGTGCAACCAAAGTCACTGGTCAATATTGCTAGACTAGAAACACCCCAGAAACCAGATTGATTGCTTTTGATACTAAAATCTTGTTTCTTACTTACAGATTTTGCATTCATCTACAGATATCTGTTTATAGAGATTAGTAACAAAGGTTGACTACCACAAAGGTGGATTTTCTATAATAGTGTAAAATAAATACAGAAAGTATGAAGAATAATGTCAGGATTTCAAACAGGACTAATGTTTACAGCACCGCCAATTTATACTTTAGCTTTTCAGAATAAATGTTGACAGTTAACAGTGCATTTGCAAAGCTACAAACACTCCAGTGTCTTTTATCACATACGTTCTGGCTAAGCAGTTTAGTATCTGTTTCATCCCAGATAAAATATTGTTAAATGAGATACTTGGTGGTTTTGGTTTGAAGATGTGCTCCAGAGGCCTGAGTAGTGACTTCTTATAATTCTAGTGCTGATCCCAAATGACACGTTTATGTGTTCAATTCATGCTATTTTTCTTAAAATTAAATTCACTAAGGTGCTTCAAACTTGTCAGTTATATATGTAAAGTTTATCCACCCTCAGGGACTGAGAAGCTTGTGGAAATGAACAAACTACAGTACACCTACTACATTCATCTTGTCTTTATTTTCATTAAAACTGAGGGCATAAAGATCTCATCTCGGTTTCACGGTGGTTAAGCGCTGTCGGCAGCAAGAAGGTCCTGTGTTCAACCTGTCTATGTGGAGTTTGCATATTCTCCTGGTGTTTGCATGGGTCTAACTCTAAGCACTCTTGGAGTTAGTCCCTGGGCACTGCACTGTGGTTGTATACCTCATACTTGTGTGGATGTGTTAAATGTATTCATACATGTTGTAGTCTATAATGGTGTATGAGACAATAAACCTAATTTTAAAACCTAGTCATCTCAGAAACTATTTCTTAAATGATGTCAGAGGGTCAGGAAGTTGTTTGGCATAACAGTGTGAGAGGTCCACATTTCTTCAGAAACTCAACATGAACCCTGTCACTAAGCAACAAGAGAATGAGAGCGAGAGAGCCAGCACCTCCATAAAATATTCCTAATCCACTCACTGATTCTAGACTAGATACATGATTGCAAGCACTTTTCACTGCCTTGACCTTTTGAGAACATAATCACAGTCTGTGTAAATGTGTTCCTTTCAAGCTCAGCAGCTGACCAAAGATCATAAACATTAAGAGAAAAATCATTTTTAAAGTCCGCCTTCCATACTGCGAAAGAGGGCATCGACCTCGACACACCAAAAAATTGATTCAAGATGTAAGAGAAGAAGTCTGCAACCATATCGTCTAAGTTTAACTATCAGATCATGCCGCGCCTGGAGGTTTACAGCACACAGAAACTGGAGCAGAGTGAGAGCTCTCTCCTTTTTCTTCTCTGCAGGGGTACAACTATACTAAAGATTTCCAGGTCAGACACACCACAAATGTGTGGGCTCCTGTCAATGTTACACACACTGTAAAGCTGCTTGCCTCAATAATAACAAAAATCAAACATGCCAAGGCTGCATAATGTCATGTTATGTCACATTATGCCACAATTGGTAGTAACAGGGTAATGATACTTAGCTTCCCTAACATTAATTATCAAGCAAATTTCTATCAAGTTATTAATATTAAATCAGTTGTCTCTGCCCCTGCCTGGTGCCAGATCAACAGATGAAGCTTTATGCTCAGTAGCCCTGTCTGCCCATACCCATACCTCTACAAATGAACAAGCCCTACTTGTAACTGAAGCAGGAGGTGAGCAGCATTGTGTTAAATGACATGTCAGTTGGCATAATTGCAGAGGGAAAATGATTAAACCTTTTCAATGAGAAGAATCCATGGTCATTATTTTTCCTCTAGTGATCGATACCTGGTGACGTCTCTATCTATTTCATGTCTCTCTTTTGGGCATTTTTGCCTTATTAGTTGGATAGTTGACAGTATACAGACTGGAAACATGGGGAGAAAAAGACAGAGGGGTGCAATATAGAACAAAGATCCATGTCTGGAATTGAACTGGTGTGTCAGGAACATTTTGGTACATATTAAAGCTGCTAGACCACCATAACACCCTTTATTTTCCATTTCTATTCCATTTTTATAAAAGGCTGTAACACAAGTAGCGTAGCAGTTTTCTTGGTACACTTTGTACTTTCCCCGAAGAGATCTGATGGTATCGAAAATTTCAGTAATTAAACATCCTTTAGTCTAGCCAAGGGGAGAAATCAGCCAGCGAACATCGGCAAGCCTCTATGACTCCGATACGTTGAGGCAACGGCAGGAGGAGGAAGAGGAGGAAAAGCGAGCTCATTCGGGCTGCCAGCCAGTGTCCCCCAGGCTACATGAAACACTGATGGACTTGATAGATTGGTGAGAACACCAGGGGGTTTGGGCTGAACGCTGACCAAGCTCCAGTGCTGGGAGGAAAAATAAATCTAGCCGACACCAACAGAGTGAGATCCGCTCCATACAGAGCCTCCATCCGACAACCCCAGCTTATCAAGGAACAATCAAAAGTTAGATTGTGTTTGAGGATAAATATGCCATGTGTGGTCGCTGTCATAGTGAGGTATGTCTCCGATCAGGGGGTGTATAATATGGCTTCTGAGTTCATTTCCTGTCAGAGCATAAATAAAGAAATATGGAAGGATATTCATTGTTTTTGGACATTGATTGACAAGGAAAATGTTTTATTATTATTTCAGATGTGTCTGAAAGGAAGGAAAGATTTGATGCATCAAATGAAAAAACGCACAGTGAAGTACCAATATGACGCATTTTATTTATGGTTCACAGAGACAGGAACATTAAACTAGAAATTGTTCTTTTGCAAATTTTCACTATTATGTTTATGTAACACAATATATATGTTATATATAAATATATATATATATATATATATATATATAGACAAAGCCATCTAACACTTGTCATTGAGGGTGTCTAGACTGAAGCCATGGTGTTAGTTGGCTGTGGATTTAATCAGCCAAAGTAAATGTTGTCTCTGGATCCCTAGGGGGTGCAGTGAGGGAGGGAGGATGGGGTAGTGGGATGGTGGTGGGAGGGTGAAGACAGTGACAGTGATGTGCCTCCTTCCATTAGCCAATCCTGGTGTGATGGAGACAATGCTAAATCTCCTGATGGAATATCTGTAGTGCCATAGATAGGCTGCATATACGCAGCCAGCCATCTCCATCATCCGTCTTCCCAAATGAAATATAATGGAGAAAATGGCCAATGGGTGATGGAGATTGATTCAAAAGAAACATGACTGGTAATCAATATGGTTCCCTGTGCAGCCAAGCAATATAAGACTCCCCACACCACCCACTGCTTACCCCAGGCTAAAGTTTGGTGCCATCGTGCTGCCTGTATGTAATTTATGATGAAGGTGTCACTCTCAGAATGGTACGCCACGGCTGAGAGGGCCCGGCTCATAAGGAAAATAAGAGCTTTTTGTCCTCACCAAGGAAAAAAAAAAAGAAGTTGCTTGTTTAATTCTGTTTTGTTCATGTGATGATGGATTGGTCATCCCATGAAAAGTTAGAACTGAGTGATGCATTTAAAGTGGCTTTGAATGACAAATGATACAGATGAAATGTTCTCAGGCATCTGTTGCCAAATAGGATTTCAAAGTTTGTGCAAACTTAAAGCATCTTTTAAAAGAGTAGTTAATAGAGAAATGTGTATCTTTGCTTGCCAGTTTGATTTTGAGTTTGATGAGAAGTCAAATACCAATATCATTTAATCTGTAAGTCAAATGTCAAGCCATAGCCAGCAGACAGCTGGGAACACCCAACACATCAACACCTGAGAACCACAGCATACTCCAGCTTTCGTTTGGATGAAACAAATGAGAAATAACTGGCTGGTTTTCCCCCCAACCCCATTTCCAGTCTTCATGCTAAGTGAAGCTACTCAGCTGCTAACTGTATTTTGTGTATAGATGCCATTAATGGATTGCGGAAAGCATCCCCAGTGATTTCCTCAACTTTCTCCACTCTGAAGATAAAAGAGACAAAGAATCCATTGAGATGACCCCAATGTGTCTACAATACAACCTCAGCAGCACACACTGCCTCCTTATCAAAGAAGTTCTTATTTCTTGTGAATTACACATCGAAGGAGGCTTGTAGACCAGCATGGATGTCTATAGGTAACCAGGCAACAGAAAGTGATGATCAATAATGAATATGTGGCAGGTCATAGCTCAAGAGCAGGGTAGTGAGGGGTGAAGCATACTTTTCTGTATCCACATGGGGTGCATACAAATACTCCTCTTTTCACAGACAAAGTCAAGAAAAGGATGTTGATATGCTTGAGTTCTCCAAGGTCAACCACTCCTGTTTTTGTCAGTGCGTAGACAACAGGCCAACCATGACAGCAGCCCACTAGGGGCTACAATATCAGTAGATGGGAGGTGGAAGAGGGGATTGTAAAGATGAAATTTTATTTTCACTGTCAGATATCATTTGTGTGAGATCTATAGTGTGTTGGAGAGGAGAAAGCCATAGGCAGGGAGCTTTTCAGTCGAGTCATTTTGCCAACAAGTATACTGAATAGTATACGTACTGACAGTCCTCCCTGACAGCGTCTACCCAGCAGGCTCCACTTCATCTGCACACTGAATGCGTTCTCCTTTATTTATTCATTCATTTCCACGTGGCCAAGTGCTGTCACTTTGATGAATGGGAGCTGGAACTGGCCAATTGTTTTCACTCGACAGGACAAGTCTCACACTCTCTGAACTTAAACGTCCTTCTTGTCAGAGGAGCTCCGCCATTCAAGAGTTTTTTTTAGTGGCTCGCATACCTCTGCCATCGTCCTCACACATACACAGACACAAGCTCCCACTCCCCACCTCATATCCCTGGGCTTTTCTTATTAGAATGTGCCCTAAGAAATTGGTGCTGTTCGCTTCAAATTCATCTCCACAGCTCAGATTGCTTCATGCAAGGTGGAGATCATGAGGTCAGCTCCACTTTACAAATGAGTGTCAAGGACATAACCATCGGGGATGTGTGAAGGCAGTGTGGCGAGGCTTTTGGCCAGTTAGCCAGCTGAAGCAGGTCTGTGTCAGTGAATTCTGTCAAAGTTAGAAATTCAGGTTTTATTAAATAAAAATTCATATTGTTCATGATAATACTGTATTGTAAGAAATCTTAATTGAGACATTTTGAGAAGACGCTAGTTGATTTAACACGTATAGATACAGTATGAAGTTTATCCACTTTGTTGACGAGATTTAGATAAAAATAAAATGACATGCCACATTGCACACAGTCATCCAATCCAAGCATGCCATCCCAATTCAGCGGATCTATTTCAGCATCACTGCCTGATCTTCAGCCCCCACCACCCACCTGCAGGCTCCAGGGGGACTGAAATTGTTGTTTTTAACTTTTCTTTTTGTCAGTAGTGTTGATTTTTAATGAACACAAAGGAACAATACATATTGACCTTTGACATTCTTTAATACATGCAGTGATATATAACCTTTAGTGATGCATGGTAATAGTTGCCTCAGAAAACACAGACAACATTCAGTAAAACTGTCAGAAAATCAGAGATGCAACATACAACAACTGTGAACTGTGGCAATGAAATATCAAAAACATGTTGCATGAGAGTAATTCTTTTCATTTCTGAATAATAATTCAACTCTAAGTATGTTGATATTTATGGAACACAATTTTAGCCTACATTAAATAAATAATAATATAATAAATAGAAATAATATTGATATAAATAATAATATCCTGCCTATCACCCTTTGTCAGCTTGGACCAGCTCCAGCCACTCTCGAGCCTTTTTATGGAAAAGAGATGGATGGATAAATATATGAAAAAGTCAATAGTAGGCTTGGGCTGATGTAAATATTTTCAAACCAGTTGGATATTAAACCAGATTCAGTGAAAACATTAACACTCAGCTAACAAAATGAGCTAACATTCACTAACAGCAGCTATCATTTGCAGCAGTTTACTTTACTATCCATCAAACTCTGTAAATCAAAGAGATTTGATGCACAGAAGCAGGAGGATGAGAGGGAAAACCATAAAACATTTTCTCCATAAAATATGATCCAGTTTCACCAAAATAAGTAAAATAGATGGTTTGTGTTGTAAAGTGCTGCACACGTCTTATGGGCGATCATATCCGCGCACAAAGTTACACAGTCAGATGTATGGGGCAGACAGAGCACCAGTACAAGAAGACTGAAATCAGCCTAACCTATATGCAGAGATAGATGTGCCATTGGGAATGCATAGCCTTCTCACCTGTCTCAGGTGATGGAGGAGACAGAGAAAACTAATTATTTCTCTTTTTAAGCAGTTTTTTTTCCTTCTGTTGTCAGTGTCTCTGTAACCATGGTGAGGCTTGTGCAGTCAAGGAGACTAGAAAAAGCTGTCAGTCTGTAACTACAGCTGTAATCATCTTTCTCTGGCGATGTCGTTGGGTTGTCAACTTGCGTGAGTTACCTTGGCAGAATGAACAAAGAGTGCAGGATGCCTGAGGAAGCCTCTGCACCATGTGAAATCCCTTTGTTGAGAGGTATCGAGTCTCATCCAGACATTGCTCCTTTCATGTATCCCTCATCTGCTCATTCCTCTGTCTTTTCATCTATGCAAAATGACAAAGATAGGCTTATTTGTCAGATAATAGACATGAATCATTTATGTTGTATCCCAGAACAGTTTGAAGCTGATATGTGCCAAAGAGGGCAATCGCAAACCAGAGTGGTACACTGCCACTGTTGTTTCTTTTTGAATAAAACTGCATGACTGATATTTTTCACTTTCTGACCATTATGAATGGTCAGAAAGTGAAACTTATTATAAATAAGTTGTAACTAATAGCTTTATAAATGGTTTACTAATGCTTTATAGATCAGTTTCAGAACTGTCTGGCTGGTGTTTATCCACTAATAAGCTATCAAGTCTACACTTATACAACTTAATAAACTGTTAAAAATGGATGTATGGCCTAATTCTGCGTGGGTTTTTTTTGTTTGTTTGTTGTTTGTTTGTTTTTTTGTTGTTGTTCTTTTGCAGAAGGTATGTTATCATTTGGAATGTCTTATTGTTATTTTGGCAACCAAAATGTGACTCTGTGAACCAAAAAATGCAGTCCACTCTTGTTCAGAAGTGCATATACTCCACTCCCAAGACTTAAATAAATTATTTTGGTTTCTCTGGGTAGCAAGGAAATAAATACTATACTTGAAAATCATTCCTTATCCTACTAGAGATAATATCGTTTCCTGGGAGACTGAAAGGGTAATTAAGTGTTGTGTGACCAACATTTACATTCAGTGTTAATCGGTTTAGCTCAAGCAGTTTAAAGGTTGATATATATTCACGGTCAGTAATCACACTTGCAAAAACATGATAAATTATAACCTGACGAGTTCATACTTCATACTAGTTCAGCACATAATGGCACAAGCATTATCCAACAACAGGGATTCATATCTCTCCCTGCAAAACAATCAGCTGGCAGCCTGTTTTCTCAAAAGAGTGCAGCTTTGGCATGTAAAAGCTGCGAGTAGATAGTTTCAAGTTTTATTTCAGCTATGGCGTGGTGACAGCCATGGGAGCTGAATGTGTTTTTTTGGTCTCACTCGCTTGAGAGTGGTTGTTTGGGTGAGGTGCAAGGCGTTGTGGGAGCCCCAGCTGCACTTTGCAGATACACAAGCCTGTGCTTTCATGCCCAGACCCATCAAAATGGCCCTGTCAGGCTGCTATCTCCTGGGACTCCTGCTGCAGTACAGGAGGATTAAAGCTTTTTATGAAGCATTTTCACAGCCAAAGGTGTGCGCAATAGCAGCCTGTGAGCCATTTTCCTCAACAAAGGTGGACTTAACTTTGCTGGACACTTAAAGCTGGGACTGTGAATCATGGAATTTTGCATCCAATTTGGACAACTAATTGGACTAGAAAGTGGGAAGAGGCTTTGGAGCTTTTTTTTTAACCAACACAGCAAGTACAGGGCAAAAAGGAAAAAAAAATATAAAAGACAATCGCCTTTTTTCTAGCACATTGTTCAAAATCCAGTTAATTACGCTGACCGAGAAGGGTGGCAAACTGGGCCAGATTGTACTACAGCTCCTGTGGACTGTGGAAATGTTGAACAATGAAAACTGTTATTGTTTACTTTTGCTTGAAGTGCAGCATACAGGTTGATGCAAGAGCAGTGAGCCTTGGGAAAAACACCAAAAAGAACCTGTGTATTCAATAAATCATCTTACACAAGCGGTTGCAAATTATGGAGTTATAGTGAATGCTTTTATGTTTTTACACTTCACTTTTTTAAACAGCACTGCTTCTCTGTGTTTCACTGATGAAATCCTGAAGCAGAGACCAGTCTGGATACAAGCTGTACCAGCATTTTCAAATTTAGCTCACAATCTGTGACAATTAACAATCCCTTTGGCCCATGTGTGATAAATTGCTTTCAGGAGAAGTGCATTTGTTCCAGCCTTATCTTTGAGGCTGCTGTTGAGAAGACTGAATTATCTATTATCAGGCAGCTCTGGAAATGAGTGGAAACCAAACACAGATTAGGGCTTCAGATTTGAGACTACCAGATCTACCAGTCTGGTACATTTGCATGAAGCCTACCCGAAGGACATGCTGGGTATGCTGCTTAGTGTGCAAACACAGTCAAATTGAAAGATCCGTAGCCATCGACAGCAAAATGTTCTGCTGCAAAATATATACTGTAATGTCTCACACTTTGTTGCATGATAGGCAAAAATCTACATTAAGTCAAAATAACTTCAAGAATAATGGATGCATAGGGCAGTATTTATAAATAACTACAAGGTGCGGATGCTTTACATTTATATGCAATGTTAGTTGCACACCACATGGACTAATAAATGGCTGCTAGTCCAACATCTGTCCAACATTTTCCACCAGTCTTTTTTACCTGCTGTGGTGATGTAGATGCTGCCCATGGTGCTGATAGGTGTATTATCTGTGTGCAGGCTCTGCCATCCAGTGGCCGGGTGTATGAAACAAACCTGCACAGCGCGTGGTGGAACCAAGGCGTTTGTTCCTACCCGAGTTACAAATCGTGGCACACCGTGGTTGCTAGTGTTTAGGCATTTTCGTTTCGTTTCTGTTGCTTCCTGTTTTTAGTAAGTTGGATTCATTTTGTCTATTATCTTACATTATATGCATCAGCACGCAGAGTATTGGTAAATGTTTGGTTTGGTGAATCAGAGTTTCACGATGCTAAAGTGACAGTGCAGAGCTGCGTTAGCTTTAGCCTGACGTGCTAACTTCTGAGTGGGTTTCTTCCTCGGTGTTGAACCGTGAACATGTACCTGCTCACGTAAAACAGCGACCTTGTGTTGTAAATGACCTGCACAAATCGAGTTAATAGCATTTATTATGAAAAGTGACAGACGGGTTAGCTTTTGAGCGGGACGCCTGACCTCTATTCAAAAAAATGTATATGAACACTCTGCTACACATGTTACGGCTCATACCTCCAAATTATTATTTTATAATCTGTAACTAATCACCCCGAACCACTCTTCAGTTCGGCATACGACTTATCCAACAAACAGCTCGTCATGCTAATGAGAGTAAAGCTTTGTTTGGGCTCACTGCATTGTGTTTTCTATGTTATTGACGCACTTTAATTATAGGCGCCTACAGCAAAGCTACATTAAATGGTATGGTTTGTTAAATCAGTCAACGTGTGCTTGTATTTCATACCACAGAGTGAGGCCATGCTTGCACCAGTCAGCATTTAACTTAAACTTTCTGGTGTAACTGTGCAGCACATTACTAACTATAACTAAATTATTTTCTTCCGGTTTCTGTCTCTCTCATTCCTCTGCTCCCTACAACTTCTTTTTCCCCCCAGCCAATGGACTGACACCAGCCTGCAGAAATGCTGTTTAAAGATCTTCCCAGGGAGGCTCTGATGCGGCCCTTGTCCAGGAATGAAGTGGTGGGCATGCTGCTGAGGTTGACCATCTTTGGTGCAGCGACCTACTACAGTATCAAATGGGTTGTAGAAGCCATGGACCCTACCTCCAAACAGAAAAGCCAGGCCAAGAAAAGGGTAAATGGAACATGAGCATGTCACTGTTATGTTCGAGGTAGACATATTTGTTCAGATTCTCTGCTGTGAGGGTGTCAGCTATGGTTAGAAAATGAAAGCAATGAGCGGAGCAGCATTTTGCATCTTGCGTCTGTTATGTTCTTCTGTCCTTAGCTGAGCTGTGTTGTCTTATCTCTGCAGGCAGAACAGCTGATGAAGAGGATCGGCGTAGAAGGTGTGAAACTAACAGAGTATGAGATGAACATTGCTTCTCACCTGGTTGATCCTCAAACTATGAAGGTAACAGTTCATCTGCTCATGATATTGACATTAGAGATATTTGGACTTTTTTTTTTTTTTATAGCACTTTGCCAGACATAATTTTTCACACTACTCTACCTTCCTGCAGGTGACCTGGAGAGATATAGCAGGTCTGGATGAGATTATAAATGAGCTGCAAGACACAGTCATCCTGCCCTTTCAGAAAAGGCATCTTTTAGCTGGATCCAAACTCTTTCAGCCTCCCAAAGGTACCACAGCATGTCATCTAAACAGAACTAGAATGGTCAAATTGTACATTGTTACAACATTGTTAACATTGTTATTGTGATGAGAGGCATTGTTCTCCGACACACATTTGAAATAAAACAGCAACTTTAATTTTACGATGGTTCCTTCCACGCTAGGTCTGACATGTCGGAATAGTAGCTCTTTTCTTATTATTTGTTCCCACAATTTTTCAGAAGAAAATGTTTCATTTTATTTAATCATTTCACTTCTGTATAAATATTTTACACATTTTAATAGACTTATATACGTTTCATGATCAGGAAAGAACTGTAAAAAGAGAAACTCTGATACTACATGCCCTTTCTTACAGTACAAAAGTAACATAAATATTCTGTCATAGGTGGGCTGCTAATACAGTCAGCAGACTCTGATGATCTGCTCGGTCTGCACTGTTGGCAAGTGATGACCAGTTTTAGGACTTTGTCCTAAAAATATGGGATTGTGTATAAAAAGAGGTCCACTGTTAGCCCAGTGTGAATGTAAAAACACTATATCCAACAATGTTAAAAACAATAGACCAAACTATTTTTACAATTCCTGGCTGCACTTTCTATCAGGAATTCTTATCATGTAAGGTAAAGTGCATTAAAAGTTAGCCAGCATAAACCTCATCAGTCGATCTCCCAGCCCTCCTCTTCCTCATCATTGCCTCCATCCACAAAGCATCTGACAAATTTGTGTGCTTGGCAGCCTGGCAGCAGATGATCACTCAGAGGAATAGCACAAAGCTTTACACAGAGTTTCGGGATGAGTCAACCTCCAAAATTAGCTGCTCTGGGAACCCATTCCTATTCATAGTCTCCAGTCTTTGTTTATATCATGCAACTATGTAGTAAGTTGAGCCAGATATTCCATTTGTATTTGTGTTTACAGAAGTCCTAGTTAGGAAACCAGAAGAGTCCCCACTAACACAGACCCCAGTATGGCTTAAATAAAAGTCTATTAACGGGAAAGTTCTGTGTAAGAATGAGCATTTATAGACATATAAGTACTGTGCACTTACAAGCAGGAATTTTAAAAGAACTTAAGATCTCGAAAGAAACAATATTTCCTAATTAATATTCCGATTTTGTTTGCAGGGGTTTTATTGTTTGGTCCTCCGGGATGTGGAAAGACCATGATCGCCAAGGCAACAGCCAAAGCCTCGGGCTGCAAGTTCATCAACCTTCAGGCCTCCACGCTGACAGACATGTGGTACGGCGAATCACAAAAGCTGACAGCTGCTGTCTTCACATTGGCCGTCAAAATCCAGCCCTGCATTATCTTCATCGATGAGATCGGTGAGCTTCTCTCGAAAGACGCATGTCAAAAGTCATTACTTATTAGTTTATTGCACTTTTAGATGTGGTTTATCTGTATCGTTTCCTTTTCAAATAGAAAAGATTTTCAAAAGCTTACATCTTTTGGATGTTTTGACAGTTTTAAAAGCAAAAGGATATCAGGTTAATACAAGCAGATCAGTCTAATCCTATTTCATCTCCATGTAAATGTTGATTTCAGTCTGTTACGCAGATGAGTTTTGTGTAAATGTTCTCTTCATCCTTGCTTTTGGTCCATGTCTCATGTGTCTTAGAGTCATTTCTGAGGAACCGCTCCAGTTTGGACCATGAAGCCACAGCTATGATGAAGGCCCAGTTCATGAGTCTGTGGGACGGCCTGGATACTTCCTCAACCACCCAGGTAACACAACCAGAGCTCTTTCTTATACTGTAATATACTGTACCTACACAAGTTACACTGGTAGTTACTGGGTTGGACTTCTCTTCTGTTGTCATAAGAGCTGCCCCTGGAAAAGTATTTGAAAAGATGTGCATGCAGGACATCATCAACATCACATTGTGATTCTTATTAATGTAGGTGATGGTGATGGGAGCTACAAACAGGCCACAGGACGTAGATCCAGCCATTCTACGCAGAATGCCCACCACTTTTCATGTCGGCCTGCCAGTAAGATGCACACACACATACACATACATGCGCACAAACTGTATGTGAGCGCATCTGTGTAATTTAAATAAATACACGTGGCATGTAAATGGTTGGATATATCTTAATATGGAATACATCCAGTGTGCATAGTGATGAGTTGTGAGGTCCAGTGTGTATTTATAGAATATGACAGAAATGTAATAGAACAGTCATAATTATGTTTTCATTTGTGTATAATGACCTGAAAATATGAATCATGTAAATGCAAATGTATTTACACATATTATTTGCAAATATATAAAGTGTTCAGTTGTAGTTGCTAATTGCTAGATGTTTTTAAATCATAGGTTGTTCATTAATGGGCTTTATTTTTCAAATAAAAACCTTTGTTCTTCTGTCTTTTCAGAACACAAGACAAAGACAGGACATCCTGAGGCTGATTTTGGCAGGGGAAAACGTAAGATGTGCTTTTTGTTCATCTTAGGAGGAGGACCACAGCTGACTAGGATGGTTCTTTTCAATGCTGTCTTTTGTCATTGTCAGAGACCATTTCTGATCTGTATTTTTTTTTTACTATTTAATCACATTAAAGTAAACACAGCTGAACATCGGTGTCAGCTAACAGATTACTTCCATGTAATTGTCTCACGTTGCTGTCTTGCTTTTCTGCTCAGCTGAGCAATGCCATTAATCTGAAGGAGATTGCTGAGAAGACAGAGGGTTATTCTGGCAGTGACCTCCGGGAGCTTTGCCGCGATGCAGCCATGTATCGAGTCCGGGACTACGTCCGCAAGGAGCAGATGAGGCAGATTGCTCAGCAGCTCCAGGACTACCAGGAGGAGGAAAAGTATGACTCATATTCAGACACCCACAAGATTTTATAGCTATATGTCCACTGAATAGCTCTTTGTTTAACTGCAGCACCTGCCCTAAAGAGTCTGAGGTTATACCAGCGTGGGTTTGTGAAAGCCAAGAGCAGTATTATTTTTGACTAATGTTTATATTGAACTGTATATTCCAACAAATGAATTATTCTCTTCAGTTTTCTTTACAACACATTCAAAATGGGACATGGAGAGTTGATCAGCTTCACAAAGTGCAGTATGTCATTAAATTGGACGAGATGGTTGATTTCTTAGGTTTTACAAAAGGCTGTGTAAGCCATGCCTCTGCTGTTGCTAAGCGACTATTGAAACCCCTCTTGAAGCAAGGCATTATTTCTAAAAAAAAAAAAAAAGACACGTGTTGAACTTTTACTTCTCAGCACTCTAAAACTCATAGCTGAGCTCTAAGGAAGCAGAAAACATTGCTAAACGCTCTGTATCCGTACTGTACTCTGTAATGAGTGCACTTGAGAATTTAGTTTGTCCCAGCAGAAGAGTCGTTAAAACAAACAGAATAAAAATTTAAAACAAATAGAAATGTGTATCAAATATATAGCAACCAACCACGTCAGTATTACCAGACGAACATTACAAGTGCTGCATATCTACACCACATGCAAATTATATAGTACGTAATAGGGACTGACTGAAAGTGGATTTTTTTTTTAAGGCAGATATAATAACAATAGTTTGGCACAGGAAAAGACTGATAGCCGATTAATCCATGTCCAAAGACCTAAAGGATCCATGTACGTGGTCCATTAACAAAACTCCTTTCCAGGATCTCAGCTAGATGCTCTTTGCGTCTAATAGGCAAGCTTAGTGGTTCTCTGACACCAGGATTTATTGGATAATGAATGAGTGAATATCCATGTGTAATAACTGACTGTATGTAGACGGTATATTATAAAGATTAATATATAGTCCATACTGCATACATTTAGTCTGTAGTATGGTACTGAGACATAGCTACTATTTTTGTAGGCCCCTGTGTCTGACCTTTGACCTCCTCTGTCCTTTGCTCCAGACCCGTGGGTGAAGAGCGGTTACGGCCGGTCACCCAGCTGGACCTCCTCTTCGGTCTGGACAAGATGATTGAATCAAAGCGGGCTACAGCCTTCATGTCACCCAGTGTGTCTGATGTTCCCCTGGATTAAGCACCAACAGGACGGGACACACAGTGTCTGCAGTATGTTTCAACTCACCAAGCACAGGCTCCTCCAACATGTCAAAGGTGCAGTTGGAAAAGCCAGTAGGCAGCCATACTCTTAGTTTATTTATCCAGGAGCAGGAGTTGTCCTGAGCATGCTTATTGTAGCAAAACCCTGCTACATGTGTACAGTTCTAATAGATTCAGATATCTCATGTCTCCTACAAGACACTGACCAGCTCTGTTGGAGAGACTTAGAGTAAAACACGAAGGTTTGTTTGGAAGAGGAGAAAGCCTTTTTCACAAACGTACAGTTTATTGCACATAATACTACTCTACTACACCACTATATGGTTTTCATATACACACCACTGAGTAAGCATCAGGCTCAGTGATGCATACTTCATGATGACACAAGATTCACGGGTCAAAGTCTGGACTCCAGACTTTAATAGTGAATAGTAATCCTTAAATCAACCATCGTTACCATCTCTCTTGATAGTGATATCATTTAATGTAACAATGATCCTGGTGCCCCCAGGTCACATTACAATATTGTCACATTATACTGCAAGTGTTGTTGCATGACAGCAAATTAAAATAAGTCATTTTTTTCAGTAATATCATTTTATCGAATAAGGTATCAAGCAAAGAAAAAACATTCTCATTTTCAGGAATGTCAGTATTCAAAAAAAGAAAAGCTATGGGTGAATTTCTCTTTTTTTAAATGTCAGATTTAGGTAATTACTCAAAAATAACTCCCCCATCTCTTGCTTTGAACTTGTTTGGATGAAAATTGAAGTGGCTTTCTACTTACTGATACTGTTTAGACTGCCAAAACATTGGACGCCATCACTTTTTGCTTTCCATGATTACTCACATATTTGATCAACAACATTGTTTTTTTTTTTTATGATTGTTTGATTGCATCCCTGCTTTTGATAGCATAAGAGTGTATATACATTTAGCCAGTGTGAGGATGTAACAGAAAACAGTGATGCGATTGTAATGTGAGTGTAATGAATTACTGCTCCCAAGGAGTACACATTCTGAATATTTCTTTTGAAATTACAATAACGTGACAGATAAATGTGTGTTTTTGATCAGAAAGTGAGCACTACTGTAGAGACTGTCAAATAACAACCCATATTTTTAAATTCAGAGGCCGGATGTTACAGATTTAAACTTTAAACTGTGGACTTAAATGTTCATCACTTTTCAGTATATTAGGACAGGATAACTTCAGTTTTAGATACAAAAAAACAAAAGACAACAAAAGGATCACAGTGAAAGCTGTCCGTTAACACTTGAAGACAAACCAACCAGTAATAACCAATTATCTCAATAATCATTACGCTACTATCAAATGGCTTTTAAAAATAGATTACTTTTTGTATCACTACTCAGTCCTCCTCTGCTGTTAGCAGGCGTATCACAGGATTTGTGTTTGTGAATGTGGAAGCAAAATGCTGGGTTATAGTTTAAGGTTCAGTGTGTCAGATTTAGGGGGCTCTACTTATAGAATATAGCAGAAATTGAATATAATATGCATGTTTTCATTAGTGTATAATCCCCTTAAAATAAAAATTGTTATGTTTCAGTTACCTCAGAATGAGCCTTCTGAATATCTACAGAAACTGTATCACTGTAGGTTTTCTTCCACTGTGTGAACAGACAAACCAAACTGTGGCTCTATGGGAGTACTGATCGTGCTTTTCACGCCTTTCATGGCCTATGTCGTTACTGCTATACACTCTGAAATGGAGAGCGAGGCCACATGGCTCCAGTCAGCAACTTTCGCCACAAGATGCCACTATATGCAACACACTGGTCCTTTTGGGTCAAGACTTGCTTTGTGATGACAAGTCTTCTGCACTCAAAATGACAGTAGCTGTTACTTTGTTAATTATTTTTGGAGTGTTTTTAGTGTCATATTTATTTGTCATTCTGATTAGCAGTGAGTCTCCATTGTTTTTCTTTGAATGCTTTTTATAACAAACTTCTCATGTCACCTTCTGTGCATCAGTCAGCGACTGACTACTGTCATTGTAACACACATCAGGGTTTTCTCTTTCAGTTAACCTCTCTATCAAAAGCCTCGTTATTTTCCACATGGTCACAGCATGTGTTCATGGCTCTGTTTGTGGCTGTCATGCAGTTCTTTCTTCCACACAGTCTTGAGCAAGCCAGGGCATATCTGTCATTCAACCCTGACCATGTGGTGGCACTGTAGCTTCACTGTCCTGTTACTGAGGCAGCCTGACATATGGACTGCTCACATGTAGAGCACTTCTACAGCATTATGGTGAGATAATCAAATAGAGAAGCCTACTAACTGGATTGTTTCTCCCTTATTGGTTTATTCATTGTTGCTCTTCAATGGAGTACATCTGGTGACAGTGAAAGGTCAGATTGTTGCCATGTTAACCAATAATTGTATCAGTGCAGCTCACAGGTCTTAGTTCCATTTCTTGGAGAGAGGAAACACCTGTGTAAATGCTTTCCCTCAATGCAGTATCATCAGTGCCCCTATGAGATTACGGTTCATTCTATTGTCAGTTATGTGTACGTGTTGAATATTATATGTTTACCATGTACTGTGTAGGAAGTGTATTTATTTATTTATTGACACTGAAGGAAAATCTTCTTTCAAGCAGGAAAATGTTACTTTGTTTATTTCAGCATGGATTTCAACCCCCGGTCTTTGTCCTGTCCATGTTTATGTGTCCAAAATGTAATAAATGTCATCATTCCTGAAATACAAAGTCCAACGTGAAGATTTCAAATGATGGATGGATGGATGGATGGATGGATGGATGGATGGATGGAAAAAACACAGGATTTACAAGTTTTCAAGTGACAGCAACTATTTCACAATGATAGTGGCCCATCTTAGTTTAATCTTCACCATCCAAGCATCAGCATCTCATTTATATCAAAATTTTATTGTTTATATGTCAATAATGAGCCGTTTTATGAAGACTTGGTAAAGTAACTACAGGCTTATAATTTTTTTTCAGTGAGGCAGCACTGGATAGCAATGTGCTCTGTTGATTGGTCTGCTACTGGTCCAGACTAAAATGTTTTCAGAATGTTGTTGTATCCCCAAAGGATGACTCCAACTGACTCCTGACTTTAGTGATAACATCATTTTCTTGCAATTTTTGGTGTTGAGTCATAAGATGGATTGCTGTGAAAACTGCTACAAGCTCCCTAGAGGATAGATTCTAACAACACTTAACGTTTCATCACCACCATTCAAGTTTTTGCCCAGTACTTTGTTAGTTTTGCAGGAAGTTAGTCCTAAACCATTTTCATCAACCTCAGCGTTATGTTTACTGTTGTTCAGCAAATGTTAGCATGCTAACAGGCTATACGATGATGGTGTTAACACTGTCATCATTAGCATGTAACTCAAAGTAGACTTACCAGGGTTAATAATGAATTTATTAATGTTATTTTGGTCATAACTGGATTTTGTTGCGGTGTCCTAATGTACTGCATAACTTTCACAGGCGGCTACCTTATATGGATGTAGCCCCCCGGGAACTTTCCTAAACATGAGATATCACTGTTAGGTTTGTCCTTTTTCTGCTCTGCACATGCAAGTAGCAGCCACACTCACTATGTTTATGATGCTGCAGTTGTGTTTAGCACAAGGTCACTCCAGGCTCATTCATCTTCCATATTCCCAAAGCCTATGGTTAGGGATTTACCCACAAGGGCAAGCAAGCTTGTGCATTTAAGACACTTGATTGCTCAATCTGAAGTAATGGCAATAAATGCAGATACATTGTTGTCTATATTAAGGACAGATACTGAGGTGATATTTAGTCTTTAAAGTCTTGATATTTTCCTCCAACTAAGGTATGCATGTCTGATCTTTGACTCAGAATTATTGTTTATTTATTCATATAGACGTTAATGAGTTATTCATGAAAAGTGAAAGTCTATTACTCTATCTATTTGCTCTGTTATTCTGTTAGTCTGTTCCAGCTCTTTTCAATTAGAGGATAACACCCTGTCAATAAACATAATGGAAGAAGCTCTCCCCCACAGCAGAGCTGGCTGGAGATGTCAAAGACTTCCCATTGAGAGCAGGGGTCAGGCACAGATAGATTCACTTTTGTCTGGCCATGCTGTGTCAGTACACCAGCTCTCAGTGCTGGTCTGATAGTCTTGAACCTTTTTTTTCCATCAGATAGGAGCAGTGCTCTGTGACAGTCCTCTGAAAGCTTTAGTTCCATCAGACATGATCGAACAAGCCCAGAGAAATCAGTGGCAGCTTTTATCCCTGCCACATTTCGCAGCAGTATATCCTGTTGCCTGTTGTTGAGAAAAAACAAGGTGCTGTTGAGCAGATGATTCTACGTTTGAATAGGGCCATGCTGACTCTCTTGTCTCTGACTGACAATATGACAATAAATTAAAACTGCATGCAGACAGAGTGCTATCAATTAAATGTCAAATGAAAGATGCCTGATTTCAAGATTACTGTAACTATAGACATTCATATTATTCTGTTTTTATATCATTTTTTAATTTTCCATTCCCTAAAACCAGCAGCTATTTACAAGCTAAGCAGCTTCATTTTGACTTCAGCCTTTAAGTTATTTATGTGGTGTGGCGGTGTTTTTAAGAGGGGAGAAATTTCTGAAACATTAGAAGACCAAATAAGAAAATGACCAAAACTGCAGTTTTTTTAATGACATTAGGAATATATTTTGGTTGAAAAAATGCGATCTGTCACAATAACAGCATCAGATTCTCCTGGTAAATTATACATATGTATGTCTGGGTGCTGTTTCCCAACCCCATGTAGAGATTCTGTAACCTCTGGGTCTTAGAGCAGCCTCAGCAGGTCAGGAACTCTGTGGTTGCATGTTGTCTGAAGAGTTCTTGGTCTACATCATCCTCCCAGAGCCTCACTTACCCTTAACCAGTAAGCTGTAAAGCAGTGGCAGTAAATGTTGTAATTCATGTGTTGACATCATGTTGAAATGTTTTTACAACTGAGCTTTGTAGACTTTTTGAGCACACCCATATTCACTGAATCTGCATTAAGTCTATGAGACAGACACAAGGCAAACAGAACATCCGTCCTAGAGCAAACATGTGGAAACATAAGGCCATAAAAGATATTTTGAACACTTATATTGCATGTTATTACAGCTATGAAGTTTATATTGTAAACAGAGTGAGTTGTCTGCTGTCTCAGAGGTTGACCCCTTGAATTTGGTGAAGTCTGTCCTTTGCATATGAAAAACAATATTAAACGGTAAAGTGTGTTTAAAAATGTCTTTCATACCTGAGTTTAAAATAAAAAATAAATCAAAATGGGTCACACTTAATAGTGTCAAAAATTGACATGTGAACTGCTTGCTTAGAGTAAAACTAAACAACATGTACCATATACCCTTTAAAACATAAATTGGCTTGCATGAACACCTCTTCTTCCTTAGAATCTCAGAAACACATTATCTGTGTGTGTTATTTTAATGAGAGAAAAGTTACACAACAGGGCCTTTAAGCTGGTTTGAATGTTTATATTGCAGCCATTAATTATGAATTGTAAATTCACTTGTGGTTATTGAGTTATTCATCATTCCTTCTAAAATTACTCTGTCCTCTGCTTCTGTAACCGGCCATCATTCTGTAAATCAAACTGCAAAAGTGCAAGCTCATTCAAAGTTAGCTGGGACCTTGATTTGAAGCTTTGAACTGAAGATAATACACCGAAAAGGAATAACATAATCTTTATTGAATAATGGGTAATCCATGGGGGCTTAAGATAGTGTCTAGACAAACAAACCTTCTAAACACAAAGTATATATTTTCAATTAAAGCTAATACGTTATTAAACCAAGATGCATCATGTGCTACAGATGAGATTAGTACCACACATTTAATTTGATGCCATATTTTAGTCTCTTTAATCTCCATGTCATTGCAGTTTTTGGCAGGCTTGCATTTAATTTTCAGATGTGGTTTCAGATTTTGCTCTAATAACTCACAAGATGCTGTCAAAAACACGAGACACCCCAAACTGGAGCCGGTTCTGTTTATCCATTCTGGGCTACTAAACAGCATCTATAGATATAAACGGCTTATTCTAAGGTAACAAAAACATAAAGGTTCTTATTTTACATGTACATATATATGAATGAAAAGAGAATTATGGGTATAATATTCTATTTCTGACAAATTCAGTGAATAGAGCCCCCTAAATCTGACACGCTGGACCTCAGCCAATCATTTCAATGCTTCTTGTGGTTTCAATTTTGCACTTATATTACCCAAATTTTAAAACAGATTTCACAGCAATCCAAGGCGATGTCATCCAATATTAGTACTGTATTTAAACAGGCAAACTGGGTGAAATAACAACAAAACCATTTTAAATGGCTATAAAAAACATCAACCTGGATTACATTTATAACCATCTCACAAATAGCAGGGCCCTGGTTGCCTTCTCTTCATTACTATTTACACATGTATCTTGTAGCTTCACTGACTCATAAGAAGTCTGCTGTTGAAAACACATTAGCAAGTCTTGGTATCTAATCATGCAATATTTTCCCTACGTGTTCAAGGCAGTCAGAGATACACTACCGGTGCATGAAAATTGAATAAATGTTAATTTAAAACTTTGTTTTCTTTGTTGTTCCACAAATTAGGTGCTTTTTAAACGTGGCACAATGACACAGGTGCTTATGCCCCTTCCAAAGAGGTCTAATGACACCCTTGCTGTCACCCATTGAATATTTCCTTCCTTCCCTGCTCGCTTCCCTTCTTCACCTCCATCTCATGGAGAAGAGAAAAAAAAACATTTGAATAACACCAAAGCATTCAATCAAAAAATTCGGACAGCCTCTAGCAGACCTCTGGGTCTACTCACACTCTCCCTGTTCCAGATTCCAGTCAAAAGGCGGCTGGTAGCGCAGCTAGCTAAGCTAATAAATGCGAGCACAAAAGCATCGCATCCTCTGGGGAGAGCGGAGATGGGATAATGATCACTAATTAATCATGCACTGGGGTCATGCTGCTCATCTCTTCACCACCGACACAGGAGCAGGAGTGAATGACTCACTTCCCGCTGAAGGAGGCAGCTGAATGAAGTGAGACATGGGTATCTCAGCAAGACGCCTTTTATTAGCCTCAGTCAGTGATAAAAATGCCTGTGCTGCTTTTGGAAGAAAAGTTACTTATGCATGTCCAATCATTTATTAATTAACACACATGTATATTTAGCAAAAAGCCTATTCTTGAGTTACATGTTTATCTCAGAAGTTCACACTGAGCAAAGCATTAAAACACATCAAGCGTTAAGACACAAACTCAGACGTCCACAAAGTGAGAGTACAAATTGCTATTATTACTGAGAGTTTAATGCTTTTCAGTATGTTTACAATACTCACTTAGTATATCTGCTTAAACATACAATCCCTGATCCTCCCATCTCAGCATTGATGTGTTGAACTCAGCTATGGATGTGGTAAACTTTTAAACATCAGTAGTAAGGAAATTGTTGGATATGGACTCTACTATGAGATCAGAGAGTGCCTTTAAGGCTGTGTGTGGTAACTTTGAACAACAGTGCTACAAAATGACTGAATATACAACTGTAGTATGTTGCAGTGATGTTTCATGTGCACTCTGATGCAGAACATGTGGTTGGATGATTTATCATGACTGAAAAACAAAGTTCTGTTTCCACTGTGATTCATCCAAGTATTCCACAGGAATGAGCAATTCTTATCAGGATAGATGCTCAACACTAGTGCACTTTAACCTCTGCCTTTAAGTGCAGTTTGCCTTTAAGTGTAGTCAAAATATTGCCACAAGAACAGTTATCAGAAGAGCAGATGTGGATGAAACATTGGATTAACTAACTGTAATGGTGGATATATGCTGCTAAAATTGATGGAATGCAATTACGTAAGTTCATTTACTCAAATACTGTGCCTACAGTTTTAAAGTGCTTGATCTGACAACTGGAGTTGGTAGTTGCTTTGCAGATTGCAATTTTACTAAGAATGTCATCACATTAGATATGATGCATTGTTATAGATTAAATTACAGTATGTAAAATGGTTCACATAAACCTCATCTCGACCAGAGATGAAATGCTGCTGACACTTAAATGCATAATAATATTCTTGTATTATTATCTTATATAATATAATATTACAGTATAATATGTAACATCTTGAATTGAGTCATTCTGCATAACGTCTTGACTGCACAGGTTTTAAAATTATATTCATAATAGAATATTTTCACACACTGCTGTATTTCTATTTTTACTTAAGTCAGGAATCTAAATACTTCTTCCACCTTTGAAGTTTAGTGCAGTGGCATATTGCATTATAAACATAAATACATCATTAATGTCTGCAAGTTTGGCACCCTCCCCTTCTAGAGCAATAAAATAGAATTGCAGCAGCTGTTCTATAACTGTGTAAACGTATGTTACTTTCATTTGCTCTTATCAGACTCTGAACCACTTTGTGTGTATGAGAATCGCTGACCTTACAGCTGAAATACTTGTAGTCTGGTGTTCCCTGGGTGCTATTCTTTGTGTGATATTCTTGTAGTGCTGTTCTTGTAGTTAAATGCACATATTCTCTCCTTAAACTCATTTTATCTTCCTCTATTGAATGAATCAACAACAAAGACAATATAAAAAGCAAAATAGTAGTAAGTAAGTAACTTACTTATTTTTTCATCTCCCACTGGAATTTCCACCGCACCACCTTTATTGTTCGAATATTATTTATGTGAAGTCAAATATGACACTGTCTGAATCTCATTTTGTCTCACATAGAAATGATTATGTTACACTGGAAGGCACACTTTGACATTCACTCATAACTTTTAGTTTTAAGTTTTAGTTTTAGGAGTTTTACATACAGCAGTAACTGTGTCGATAATTTCACTGTACATTTAAACAAACTAATCAAGTTATCTATATAGTGTGCTACACTCTGCACTTTCATTTTGTACAAACTGAACTGACTTGAACTAAAGACAACTGACTTGGCTTACATGAGAAATATTTCTTAACAACAATGTATTGCACATTATATTCTGCTGTTATTATGATCTTAGATGTCGTTGAGCACATTTTGTTGTACATAACAGCAATAAAGCTAAAAAAAAAAAAAAAAAAAGGTTTGCTCTTGACGTAATGTATTGCTCAGCTCTGTAATTACCTTTTTTTTTCTTTTTTGTTTTCTTCTCCTCCTCTGCTATCCAACTCATTACTTGACATTTGATTGCTGGGAGTTGCTTTCATAACTACTGACAGCTTGACAGGCCCTGTGGTTGGCTGACTGGTGTACACCTTCACCAGTAAAATAGCTGGAATTAAAAATAGACAATAGTTGGATAGAAATAGACATGACAGGACTGGTTGGCTCTGCAAATCACAACGCTTTGACTTCACAGCACTGTGCTTTTGGCACAGGCTTTATGTAATGACAAGAAGCAAAGTTTGTATCCTCAGCAGCTTTTAATGAACAAGTGCTTGTATTTAGAGCATAAGAATAAGCTGTCAGGAGGAACGCATGCATATCAAAGCTGTTTTGCTATGTATCTTTAAATTCAAAGGTGCAGTTGATTGCGCTTTCATGCAGTTATTTAACCAAATGAGTAGCACTGTGCCCCGTAAGAAGAGATTTCTAGGACAACTTCAAGTGGAAAGGTTCACTAATGAATATTCAGATAGGCACTTGAAAGGGATTTTAGAGGAAGGGGCTGTAAGCGCAGCTCCAGTTGTTTATGACACTAGTTGCTGAATATGTGTTCTCCATCATTAGGAAATATTTGCAATTCTACAGCTTGATTGTGAACATTGTAACATGTTTATTGTTTTAAAGAGTCTTTGAATATGTAGAGATGAAGGTAGAGTCAGTGTTGCCTATAGTTGTATTTGCAGGTTATTAATGGGTATATATAACAGTCTGTGTTTTGTGAACAAGAGTAAAACTGAGGCTGATCATTGGTGAGAGCTTTGTGAAATAAAAGAGATGCCGAGCTTGGCTTATTGCTGTTGGACTAAAGCGTCTGTGTGACAGCGTATGTATGACGTCACCCACATGTTTTTGAAGAGCCGTTTTGAAGTTCAAAATCTGTGTGCCATGTTGGTAGTTCCGCTTTTTTCTGACCTAAGGCAGGAATGATGCCTGGGTGCTCAAACAAGCCATCTTTAACAGTACCCACCTGTTAGTAAAAGCGGCCACACTGTTAACTATGTTAACTTAATTACAGTAATAGTAATATAATAATAAGTAATATAATTATATACAGTAATACAATTTGAAAGGGATACTAAACTAGCTGAAACTAGCTATAGAGACAAAAACTGTTGATGACAACCAAATGTAATACTGTATTACTTTATATATATATATATATTGTGCAGGTCATAGTTTGTCTCTAAATTGTCTGTCCTGCCAAAATATACAATCTTAATCTCATTATAAATCAGTGATGCTCAGTGATGTTTTGGCATAAGCTCCTCAGTGTTGTCAGTTCTGCTGATATCATATATCAATCAACTAGGCTATGGAATCCCATACAATTCTCATTATATAAACACAATGTAATCCTGCTGTTGCTGCTCTATTTTTACCAGCACCAAAACAACAATCAGACTTTCATTTAAAATGTGAACAATTGTCTACGTTTTCCTTTGAAAAGCTGCACACTTTGCCTTACTGTTGGAAACCTGTCCTTTGAAGTGGCTTCACACAGCAGGAGAAAATAATCTTCTAGTCTTATTAGAATTAATCATGCTCTTTGCTGAGGTGGCATTTTGTCAAATGTTAAGCTCAGGGCTGGAAAGCAAATCAAAACCAAAAGCTTTCTTGCAGAAGATTTGGGCCCTTTTAGGTTCCATTTACATGATGAGCAGAGAGAGTAAGACTCTCACAATTAATTTCCTGCCTGTGAAGTAATCACATTCATCCTATCAAATCGCTGTTTAAGGATTAAAGAAGGCTGCAGAGAGACTCTCATTGTTATGATCAAGAAGCTGTATAAAATATCTCCGGGTCTCTAGACTTGCTAAAGAGTGACAACATTCACACCACCCACAGCCACATTGCTACATGTTGTTGGGTGGATGGCTGACTTGAGACAGCTGTACTGCCAGTGATGGTGCAGTGATAGCCAGGACACGCAGTAAACATGTATATGATTTGCTGCTGCCGGCTGCTCGGCTTAAAGTTCACTTTTACGACTTTCACACGCTGCCGACCAGAGAAACGAGGCCATTGTCAATGGCAACAGGTTCTTCCTTTGTGGTCTGTGGTGTGACAAGGTTTGTTATTTTCAGCATAATGCGCTACCCTCATCACAAGCGAAAACTGCACGTATCAAGGAAATCATGATATCATGTTTCCTCAAGGTGTATTTCAAAAAATGCAAACCTCTGTCTATTCTAGTGTGGGTAGTATTCAGCATTGTCTACACTGCCTTTGAGTCGTGGGTGACTTGGGATCTGGAAGTCTGGTGACTCGTGTTCTCCAACACCTGACATTATTTCACTTCTGTGACTCAGTGCAGGCTTCTGCTGCCTGATTTACATTCTGATGTGGAACAAACGGCTAGCAGCCCATTGGCTCTCCTTCATCAACAAAAGCTGTTTGTATCTACCTCTGTCTGCTTCCTCCATCCTGCATTCTCTTTGTCTTTTTTGTTATTATGTCAACTGGTTTAGTCTGGGAGTCTGGAAGGTTCCCAGTTCAAACTCTGGCTGGGGCCTTTCTGTACTTCCTTACACAGTCCAAAGATATGCAAGTAAATAGGTTGACTCCAAATTGCCCTGTCCAGGGTGTACCCTGCCTCTCGCCCAGTGTGTGCTGGGATTGGCTCCAGCCACCCTGATAAGGATCAGCACTTATGGAAGATGGATGGATGGTTTAGTCTGCTACCACGCAGCTCATAACATTTTAGTTTTTTTTATCATGAAACTGTTTTGAAAATTGTTTTGAAAACACCCTGAAATATTAGCTAGTAAACCAAATTACTCATTATTCTTAGCATCAAAAGCAAATATAAAACTGTAAAGATTATGCACTTTTGGCAAGTCACTTCATAATATTTTTATTCTTACATTTTTACTGAGTGAGCAGGCAACTGTCTACTCAGTAATAAACATGCCTGCTTTCTAATGCTGCTAAATGGAGCGCACCTGTTGGTTGCTGATGCTGTTATCGGTATTAAACATATTTGCATGAACGAAGACAAAGAAAACCCTGATAATATTAAACACGTTTGATTTTAAATTAACATCTAGATCAGCTCGGACTGAGTTTTATGACCACATTACACCAAACAATCAAGATGCCGGGAGCATGCTGCAACTCGACAAAACTCCGAGGATTTTATACCAAAATTGTAAATTTGTCTGTGACACTGAAATCATTTGAAAAGCTGCCTGGAGTAAGGCCAGCATTAGTTACTTCAAGTATTCAGTATCTTTTCTGGCTAAAAAGTCTTGAGATGTCCTTGAGGTTACTTAGCATAACTGAGTCCCACGCTTTACAGACATGGTCCTAGTTTTTTTGTGAGGGTGAGGCATCCTGGTGTGGGAGCTTTCAGTGTACAGTCTGATTTCATTACTTTTGTTTTGCTCGTGTTCAATTGTCTCAGACTTGTTGGAGACTGAGGTGCATCAGATCTTTCCTTGACTTGCTCTGACAGTTACTGTAACTGCTGTGCACCCTGTGTGTTATGTTACTATGATACAGAAACATAAAATATGAAAATCTACATACTCAGCTAGCGGACTGACATCTAAAATTTAAAGATAATTTAAATAATAATAATTTAAACAAGTCATATGTCTATGCCTGTACTGTATGTACAATTGAGAGCACAGTGAACCGGAGTCACACCTGGACACACACCTGGCCAATAAAACGATTCTGATTCTGATTGTGTTAGCAGCCTTTGGAAAGCAGAATACACTGTCAGCGCTATTCAGCTCCCTAATTCTTACCTGAAAAGAACTCAATGACAAATGAATCATCACTATGTGAACGACACGCAGCAGATCAGATAATACGCTATGTCTCACAATGTGTAAGACATACTAACGCACAAAGTGCGACTCTGTCTTAATGATTTGGCATTATATTTGTTAAGTTAAATTTGAATTGAATTTTCTCAAAATAGTCCAGCTGGAAGGACTGTGGAACAACTTGGCTGCAGCCTGCCTTGACAGTAATTACAGCGTGAGTGTGTGAGTGTGTGAGTGTGTATGCGCTTCTGCTTGTTTGTACAGTAAGTGTGTGGAGAGTGGGGCTGGCAGCTCAGATAAAGCCCGAGGCAAGGCCCCTTGGAGAGAGGTGTGGGTGGAGGGTTGTGCGACTGCAGAGACAACCTTTCAAATAAAAGCCACTTCCCTGTGAGGAATCCAGGTGAGCATACATATATTTTCATAAAAAGAGACTTGAAATGCAAATAGACATTTTGCATTTTGTTCAGATCCACCACAGCCAATAGGCAGGGTATAGTACAAGATAATCTAGTTGGTGGTGCTTATTGGCCTAATTTTTGTACCACAGAATTTAAACTAATGCTGAAATACATGTGAACATATTTTTTATTCCAGTTTTTCCCACATTTCTACAGTCCGCTGTCCTGGGTTTTCAGTTAAATTGCCATCTTCTGCTCACTCATAGCTGCTAGGTAGACGCTTAATGATTGACCAATCGCACGCTTCAAAGGTGACTACAATAAGTGCTCATTCAGTTGGTTTTCTCAGTTGTCTAAATACTTGAATTTATGTGAATCAAGGTTAATAACTATTCAGCCAATCACTTGCTTCAACAGTAAACTACTATGTGAGGAAGTGCCAGCTCCCTCACTGTCTGCTGGGCCATCTTTGCTATGTTACAATGTTATTTTATTTATTTAACTGATTCACCACCGTAGGTAACCTTTTATGGATGCCATATGAAATAATCATTTTACAATGAAGTATGACTGTGTTTTAAGAAACTCTCTACTAGGGTTGTTGCTTTTTACAGAAGTAAAGTTCAAATCAATTAGTTAAGTTAAATTACTAATCAGATTGGTTAAATCCATTGACAACTATAGTGATATTCAATTAATAGCTTAGATCACTTTCAAGAAAAAATGCTAACAGTACCCAATCACATTTCAGAGATTTTAAGGATTTGATGCTTCTATCTGTTTTATATCACTGGAATTTTAAAGACCAAAAGATTAATTAATATTAATATAGATTAATATTAAAAACAATGAAAATGGCAACCGTACGTATTTGTTCTGAAAGTTAGTCATGCAGTACGAAGAGACATCTAAAATAGCTTACTTCTGTTCTTTACTGAGATGTGCATACATCAGCTACAAAAGGATGGTGATGATCAGATTGTCATGAGGACCGCTCCAAAAGATTTTTACATCTTCTTTTAATTGAGCTGGCAAAGTTTGAGTTTGAATTTTTAGGCCAGCTGAGAAAATCTACATGGGAAAAAGATACGAGTAACGAGTAATCCCTCAACAACTCCTGTCATAAAGCAGTCCAGTGCAGCTGTTCGGTTGCCACTTGTAGTAGACAATACAACAGATGGGAAACACTAGACAGAAAACTTGCAACACACGCAGCAGCTGGCGTGCAATACATTGTGTCACTAATAGAATGTGTAGTAGTAAAACTCCAGGCACATCTCCACTGAATTCAAGGTGTCATTTAAGAATTTATATTTAGGAAACATCCCTATCTATACATCTGTAACATGAAATGATTTATATGCCCACTGTTTGCATTCTCTGTATGTGATTTATTTTCCCTCGTGATCCGATAGAGCAAGTGATGCATGCAGCTATAAATCCTTCTCCTCCGTGCATCCTGACCGCCTCTGCTCTCATGCAAACACTCCTTCACTCGATTCTCACCATAGATAGTAAGGAGGTTGGGGGGGGGCAGCAGTATACAAAACAAACACTCACACACCTCTGACATATTCTGTTCATGCAGGGTCTCCAGGCGGCACAATATTCCGGCAAGGAGGATTTTTAATCTGTTGTTACGGCTCTGCTTACTACAGTAAATTACATACTCATTTGAACCTCTGTGCTGTCTGTGACTATGCTTACTTGTTTGATAATTAATCTGCAGTGTGAGCTATGTGATTTCCATCACTGATGGAGTATGTTTGAGCTTCACCTCCGGGAATACCCAGATGTTAATTGTATACATTCTTTGCCTCAGTTGATGCGTAGCACTGTGCACTGAGCTGAGCTGAGGCCGATGCTAAAATGAATAAAATCTGCTCCCACTTTCTAATTTTTGCTAATTTCCTTTTTAAGAGGAGGTAAACAGTTATACTTTGTTGTATTATCATCTCGGCTGGTTTGCAATAGATAGTGACTGTGAAGGTATACCCCAGGGTATTGTGAAAATGTTCTACCATAAATCATTCTGACATTTAAACACGTCAATAATATCTCTGTCATTCCCTCTCTTGCCCCATATGTTATATGGCAGACTCAAAGTGTAAACACCAGAGAAACAGAGGTGAAACATGCAGTGGCAGGTGGAGATGAGAGTTAATCCAATCACTTTCATTGTTCAGGTGATTCTACACTTACTGTATAAAAACATAGTTATGCATATTCCATATCTGCCAGAGCCCCCTATATGTTACACAGTGGGTCTTCATCTCAGCTAATGGGTTTAGAGGAGCTGCTGAACATGGCGGAAATTTATGGCACAGAAAAAAATAGCACATTCTTTCTTTATTTTTTTTTGTATCATTTCTGTATGTCATCTGGTTTGTCCTGTAAATCTAGTGTTTTCTTGTTTTGTGCTTATGTAGGTAAAGGATAAAAATCAAAGAAAGTACTGTAAATTGACAAGTGCTGATTGTAATGACAGATGGATGAGAATCAACAGTGTCTTATGTGTCCAGCAAATTTTTTGCAGATCTATTTTTTTTATTCTTTTGCCGTAAACAAAAATGTAAAAGCAATTTAATAGCATGTAAGGCTTATATCACCTGTGCCTATGGGCTATGATGGCATCCACACTCCCATACAAGCGGAAAGGGCAGATTTTATTAAATTCACTTTTAATTTCCATTTTCGGCAGAAGAAAATAGTTATCCTTGATGTGAAAATCCTTCAGCAGTCACCTTTATATGAGTTAGTTGACTGAATACAAATCAGCTGAGCTTCTTAAACATACAGAGCTCTAGTGCATTAATATTTGTATTTCATGAAATGAAACTTAATCCATGACTAGATTGGGCACACACCCTTTGACATTTTCTGTCTACGGCGGCAGATACCTGAGGTATTGAAATTCCCCATCCAGCAGTGATTAGAGGATGGACAGAAAATCTATTTCTCCAGTCATTAATGCTACCTTGCCGGGCACCTCAATCAGGTTTTCTTATTAGGCTTCGGGAATAGAATATTCATGTATAAGTTGAATATAATCGTATTGGGAAATGAATAGGACAATTGGGAGCAGGATTTGCATATTTTGCCGCTAAGATGTTAACCCTTATCAAGTCAGGAAATAACATGAATTATTTCAATAAAGTCCCAAAATACCCAAAAGGGATCCAGCAACACATGGCATCTGTTTAATACATGAGCTTTGTATTTTGACACACATGCTCAACCAGCTGTTGCCCTTATTGGAGTGTCATACCCTCTAACTGTGCTGTTATTTTATAGTTTTTTTACGGGCTCCATCTTTTAATGAAGTCTTACAGTGATTGTGATTACAGCTGCTCTCCTAGTCGAGTGGCACTGATTATGAGTCGCTTTGCATAAGAGTCTTACAAAATGACTATAATGTGAACGTGAATTAGTGTCAGAAGTGAGGACGATAGCAGGGCCAAAGCTTTTCTCTGGAACTTGAACTGTGTTCATTTCCAAAATATTTTACTGTATATCCATTTTGACAACTGGAGTTCAGTCTCCAAATCTTGTGAGGGTAGGTGCCACTTTTTCATGTGAAATTGACTTATTTTAGAACAAAACTCTTCACATGCTCAGTGCCGTGTATGGAATTAAATTCATCCTCTTGTGAAGTGTATGAAGTGGATCAAGCTGACCACTCACACTCACAGCATCAACCCGAAAGTGTCTGTATCCCACATTCGTTGTCAACACCATGTCAACAGTACAAATGTTTTGGCTTTTAGATGGCTAGCTGACAAACTTGTTGTCTGTGTTGATTTGAGAGCAAACACTAGCTAATTACTTAATTACTTACTGTGGGGTCTAAATATAGCAATGTTGGTTGTTAAGCCCGTTGCCCGGTGATCTGAGGTATGATCTGATCTGATCTGATCTGATCTGAAGTGCTTTATATCCATTAAATTGCTGTGGATGTGATGCCAAGACGTTTCTTCAAACACCAACTTCCAATGAAAAGCATGCAAGATGCAAAAATAAAAAAAATTTTTTAAAAATCCTCAGATTGCCATGAAATTAATGACCTTATTCATGCTCCACAGATGATGAACTCTTACTCTCTTGTAAAACATTCAAAGCTATCTGATGGCTGTAGATACTCAACATCTACAGGAGGAAACCTAACCTGGCCCTGACTGTCATGACCTGTTGACCTTTTCTCTATTTCATGGCAAAATATGTCTATGTGGACGGACAACTTAACATAACAATGCATCATAACCAGGACTATTTGCTCAACACCACTTCTCTGGCTCCCTGTACTAACATAACCACTCACATATCGGACAAATCACACATATCAAGTGACACTAATACAAAAGGTAAAAGAGTTGCCGAATCTACCAATCTCTGCACACGTCTTCATTCCATCTACTACCCTACACTTGTCTAGGAAGTGCCTGTAGTTCCACTTTTGAGGAAGAAATTTCCACTTCGTTATATCAGTTGTAACAGTGAACATAATATATCTTCACACATAACATCAATGCAAAAAGTGAAAAGTATCCAGTGAAAATCAATGTCCAGTGTGTACCCCACCTCTCACCCTAAGTCCGCTGGGTTAGACTCCAGCCCCACTGTGACCCTGATTAGGATAAGTGGTTACAGATAATGGATGAATGTTATACAAATCAAATACTTACTGCATAAAGAAACTGTCCTGCAGAATCAACTACTTTATGTGTGTGTGTGTGTGTGTGTGTGTGTGTGTGTGTGTGTGTGTGTGTGTGTACATGCATGTGAGCAAGTAAATATACAAACACACATACACACACGGACACCCACGCACTGAAGCAACAAAAGAAACTGAAACCAAACCTAAGCCTTCATTTTTGATAATCACCAAACCCTGACCCTTTCTGTAACCTTAACAAAGTGCTTGTGTGCTGAAACCTGTGAGGAGGCTTGAAAAGTGTTTTTCAATGCATAACATCTATTATATTTCTTTCTTATGCAGGAGAGGCTTTCTCAAATACATTAGTAGTGAATGGAAAAATATGTATTTATTCACCATCCACCATTCATAAGCCATATGACTTAATAGCCAGCCTTTCATTATTTGCTTCCGTTCAGAAGAACAGAAGAGGTTCTTGTGGAAACAAGCCAAAATAATGCTTTTAAAAACCGAAGGCAATGCATTCACTTAGTTTATTATTTCAAGCCCCGTGTAATATTCTTAGCAGGTTTTTTTTGTTTGTTTGTTTGTTTTATTATGATGATGTACTAGCTCCAGTAGTATTTCATTTCCAATGACGTCTTCCTGTATCATATACACTGTTAGCACTAAGTTGCATTTAATGCCAACAGGCGTTATTCTTTCTCGTTCCTTTTCCATGGCCATTTCCATTTTCTAACCTTTATAGCTCTCCGTTGTCGATACAGTTTCTTCCCCTGCTGATGACTTTGACATCTGCCTCGAGATTCTCTGTCTAATTTCACTGCACAGTAGTGTTGGACCTAAAAAAGAGCAACATTTTCATGCCCATATCAGGGAGCAAACTGTGAGGATTTTGTGGTACTTTCAAATCTTGCAACAAGAAAGTGTGAAAACTGAGGGTGTCAAACGGAGAGGTGTTATTTTTTTCATGTAATTGTGTGATTCATCCTGTTTCACATTTCTGCTCCATATCAGAAGACGCAGGATCAGTCAGTCGGTAGTGAGAGATCATGGTTTGTAGCACCTTTTCTTTAAAGTTTTTTCTTATGAATAAATGTCAGTTTTGCTACTCTGTTTCACCTACTGATATAATCCAATAGTGAATCAATTTAAGCCAACTAAGGACTTTTATTTGCAGTACTAACAGTATAAGAGGAGCTCTTTATCCCAATCCATAACATCAATAGTTCATAGCAGGTTTGTGGTAGGACAGGATTAGGGTTGAGTCTGATGTGCTTCATAGTGATACTCCATCTAGACATCCAAACCCTTACTTTACATCCATTCCAACATATCAGATTTCTTATCTGAGCATCAAACAAGAGCATTAAATCCAGTGTGAGTCAACCCCTGTTGAACAAAGGATACACATGGAACTCTACATCCTTTGTAGACCAAAATTTATCTTTAAAAGAAATTGGTTGAAAAAAATGGAAACTAAATTGCTGTAAGATGCATTTGCACCTAAATAGTATACATACATTGAATACAGTGTGTATGATTTTGAAACATAAGCCTTACAGTAATAAGCCAACAGCTAGAAAAGGTTTTGTTCCTCTGGAAGACATGTATGAGTAATTTTCTAGATATATCAACACATTAGTCTCAGCTGAGATTTAAAGAAGGGAAAGAAGTTACCCCCCACTCCAAAACACATTCTGGTGCTGCTGTTCATAACAGTTGAGTTGAGTTAATTTTGAAGATGTTTTCCTGTTTGTGTTGTGCAAACAGGCAGAGTTTACATTTGCACTGTTAAATGAAATGGATGTCAAATATGTTCTGGATATTGTCAACACTAACGACACGAGGCACAATTTTTAGTGCTACTCCACATAAGAGTCCAGTTGTACAAGTATTCACCTCACTTAAAGTCAAATGGCAGCATGGGTAGCTCATGATGCTGGTAAGCACGGGGCATGTGAACAATTTTAAAGTATAAAATATCTAAAATCTCTAATTATCACAATGCAATGACAAGTTTCTTTACATTGTAAGTCTATTCTAAGATCACGCAGAGTACAAAATCTATCTTGCTGAAAAGAGTTGAACTTGACATCTCTCTATGATGTAACCCAAACATGTCCAAACATTTGAGATTTGCTGTGTCATTCCATCGAGAGATGAGGATCTCTTAACCAAGCTGCTGCTGGTGTTTTATTGCTGCCCTGCTGTCAAGTTACTCCATGGAGAGTTAAAAGCAAAGCAACACCATGAATGCACTGATGCACATTTTGTTTTATTTTGAATCATATAGTCATCTTAATCGCGCATTTATTCTTAATGTTTATCTGACAATTTTAGTTCGTCCAGTTCACACATAGAATCGACACTTTACTTTTTTATTGTGCTGACTTTGTACAAATTGGATTCAAAGTCATTCCACATGCGCGTTAATAGAGCAATGCAGGAATAGTTGCCGACTTCGTATCTGCCCTGCTGATACTCTGCCCTGCAGTCCTGAACTAAACTGATCTTTTGTTGTTTTTTTGTCTTCAGTCTGGTGCTTTTAGTGTGTGAAACACTCACTCAATTGGACTGAGGTTATCTGACTGACTTGGCCAATATAGCTGCTTAAATATTTTCAGTGTTCTGCTACATTGCGACACTCCACAAAGGGCTCAAAGGCCTACGCTGTTAACTAGGGCATAACAAAATACATTGGCACCAGACCAAAGTCCAGATGCTGTATATACCGATGACACACAGCTGGATGTGCAGCATCAGCTGCTGCTGCAGCCTAAGTTGAAACAATTACGATTCCTGGAACTTGACCTACTCTTTCAGGGAATGGAGTCCTTTCTTAAATTCTGGATTTCACTTGCCAAATGTACTACATGCAAGGTTTCAAAAATGTAGCAATATGCAATAATGGATCTGTACACTTTGTTCCTCTTACTCTGTTATCTGACATAGTGAAAGTTTCAAAGGTAGCTTTCCACCCACAAAGCACTCGCAGAATGTAGGATGTGTGTAGAGTGGATGTGTATGTAGAGTTATATTATGTATGTCTGGCTAACCGTGAAGGATTATGATTAATACAACTGCAGAGAAAAACAGTTTCACAGTGAGAGAAAGCTGCTTTCGCTTTGCAGGTTGTGTGATGCACCCAAATGAGGAGGCAGACAGTTATTATGGGTTATGGCTTGTGAATCTGTATGTTAGATCACTTTAGAAAAGAGAAAACAAATGTAGAACAGGTAAAAAAAAAAAACAGGATGTAGATAGTGTTATATAAAAGAAGCTTTTATTTAGCTTCAGCAACAGACTCATTCAACCCCACTGCTTTAAGGAACGATACAGGAAATCGTTCCTCCCAACTGCAATCCGACTTTATAAGTCATCTGCCTCTGTCAGAGCCACTATTACAGAACTGGACGAAATCTACCTGTCACCATTTGCACTCTGTACCTCAACACTCCACTCCAATTACTGGAACATTTACTTCATATCATATGTGATATGTGCTAATATAAACCATATTGATATTATATATAACATTTATAACATATTCTTATCTTTTTGCACATTCTATTTACATATTCATATTCATAGTATACTGAAATCTGAAGTCTGAAATCTTTTCTTTATTTTCTACCAAACAAAACATCTATTCTAAAAACTGACCAATGCTTTCATATCAATAATCATAGACCTGCTGAGTTGTGTGAGATGCCACATGGAGACAGGAGGACCAGCATCTTGTATCAGTGAGCACTGAAATGGAAGCCTTTTGAAGATCACATTCAGAAGGTCATATGGGCTGCATGAGTTGTGCTCAGCCTCTGCGAAGAAGCACTGCCTACGCAAAGGTCATGGATGCTATACCAGTACAACAAAGCCAATGTGTCATCAACAGTATCTGTTTCTCTAAAATTTGCTGAAAGTTTGCATATGGATGGAAACCTTGCACTAATGTGACAGTAGACATTTAGTCTTGTTACTGCAGCAAAGCAAAAACATCAAATGCATTGATTTCTGTGCAACATAAAGAAAATGTGTTTTGAACAGCAGCTTTCATATTCACTACAATAACAATAACAAACAATAACAACGCTACAATCACAATTGCAATTTAGTAGAAAGATTATTTCTTAAAGCTTCAATCTTACTGTCCAGCACACAATCCGATTTTTTCAGCTGGAGAGAAATTCCCTTAAGGGGGACCGTCATTTTGTTTTGTTCTTGCTCATCATCACAGACAGCAAACCCGAGTGACCGTGGGGCAGTGCACTGTGGAAGACAAAAGGAGCCAGCAGAGCTGAGATTCGAGAGCAGTCAGACAAGGTGTCAGGATGACAAATACTTACACTGGCTCATCCCTACAGATCAGCAACTATGTGCAGTGACAAGAGGCAGGGGCAGACTGACTGCTGCTGTAAATGGCTCAGACAGCACTGAGACACCTGAGTGTACTTAAGTCTACACTCACACTGCAACTGCTGTCAGTCCTCACTCAGCACCCTGCTGCATCACCAGAGCTTTAACACACTGACAAAGGCAACATTGGCAACCTGTGTGATTTACTTTCCGGCACAGGCTGCCTGTATACACACACACACACACACACACACACACACACACACACACACACAGTGCACAGTTCAACTTTTGCTGGCAGTTAAAGATTTTCAGTGGATGATAAGTTAAATCACGTAAAACTAGGCTCAAATGAAGTTTCAAGTTACAAAAAGCACTGGTCATGTCAGAATCTTATGTAACAGAAAACAAATTATTTTATATTTAGCAAAGTACAAACTGTCTGGGTATGTAAGTTTTACATTGTCCTCCATTTCAAAGTTTTCCTAAACTTAAACTGACTACATAATACTCTAAGTTTGTTACAGTAACCATCAATTTAAATTAAATCTAGAAGCAACTGTGTATAACAAATGAATTTCAAATTAGTTTGAAAGACCAACAATCACATACTAACTCTTCACAGTGTGACTTTAATACACTTAGTGTTTTATATTATGTCTTGCATAAAAGCCTATTACCTAACATTTCTCAGCATGATAAATGGTATTGCATTTTGTCAGAAGTCTGTCAGAAAATGACTGGCAAAGAATTAAATGACCATATATAATGAAATTGTCCATGCAATCTATGCAATGCAAACTAATTGCAAAAGCAGCGTATTGAAGCTGCTGGGTATGAAGGCCAGTCCATTATCTTCAGTCTCACTGTTCTTAACAGACACAGAAAATGCAATCAAAGTAGTTGAGTAGATAATAAGTAGCTGACCACAACTGACAACTAATGTCTGATGATCATCAGAGTTTTATCAGCCTGAGTTTGATATCTCAGGTTTTTAAAATGCAATACAAATGTGCAGGCTTTCAAACTAAAAGTTTATGTAAACCTCTATAGACCATCTTTCTTTCTTTCTTTTTGGTCTTTTCAAGCTTTATTTTTTGATAGCGACAGCTGAAGAGTGACAGGAATGTGGGGAGAGAGAGATGGGGAATGCGGGAAAGAGCCACAGGTCAGATTTGAACCCAGGGCTTCTGCCGCAAGGACTGAGCCTTCACACATGGGGTGGCTGCTCTACCACTTGAGCTAAACACCATCTCCTATAGACCATCTTTCACAGCAGCCATTGACATGAAATAGTAGGGTCAACGGAGGTGTTACCAGTTATACTAATTAAGGTTTCATTCCATTCAGGTCAGACAGAGTCAGGGTGCTGTTGCGATGCATTTTCATTTCATTCATTCTCACTGGAAAAGCTCTGCTGCAATAAATGGAACTGAACCTTAATTAGTATCATTAGCTATAGAGACCAAAATTGTTTTTTATTTACATATAAACATATTTATTTCATGTTACTTTATTTCAGGCTGTGAAGTTGGACTTTTTAATATGGGTGCCTATGTAGACTGACTTGTTCTGTAGCCAGCCTCAATTGGCCATTTGTGGAACTGCAGTTATTATTTCATGTCACAATAGCTTCTGTGAAAAAGGTCCATTGCTTTCATTTTTTTTCAATCTCTCTCTCTCTCTCCTGTGAGTTCCCCAACTTTTTAGAAGTTTAATACTTAATTGCTCGAGTACCCCGTCAGTTTGAAAAGAAGAAACACTAATTAGATTTGAAAGATTACCAAGCAGCAACCTCCATGGCTGAAATAAAGCCTATATGGAAGTGCCAAAAACTGCATGTCCTCGAGCGGCTGCATGAGGCTGGCTATGGATGCAGGGGATTACATAATTAATTACTGTATTTTTAAGCAGCAGATTTTATTTAAAGCAATTTTTTGAGAGCCAGGCAGTTCCATCAAGTGGATGTTTCATTTCTGAAAAATCTAACACTTATTAAAGGCTTATTAAAGGTCTGTCTGAAAAATCTGGTTTACAAGATGCTTCACACTGTACATTTCCTGTCTGAAGATTTTTTTTTTTATGGCAAGATATATGCTCCCTTAAAACTCCCAGTTAATGAAAACCTGTGGAAATGTGAAAAAATGGAACTGTAATTTCTTAATGTGCATACCTGTATGGACCTGTGCAATGGTTACAATGTTTTTAATTAATGCAAAAAGAGCTCCCTGAAAACAAGTAATGATTTAGGAATTGCAATTACTTCGATACATATTAAGCGAATAGGGGTACAGCAGTATTCGAATGTATAGTTAGCTTTCTAACACACACATGCACACTTACAGAACAGTGTCACAGATGCAGTGTGAAACAATGGACAGACTCATCCCATCCACATCGTGTAGGAGGGCTCTGATTCTTGGCAGTCCGCGTTGTGAATACGTGTGAGAATACAAGGCAATGACTCAACACTCAGATACTCCACAGCTAGCGTAAACGTGACATACATGACAGGAAAATGACTTAAACATAAGCAGGTAGATATCTACTGTGTTCCCTTTGAAGTGAACAAGGCCAGGTGCCCTTTATTACAGTTTCTTTGATGCTTGTAACTCTTAAAAAGCATGCATGTACATTCCAGCAGTTTGAGCAGTATGAGCAGTTTGAAGCTGCCTCCAGAAAATGAAATTAGGGGAAAGAAACTATTTTGGCTGTCACTTTGCAGATAACTTCTCTGCATGTTAATTTGCTATGGACTCATTCCCGCAGGAAGTGCCATAGTCTAATAGCAGGCTCTTGTGCTGTGATTGGCCGCTGGTGATGGCCGTGGGAGGAAGTTGATATTTCAGGACACAGCACATAAATCGGATTAAGTCATAATTGACATGTTTACTGGGGTATTTATAGCCTGCATTTGATTGGAAAGTGGGGAACAAGGCTAAATTCACGGTCCAATTACATTTGAGGATAAACTCCTGGGTATGTGTGCCCACACTATCATACAAATCTGATTTGCATCGCTCTGTGCTTGAAATGAATTGAGGGTGACCTTGAAAAGGTGTAAGTAAATGAAATATATATCTTGCAGCTGTAGTTAAATGAATGACCACTTCTTCTAATATAATAAAATCAGATACAACTCTCTTATAGCCGAAGACGTCACATAGTGGGACTACAAGTCATTGTGTAATGTAAATTATACATTTTTGGTGTGTCATTTTGCCTAAAAACATTTTCTGTGTCAGGAAATAAATTATTTTTTCACAGTAAAATACAAGCTACAAAGGAGTATGCTCTTTAAGTTTTCTGCAACTCTTCAGACTTTGTCATCCCTTTGGTGTGAAGTGTTACAGACCAGTCTTGTGGTAAACATTAGCATGCTGTCTGTACTGTACCTTATGTTGCTTTTCACTTTGTCTTGTTGTATGTGACACTGTTGTCTTTATCTGTCACTGCTTGTGCCAGCCACCCAGTCAGTGCAACACTTATTTGTCAAAACAAAAAAAAAAAAAAAAAGGTCCAGTGAGTAAAATAGAATAGATGTCAAGGTAAAAGGAAGTAATGCTTTTAGAAATGGATTCGCCTTAAGTGAATTAAAACCATGTTTTTTGTTTGTTTGTTTGTTTGTTTTGTTTTGTTTTTCACTTATGGCCTTAATGATGATATTTTAACACACATAGAAAGGACACTACCTATGACACTACCACTCACCAAATAAGTACAAACTTGACTGAGATCTGTATCATGTATGACAAGATTGACAAGATAGACAAATAGACGTGTGTGTTCATACGTCAATTGTAAAATTATACGTGCTATGGCATTTTAGGTATGTGCACTGTTTCACAATTGTACTGCTCAATGAAGGGTAGAGATTAGTGAAATGGATAGTAGTGTTATTTGTATGAAAACAAGGCAGATTATTACTTTTCCTATCACTGGTCATCATAGTCTAGCTCCTGTAGGAAACATCCAACAAATGCTCTTTCATAATCAAGTGTTTACACGGAACACATGCACGATAGTAAAACTGTAGAGCATCAGATCTCTTTCCCCACGCTTAATTAAAGCTTCCCCATTTCATTACTGGGGCAGATTAAAATAGCAAAGCCACAGTGTATGTTCCCCCATCAGCCCCCACATCAAGAGCTGGCAACTGAGCCTGTGGGCAGCACATGTGAAAGACTCATCTGCTACTATCCTTTTACCCTTTGATGAATTCACTACATGGCAAGTAAACATTTCACCCTTTTTTCTTATTTTCCGATAGTGATGACGCACATTGAGAGTCATCACAGGAGGCAAGCCAGGCAGACTGTGCCTGAGAGAGCGGACACTCCTCTCAGGCACAGTGGTGCTCACTCCCCGAGAGTAACGCCTGGTGACATGGCTGCTGGGAGACTGGACATCTTGGGGAAGAAACACAAAGTCCACAAGGGCTGCCTGCTATTTCGTGTGCTAAAACAAAATGTCAACATGCTGGCTGAGACCATGCCCCTGCTCTTTACTTGAGGGAGTTTCAAATATTTTTATGTTGCTGTGCCCCAAAAAGATACACATTAGGCCACAAAGTTGCATTTAAATAGAGTTAATCCCTTGATGTGTTTTTTTTGTTGTTGTTGTTGAATGAGTGCTAATTTATGCAACGGTGTTCAACTGACTTGGAAAGATACTCATTGTGAATGAAAAATATAATAACAACTCCTTATGCTCTAATTTGGTAATAGTCACAGCAAATAATTTGACAGACAGCAACATGTAGGAATTGGCCAAATGTACGGTCAGTCCAAACAAGCAGATGATTTTTAGAATATTGTGTGATGACATGATAGTATAGAATATTATAATAGCTTTGGAGAAATATGGCCCTGATGACAAATTAATGCAGGTACAAACACAGAAATGCTACTTTTTTCATACCATTATACGTACACAACAAAATGTCCACCAGGTTTCTGCTTTATTTATTATGATACAGTTAACCTCATTTTGTATGGGAGAACCTAGAACACCTTTGATGTTTCACTGCTACCTGTATGGTTCTAGCGATGGCAGGGTCAGTCGGTACAATCCACCTCTGAATATCTCAACAAATGTTTACATACTGTACAGTACATTCATGATACCAAGAGGACTACTCCTACTGACATTGGTGATGCCTCAATTTTCCATCTAGTGCTATCAGCAGGTCAAAGGTTGACTTCTGTTTATGACAAACACCTGCAGACATTCCCATCACCCTCAGCGGTACTACTTACTTGATGTTAGCATGATAAATCCTAAACTAAGATGGTGAACACGGTAAATACTACCTGCTAAATATCAATTTGTTAAAGGCGCTAGAACAAATATTTGTATGATAACTATCAATTCAGTGACTATGGATCCCTCGTCGTGACGAACAGTTAAATAATTATCACCCATCTGGTTCCGCTCAGCTCTACAGATCTTTAGCTCGTTGTTTTGTTTGTATGGCCTGTTGCTTTGCTGCTTCGGTTCACTCTTACAGCTCTCATAGTAACATTTTCAACTACAGAGTATGATGTTTCGAAACAGACGTTAAAGGAGAGTGAGTATTTGCGAGATACACAGCTCCAAATGAATGCAAATGTTGCTCCATTTGCTGGAGGTGCAACTGTTTGCTAACAACCTCGCCATATCAACTTAAAAAGTGAAGTGAATTTATTTTTAGGTTTAACATTGTTCTTGTGAGTATATTAGCCTGCTGATGTCAGCATTTAGCTGAAATGCTGTACCTAGTTACAGCCTCACAGAGCTGCCCTGGCTGAGACTATCAAGTTCTGTTTGTAACAAACCCACTGCCTTGTTTCATTGTTATCAAAGACTGAAGACAAGTCAAGACTTAATAATCTTTATTCACTTCTCTCTTCTGATTGAACTAACATGACATGCTTGTGAGCATAAGTGTCCATACTGGTTTGAGCATTTGAACTACACCTTTAAACCACAAGACACAACACATCACACACGTCACAGTCTATCTCTCCTGTGCCTCTACAGGATAGCTTTAGTCATGAAAGCAGACAGCTGTCGACCAGACTTTGCTCCAAGCAGATAGATTCTTTTTTGGGTCACCATCATTGAAACGTCTCCGGAGTTCTTGCAGTAGCACAACGGCCTTGCTCGTTCCTGGAATTGGCATTAATGTTTCAAACGCTTCTAGCAGGCCTTAAGGTGTGTCTTTATTCCTCATGATAGACCTACAGCCGACTCAGTCGACAAGGATAATGAATTTTGTACAACCAACTGTGTGCATCAGGCTTTTGATGAGGATATGCTCTGTGTTGCTCTGCTCTGTGATAAGACCTATGTGTATTGTCTCCTGTTTCAAAATGAAACAGAAGATCCTTCAAGTCTCAGTCTAAAGAACTAGAACTATATCAGTGAACCAGTTTTGTGTGCATGAATGTACATATATCATCTGAGGCTACCAACGTATGCCAAAGTGATGTTTAAACAAGTGTTTCTTTATTTACAAAGTGATGAAATGCTTTGCCACTTCCTCAGCTTCTTTCTGAAGGCACGAAAGTAGTCAGACAGAGCAAATCACAGTCCAGTTGTAGACAGATCAATCTCACACAATATAAAATAGCAGTTAATTACAAAATGATGCAAGACAGTGGTACATCTGTTTGGAGTAAATGTACAGTCAAAAATCAAAAATCGAGGTAGAAAAAGCACACACTGCTCAATTGATATGACACGGTTTCATACAGGTCACCAAAATGTTAGAATTGAAGTGTAGTCAGGAGGGAAGTGGCCACATCTGGGTTCAGAAGGAAGAAACACTGTTGACAAAATGCTGTCAATTGTTAAAATGATGCACAGTTCAACAGGTTTGTGTAAATGTGGAGTGAAACTGATGAAGGCAAACTAAAAAAGACCACAGTATCATGAGTTTTGACAGACAGTATTGAGTTCATTTTCAATTCAAGTGTGTGCTAACGTGTGGGTGAAACATGGAAACACAAGATGTCATTCACTATACCTATAATTCAAAGTGGCATGTGAGACAAATATGTTTCATGCAGATAGAAAAAAAAAAAACTACTTTCAGTTTCTTTTTATAGCAAAATACACTGAGGTTTCATGAATGGAAAATGTATTTTAAATCCATTTTCCACCCATCTCCATCCCCTCGGTGTCACCGCATTTGTGTGAAATATTTAAGTTGCTGCTATTAAACTTAGAGAGAGGATCAGCATCTATAAGAGGCATAAATAAAATTTAAATCTGGGACAAAACACCTCCACGAGTTCCACTTTCAGTTTGAAATGAATCTGGGATGTGCTCAAATGCATTTTAAAATGACACTGTGCAAAACAGATGTTTTACCCTATCAAACATCAATTTTGTTCATATACAGAAATTTATTTGCTTTCTGTTCCATTTGAAAGCCCTGTGATGATTGATTGTGTTTACATGTCATTTCCTTTGTCACTACATTATCCTACCATAAAACCAGAGCCTGGACGGAACTGTGGCATATGCACAAAAGCCATGTGTCAACTGGAATAGCCCATCAAACATGCTCTATGATTTTCTTTCCCAAAATAGAATGACAGAGTCACACACACACTGAAGTGATCGTGCGGTCTTCCTGCCTTTGCGGAAGGGCTATAGAGGCACCAACAGTGACTCCCGTTCTGTCAGTCTTTGTCTTATCTGCAGGACTGCTGTGCACACGTTGCCCTTTAAGCACCAAGTGTACAAGCACAGGACCATCATACCCCAGTTTTGGAGAGTCAGTATGAGCTGCTAAAGTACCATTCTTTAAACCTTAAGAGCCTCATGCACACCCACAGCAGACAGTCGGCGGTTGATGTTGCGATAACGACAGCGGAGAAGGTCACGATAAGTGGATCTCAGGTCTCGGTTGAAGAAGGCGTAAATGAAGGGGTTCATTAGAGAGTTGGCGTAGCCTAACCAGAGCAGCGTTCGCTCCAGCCAGATGGGCACACAGCTACACTCAACTCCACAAATAAAGGGCCTGGCAGTGGACAGGATGAAAAATGGCAGCCAGCACACAGCAAAGACCCCCACGATCACCCCCAGTGTTGTTGCTGCTTTCTGCTCCCGCTTGAAGATGGAGATGTTTCTGCGTTCACGATTCAACAGGCGGGACAAGGCGGCACACTCCTCTGCCACACCGGGTGGCTTAAGGCCTTGCATTTTCAGTGTTTCATTAGCCACTGTTTCAAGGCGCTCACGGCGCGCAAGGTCAGTGAAGCGGTGCTTGGCGCCGCTCTTGCGAGCGGCCCTAAAGATCTTGTAGTACATGACCAGCATGACCAGCATAGGGATATAGAAGGCTACAGCTGTGGAATAGATGGTGTAGCCAAAGTCTTGGCTAATGAGGCACACACCGGCAGTGTGGACGTTTTTGGCCCAGCCACAGAAAGGTGGCAGGGTGATCGAAGCTGACACCAGCCACACTCCCAATATCATCTTTGCCATCAGCTGACCGTTCTGCCGGGCTGGGTAGGTGAGGGGCCGCGTGATCCCCAGATATCTGCAAGGAAAGATGACAAAAAAGTATCAGTACTCACTTCCAAGCAGCTCTTCAACATGCGACTAAAGGCAGTTGAAGTTGCCTTGATATTTGCTGTAAAACCCTTGCCTAGAAACCTTGTCAGCATAGAAACTTTATCATAGCAAAAGACTGGTTATTCACTCACATATAACGTCCATCGAGATGAAACAGTGTAGTAGTATCAAATACATGTCCACTCATTTCAAAGATAGACATTTCAGTGAAAGGTCATACACTCTGTTATTTCCCTGGAAGGCCTTTAGCTGCTTTTCTTTGGCTTTTGAGGAGCTTAGCAGGTAAAGAGGAAGCTGTCAATCAAACAGGCAGTTCAAATAGCAGCTGGAGGTGTCAGAAAAATAAAATGAGGTGTGAAAGGCTTGTATGAATTTGTATGAAAAAGGGAAAATAGCCACTATTCTCACAAAATGATACATCTCAACGTGTTTTGGCTGAATACCCACAGCCTTCATCACCAACAAATGTGTCATTAATGAAAGCTGTATATTTGACACTCTGCTCTATTGTTAATCAAGATAAAAAGCTTTTGGCCAATTTGCCTCCACGAGGGATACAATCAGCACTGCGGACATCAAACTCAGCTCAGTCAGCCTTACTTTGTTTTTACATGCTGAATTTACATAAACCATGTCTGATCTGAAAGTGTTATTATATCTTTACACATCAGTCTTAATGTTTATAAAGTTATAAAGTGTGAAGTGTAAAGTTTCTAAGTTTTAGGCTTGATACAAATGGCATGGGAGTGTTTGGAATTTGTTCTTAATGTTCTGCTAAATTCGGACTGAAGGACAGGCATTAATTAAACAACTTGGTTGTCAAACATGCTTAATGCCAAAAAAATCCATTCCATTTTGGAAATACAAAGTAGAACTAATCCAAGTTTTTAGTTCATCACAAGCTAATTGGCTAGAAACTGCAGTCAGCATCTCTGCTGAATACTGGAGCTTCTTAACAACTGACAACACACAGTGCAAGTGGTATTGATCAAAATCAGAATCATTTGGAGAGGACAATGAGGCTACAATAGCACTGCATCTGAAAACACTGGATTATGGCCCCCACCCATCCACACACACACACACACACACACACACACACACATAAACACAGAGATCTAATGTTTTTGAGCCAGCTTAATAAAACTGCATAGTCATCGCATTTAGAATTTGCTATGACAGCAAGTGAAACATCTATCATTCATCAGATACAGGTGTCATTATTTTGTTGCCAGTTGCAGCTCATGTTGACAGGTGATGGTTTAGACCGTAAGCAACAGAAATGGGGAAAAAAAGTCAAAGTGCACATGTGTCATATCAGTCAAAAATAAACTCAATTTTTTGTTGCTTTGCTGGAAGTTAATTTTGGTCCTGAAAAATCACAAAACAGAGAAAGTGACTTCCATTTAAACTCAGGTGCAACACATTATTACATTATATACATACATTATACAACATACATTATATTGTCCTCCCTTGTGATCCCTTGTTCTCACTGATCTTATGTAGCCACTGCTACAACAACATCTTCAACAACTGTTCTGCATGCCTTTCAACCCTCACTTAAAATGTAAAACTTAAGCTGTGCAGGAGGGACTGAACACATCCAGATGAGCAATGTCAAATAGATACAAGACAGATCCTCAGATGGGTACACACCATGTTATGGGAATTCTTTGGAATACATAATGAAAACCCAGTAATGCAACACTCCTCTCTGAATGCATTATTCTATAATGAGGAGGGTGGCTGTGGTGCTTATTTGTGGAGATATTTGTGTGTGTTGGTGAGGGGGGTGGTAGAGGGCAGTTCTCCACAAAACTATGAGTCATCTTTGGCCCTTAAAAAGGCAGAGCTGTTTTCAGACGATATATAAAATCCTCTCTCCATCCTTGTGCAGACAAACAACTGCCAGGCTGGATAAGATAGCATTTTAACACTTCCACTTTATGTAGCTTTGTGCATATATTTTAACTGGTTGAATTGATGCAAGCATCAACAGCAACTGATGCAGACCTCCAGTTGGTTTCATCTAATGCATTTTGACATACAGAGATTAAACTGTACCAAATACCAAACACATGAAAATATGTGCTATATGTGAATAATGCAATGTGACATGTAACATAAATCAGAATTAGTCAAACTGCGATAATTTTGGGGTCAATAGGGGGCAGCAGCAACAAGTTATAAACACAACATTAACATATCATCACTTTTCAATTTGGTGAGAAATTGAAAATGGTGAGAAGTTGCTTGTTTTACATACTCAACCAATCCAGAGCAACATTTGAACAATAGATTTGTGTCTGTCTAATAATTACTCGCTGTATTTGTCTATGTTCTCCACAAACAGTGCTTGTGGATTTTTAGCCAAAAACAGCTGCCTGTGCGACTGAAAGCTACGCTAATGATAGCTTGGGAAGTAAACCTAAACACTAAAGTTAAAGAAACCAAAACAAGAAGCTTGAAGGTATTAAAAATCTCAGTAGAGCTGAAAGGAATTGCAAAATCAGTTTACTTTACTTCAAGCAACACCTCTCACATTAGTCATTTGATCCTTTGTTAAAATATAAAGTATTTATTATAGCAGCTTTGAGGAATATTGTTTTTCTGCATGGTATCTGCAATAAGCAATTAAATGCAAAATGCAAAAATATATGAGACTGAATATCAGGAGATTATTGAGAATATTATGCAAAATGCATAACATATTTAAGACAACATACCACACTCCTCAGGGGAAGCACAAAATCATGCTAACACCCTGTGGCAATGGGTTATTTTTAGTTTATATATATATATATATATATATATATATATATATATATAAAACATCTCCGGAGGATTTGGGACATATTCACAGCCGCAGCAGTCTTTAGGGATTACCAAGCCACAGACAAACAATGTGCTTGAGCTAATGGAGAATTCCATTACTTCCACTAGGCTCCCAGCTAGAGCATAGTAACTATTTTCTGCACCGAAACACTGTGACTGGCCCTGGTGAGCAGTCATCAGTCATCTCTAAGAGCACCTCTCGAACCTTTTATATCTGAGAGGGCATACATAGTGAAATATTTAGCAAGCTGCAGTTGGTTTGGGCAGAGGAATGGCAAATTTAGAAGTGGTCCTCGTAAAAAGAAAGTAAGAGGATGGGAAGGAAGTCTGTCCGTCCGAAACATTCCCCTGGAGAATCACTCATTCATCTCATTTCTGCATTTTAAAATTGTATGCCCTTACACTTTGGGGCGATTCAAAATGAGCATGTGAAAAAGTAACATGCTGCACATTTTTGGGAAAATATTTTTTGTTGCAGTGTAAATCAAGTGGGCACAGAGATGCAGACATCCTGTGAAATCAAAACATTTTTCTTAAAGTGAATGAAACTTCAGTGAGACCAATATCAGATCAAGAATATCAGATAGCTGCAAAACTTCTAGAACTTTTATGATTCTTTTTAGTGTAAATAAAAACAACAATATTTTTATTTCAACAAAATTATCATATTTACTCTGAGAGTGGAGAGCACCAGATATGCCCAGTGAGAGTTCTGGGATTTTCCCACATCAGACAAAAACCAGTCCTCAAGGAAATCTCCATTTCTCATATTCTATTTGAGGAACCTCAGTAAGACAGAAACTGAGCTGCTTCTCTCACAGAGCACACTGAAAAACATGAGCAGAGCTGCTATTTTCTCCTCTACAAAGAAGCAAAGGAGCAATCTCATCTGTTACGCAAAATTCAGCCATACTCTTCCTCGTTCAAACAAAAGGTTCTGTCTTGCCTTGTTCTTTGTTTTGACTTTTGTTCAGAGTACGGTTAGGATGAATGAGTGAAATATCAGCAATATTTTTTTCTCTTTTTTTAATAAAAAAACAAAACAAAAAACATTTAGTCTCTTACATAAGCCAAACTGAGTCATCCCTAGACAGACGTACTTCTTTCCTGAGATTTGTCTGTTACCTCCAGCCACAGGACTGCCGTCTTAGATCAGACCGGTGTCAAGCAGTCTATGAATAACTGTTGGCACTTCTTGTAGCCTGCACATAGAAGAAGGTGCTTGGGAATTGTCACCTAAGACAAAAGAAATATTTTCCAGAAAGTTTGGAAGTCAAAAATGTGTATACCTTATGATGAGGACTTATCTAACACAAAATAAAACCAGTGTTGGTCAGAGTTTACCCAAATTACAAAAACACATATTACCTCTTACCAGTATGTCCCTATTTACCCATAGATAGGTGCTAATTATTTCATTATTCAGTATCATGGCAATGGAGACATGACTGTAAAGAAAAAATAATTCTACTTCCCTTTCACATCATAACAGAACATGTAGCTAAACAATAATATGGTGTCTGTATCCAAGAGAAATAGAGAAAATACTTATACTTGAATCACCAACGCACATCATAAAATTAATCAGGTGCTCTTTTTTGTCTGTAGCCTGGCAGAACTTTGTTACAAAACAAACCAAAAAGCCGAAAGCAATCGTATAGTATACAGAGACAAACTGACACGTGTGGTGTGACAACCACAAATTTAGAACCAAGTGACAATTCATGATCAGATATACTGTATATATATTCTTCTACATACTAGGCTGTATTGCAAGATACTAAAATACTAAATGGTAATTTGGTAATTACCTGAATGAGCATGTCTGACAAAAATGATCTACCATCCTTAGCATGATTCAGAGTCTCTGACCATCTTTGGGATCCCTAAATAATTCCTGTTTCTAATCCCCCACAGACAGCACCCCGACTAACCTAAAACATCGTGTTTGGCCTGATACCGTTGACTATGCTTTAGTTGCAAGCTAAATGGTGAGTTATTTACAGAATCATTGTGTGTCACAGCAATAGAAATGATGGGCAGCTATTAGAGCTACAGTGATGAATGGCTTCCCCTTCCAACAGTCAGCGTGTACGGCGCTGTCAGAGCTGGGGTGTCCTTGGAGCAAATACCCCAAAGGCTCTATAAAATAGACAGTAGAGAATAAGTTTATAGAGTTGAAAAGATATAGCAGCTGAAAACCTACACATAACCTCAGCAACAAAATGTAGATTCATTCAGTTTAACCACAGATGAGTCGAGTATTTTGTAGTAGAAAATGAACTAGTTCTTTTAATTTGTCAACCAATCACACCCGGAAAAAAAAAAAAAGTTAATAGCTGTTGTAGGAGATTTGTCAAGCCTGCCATGATAGTGAGGGTTAAGACACAATAATCATCAATATAGGAACGATGGAATACATTTTTGGGTCCTTTAAAGGAGCATTCACAGCGTAAATCTCATGCAACTCTTTTGACTTTTAGTGAAGCAGAACTATGCTCCAGTCACAAAAAGAGAAAAAAACATCATGAGAGGGAATTGTAGGAACAGCAATCAGGTGAACTTGTGTCCTCTCGTCTCCTACGTAGATGTCAATAAATAACAGTGATGTGAAGTTGATGTGCCAGCAGTGCATCTCCCTGTCGTCTGTCTCGTCTTGTTAACCAAACGATAGCTGGGCAGTGCGTCTCTTGGTCTTGGTCTTTTACTAGCCGCTTCCAGGACTGTGTTCTGTGACCCTGTGTCTACAACTATTTAATGCATTTTACAGTATGATCGCCAACAGGCAGTGGTGTTCAGAGACTGCAGCTCAGAAAAGATCCATATAACACATGAACGTGTGTTCATATGTGTATGCACACAATTAAATTCACACTTTTTTTTAGCAGGAGCCTCTGTGGTTACCAGTCCAGATAACAAATACAATAATATATGGTCAAAATGGCACTCCTCATAGGTGCACAGAATTTACAGGACAATGATTATGTCTTGACAAGACAATATTTATTTTTAAATCTGTACTGTACTAGTAATGAATTGACATTGACTGTTGATTAAATATTGAATTCAAAATATTTAGCTGAGCATACTGGGCAATATGAATGTTCATCTCTCAGCAGTGACATCACACCCATTCAAGCTGGTGGGACACATGCTCCACCACTATTACTATTTATATGTAGATATGATGTTCAACAACGGTGCCAAAGCATGCATTGCACCCCCAGTTGAATATTTTATACACCTTTGAATAATACATGCCATTGTGGTAAAGGAACATCTACCAGCACCTTCAAATTTAACATGCTATATCAATTAAAATCGTTTAACACCCAGAGTAATTCTGGAGTCTTGTTGTCGTTCCACTGGAGACTCCAGGAAGTCATTGCACCAAGCAATAATCTGGCACTTCACCCCTGTAAAACTACAATATTTTGTTTTTTTCAGTTTGGTTTGATGCTGGTAAACAGGCAGAAGAAGACAAAGACACGCTGGCTGTTTCCCTCTGTCCTTATGCTAAACTAAGCTTGAAGGCAGCTGGGGATAGTTTCTAAGTAAAACATCTCGCTTAAGGTTTGGAGGTGAATAAAGCTACACACCGGCTGCATATATCAAACTTCTCGTCACTACCATTTTCGTCTCCTATTTTGAAAGGGCAACAATTAACTTTATTGTTCAGCTTTAACCCTTATTATATTAAATTTTACTCTATTATTGCTCCTGCTAGCTGTTTTTCACACGCTAGTTAGCTCTCATACTCTACAAGGTGAAAACACCACAAACCATATAACCTTCACCATGTTACATAACTAAATCTGCTACAGTTTCTATTGCTGCTACTGCTGACTGCTGTTTCTGGTTAACACAGCGGTCACTGCTGCATTACAAACCCACCACTGACATCTTGCCTTTATCTGTACAGTGTCCCATCACACGCATTATTTAACATTGCTCTCTTCTTGTATCAGCTCACTCTTTGGACTTCCTGTCCCAGCAGACTCTGAGAACATCATCTGGCCCTGATCTGGTGTTTTGACCCCTTCTTTTGGAAAATGGAAGCCTCAGAGCGCTTCTCACAGCTCTTTTAGTACTCAAGATGCTTTGAAGGCAGTTACACATATCTCTTGATCTGTCAATGTATTATACATCGAGTTGTGTGGCTACATTCATCCCATTACTAGAAGGTTTCCAAGCATGAGATGGATTTGTGATCGTGCAAAAACTGCTTTGGACAGAATCATCCACTATGTCATCCTCAACTATGTCTTCCATAATATACAATGCACATTGCAAGAATGTTTTTGACAAAGACTGGGATTATGCCTGGAGTTTAAATGTTTGGTTGAACGTTCCGTGAAATATAATAGACATAACTATGTTTTGATTAGTGTATAATCACCTGGAAATAAGTATTATTATGTTTTTGTTACCTTTGAATATAGTCTGCTATGTTTCTACAATACCTTAATTTTAATCGCCTGACACATAAACAACTTTTTAATCAGCCCTGTTATAAAATTTGCCAGTCAACAAATAACCAAGACAGTTCTGTGTTGCTGGAATCTTATCCGTCTATCTTGTCACATGACTTACCTTTACTTTCTGAATGCATTTCTGCCTGCTTGCTATGTTTACTTTTATTTTATTTTTCCCTATGTCATATGCTTAATGGACTTCCATTATGGTGGCAGCCATGGTAACCAGACTTATGATGCAGCTACAAAGCCTCTATAGACCTTCCCATCTACCCAGAAAATATGTACATGCATGTAGTGGGATATGCTTAGAAAGAGTCTTTATTCTGCCGAAGTCTTAGTGGAAGTCGGCAAATCTGTCTTCCCCTATTTTTCCTGTCATGACAATGTGAGAGAGTGAGTGTGAAGAGCCCCTCCATCTTTGTCACCTTCCCTTTGGTTCTATCACAGAGTGCACTCAGTCTCTCAAAGGACACCTCTAAAACTAAATGAGCTTAGAGGAAGCCTCAGAAGCGGGTTAGAAATCTAATTCTCCACTTCCTCCTGTTTTACTTATGACCTTTTAGAAAAAAATGTTGAACAATTTTAGTTACCAAGGATACCACAGACAGCTTGTCTTTTCAGCCGACTCTCTTTCTTTCCAATTTGGCATCCAGCCAGCAGTTATATAGCCGAAGTAGCTGTGCGGCCCATTATATGTCATCATTTCGTAGCTCAGCAAATGAAAAAGGACAGTGAGGAGGAGTTGTGTACAACTTGCTCCTCAGTCATTATGGTGTAATATAAAGTAAAATACTGGCCACTGCTCTTTTTCCTTTTTGTACTGTCTTTCTGACAGAAAGGTGTAAGAACACACAGTACAATGTAATTTGTTGCGTGTGAGGCTGCCTAACTGCAGGCCAGTCATGCTGACCCGTCCACTGTCGAAAAGCACCAACAACATCAGAAATGGACCACGGAGCAAAGAAAGAAGGTGGCCTGATCTGATTACTCATGTTTTTTTTTACATCACGTCGATGGCTGGATGTGTGTCCATCGCTTATCTGGGGAACGCATGGCACCAGGATGCACTATGGGAAAACAAGCCTGTGGTGTGACGCTTTGGGCAATGTTCTGCTAGGAAACCGTGGGTCTTGCCATTCACCTAGTTGAGACATACCACCTACCTAAGCATTGTTTCAGACTATGTAGGTACACCCTTTTGTGCAAAGAATAGCAGGATCATGCACCCTCACACAAAGCAAAAATACTTGAGGAATGGTTTGAGGAACACAACGAGTTCAAGGTGTTGATTTATACATTACTTAATATCTTGGTGCAGACACCACAGTACACCTTCACAGGTATAGTGGAGTCTATGCTTTGATGGATCAGAAATGTTTTATGGAAAATATGTAACCTATAAATCAATCAATTAAGTAGTATTCAATAAAGTAAACATTTAGATCAAACAAATGAGAGAAATGCACAAAGGTAGTACTGTATATTCAGCCATTTCAGACATATTTATTCAAGCAAAAACGGTTGACAGCTGCTCTGCTGCTTACATCAGCAAGACTGATGTGAATATTTTTCAAAATTCATCAAATATAATTCGATCGTGCACCAAATGACAAGATCAGAACACAAGATACACCAGACATGGAAATGGAATCTATGTTCCTGTATGAGCATAGGGTGCACTAACTGGACAAAACTATGACTGATGACAGGAATATCTGTTACAAGGGCAATTTTACTGCTCTTTATTTTGCCTATAAGCAGTGAGAGGACGACAGCCATTCTAAGTTATTGTGTCTCTTTCTCCTGGCAAAGCACATCTAAATGTACGCTATCGCATTTGTACATTTCTGGGATTCATCTTTGCGCAGGCTAATTTGAAAGATAGACACAATAATAACATTATAGGTGAGCAAACACAGCTGTGACAACAAGGTAATACTACTCAAATAACTAATCTGGTGAAAGAAAGGTCACTGTTGTGTTGTCAGAGCAGTACACATAATGATGGGATCTAACAATCTTAATAGCAGCACTACACATGGGTTTGATATGAAGAAAATAAATGAAGGTGTATAATTCTTAACAGTTTCAGTACTTTTAATCACACAATCGTTCATCAGAGAGTTTAAGGTAGATTAAGTGACACTAAAATTATCCATCTGTTCCAGATTACTGTCTCCACATTCACCTACAATATAGTATGTTGAGTACTGAGCTTGAGTCAAGTCCTCGACACTCGGTGCTTTAGAGTATATATTGTGCACGCTGTCTCACTTGTCCTGCTCCTTTACAGACTTCCTCACAAAACAAACCACTAACCACAGAAGTCAGTGACAAAGTGTGCACACACTTTGGTAACTCTTCTTTTTTTCCGCTGTGGTGTTCACAGTTCTAGTGTTGACTGAAATGTCTCATCACCTATTGGATAGACTACCATGAAAACTGGTATCCACATTGTTGCCTCATCTTGCAGTATATACTCTAAATATATATACATATGGATGCACAAGATTGGTTTCTGGTTTAAAAAGGTTTTTGTCTTGTCAGTAAGTGTTTATTGGATCGTTCATACTGCCCAATTTGATGGCCCGTATAAACGGAGTGCACGGAGGAACCAAATACCAAAACTAGTGTTGCATAGTTATTTTGCAGCAGCAGCAGCAGCAGCAATGTGCTAAATGATCAAAACATATCATTTGCAATCCACAGCATGATGTGTGTGTGATTGTATATACCTGCATCAACAGGAAACCCATTTTTTCACTGCCTGGTAAATGCTTGCTGGCCCTTTGTTTAATCTTGATGAATAATGGCCCCCTCCTTTGTTATGCCAAACAAAAAGTATGATTTATGCCACACTAAAGTCAGCACTCAGCACTTTGCCCTTTTCCTCTTCCTTCCACCAGAGATTGTTGGGTAAACATGGTGACAAGCTGGGAATAGCAAAATAAAACTCAGGTCTCTATCTGTGTACTGGTTACTAATCCATAGCATGGAAAAGTGCGACACAGTTGCTGACATGAAAATTGTTCATCCCCAGCTTTTCAGGAATTTTTCAGGTTAAAGTTTTTAACCATTTTAATCAACCCTAGATTCATAAAACTCCTTAAAAACATCACTGTGTATATTTTTAGTTCAGGGAAGTAAAACATGACGAAAGAAGAGACATGAGACAGTGATTGAAATCATCGTCATCATCATCATCAGCCCAAAACAATCCCCTACATAATCTAATTTTCATTTGTGAAAGCACTTTGACTTAATATTTTCATTTCAGTCTTTGATCTATCAATATCAATGCCACTATTCAAATATGATGCAGAACTGGATCTGGTTCAAGAGCTCACTGATTAGTTAGATAGGCAATTCTGATTTAAGTGGCTCCCTACAGAGACAACCAATAAGTCAACAAAATAAATCAAATCACAGTCCATGTGCCCCTGTTCCATTTCAACACATGTCGCAGTTTCAAATATGGGGTTGGTCCTGCATTTGTCTTTGTTATACTGGACTGTCCCTCTAAATGTTTTCACAAATCTACAAGGGAGAATAGATAAAGTAAAAAAAAAAAAAAAAAGCATTGACATTAGCATTAAATCAAACCACTGCTTTTACCTCACAGTTACTGACATGTCTATAGACCTTTAATTTATTTATCTTTTTTTTTTTCCCCATGATGACAGGTGAGGCTCTGTCTGCCCTGCCTCTCCTGAGCTCAAATGATCCGCCATCTGTGTACACTGAACACTAACTTTTCTTTAGCTATTTGCAAATAAGGAGAATCCTTCCACGGAAGGACAAGGGTACAAGCAAACATAAAAATGGGATGCATGATAATCACTTAATAATAACTAGGATCAACGATGTAATGGTATCTAAGCAAAATATGTCTTGTGGGAGGTGGGTGCAGGAAATATTTGGTCATAACATGCAGGGTGTATGCCATCCGTCAATTAAATATGAGTAATTTACATTTTGAATGAATACTGGCCATGAGGTGTCATGAATCATTTGTGTTCCCTTTTCAGATAGCTCTGTGTGCTTTAGCAGATTGTATATCATAGATGCATTGCAATGCACTGCTTCCTATTGTATACAACAACAAATATGAATCCTGAGCAAGTTGAAATTTACTAAATATGGTAACTTCCATATGGCATGAATGCAGCATACCATGATGGACCCAGGTTGAAAATGTTTTTCGAATGAACAAACAAAGGTTGCTTTTGTGACAACTTCATAACTCTCAGTGACAATACTCTGGCAAAAGAACAATCACAAACGCAAAAGACAGACAACAAGCCACTGCCATAGTTTTGCTCTCCTTCCTTTGATTTTCTATTCTCAGACATCTCAGCTCCCTTTGAGTCCATTCCCACACACACCTGATCACATGATCAGCAGACAATTTGTCTCCCGCTTCATGTGCTTTGTAATAAAAGTCAAACAGACAGTCAAACATGATGTAAACTGAGCTGTGGTTAATACTACAAGCAGCACGTATCAATGATTAACTTGCCAAATGCCTTCTCCCAGCATTTTTATTTCATAGTGCACTGACATATTTTCACTGACAGCAGTTTTGCTCTAGAAGAAGTGCTTGTTTACAAGACTTGGACAATGATGTATTTTATTATAAATATTGTTTCCTTTTTAAATATGAGCGTGGTTTGTCTTCTCAATTCTCCAAAAGTTGTTGTGGCTTGTAACAATAAATGTGTATCGTGTGACCTTTAAAACCTCTAAATGTGCTCTCTGTAAACTGATCATGATCACAGGATTTAGCAAGTCAGTGTAAAATCTGATTTAGTACCCAAACAACTTTCTGCTCCAATTTAGGAGTCTTTTATAAACATGAACTATCTTTGATCTGAATGTACTGGCCTAACTGGAGATGCCCAACCCTCCACATTTCAGTGAGGTGGCCGACAAGTGCAAAGTGAAGAGTGCCTGAGAGAGCGGAGCTTAAGTGTCACATCACATTACCTGAGGATACATCAGCTACTGTAGGTCAAGCCATCTGTGTTTGCTGTGGGTGGATGTTCCCCAGCTGCACCACAACAAGTGCTGTTTCTCCTGGGACAAAGTTACGACGCCAACCTCACAAAAATATTATCAGGTGTGGAGAGCAGGTCAACGTGGAAGCTGCTCGTGAAGTTGGCTCATCAATAACACACCGCTTGACAGAAAGGATGTGAAGGCTGATGGCTAATGCTGCTGCCATCTAAATGCCCTAGCAAGCATGAAGCCTCCAATCCCTTGGAGAAGCTTATGGGTGTGATCACACCTAGACTGGATTGTTGATAATCTGACCCTTGGTTGAAATGTTTACTTTATTGCAGTTATTTCATATATCTGTTGACATCCCATCCATCTACCCCAAGTTAACTGGGAGTCAACTCAGGCTCTGTTTGATTTACTGCTAATTTAACTAGCCTCCTCCATTTCTTGAGCACTATCTTTTCTTAGACATCCGAGTAAGTACAGAAAAGACCTACCCTCTCTCCCCACTGTTGTGAATAAATCATTCATATTTGAATTATTGAACATACAACATATTACTCTCAGTGAAGGTAAAACTGATTGAAGCCAAAAGAGATAGTAACTTTTTAGGGAAGTGGGCATGAAAGCCTCTGTTGAAAGTACATGACAGAATATCTTGTCCTGGGCCTTTGTTTATATAACTCCCGGTTTATTCACTTCACAGGGCTCAGACTGGGCTCCTCTGCTGTGACAGGGTCAATGCAGTGGTGTGTTGGCTTCAATTCGCAGTGGCGATTCTCTATTTAAAGAGGGTGGAGGTGACGAATGGGTACTCATCCATAAGCATGGCTTTCACAGCCATAAATCAGAATTTGCACTTACTGCACAAAATCAATACAGCTGAAAAGTATTCTGCAGTTATTTTCATGTGACCTCGGCTACGTGACAGATAACATTTTCTTCAAGTCTGCCAATAGGTTACTAAATGGTTTCTGAACTATTAGCACTAAAATTACATGATATGCATTGATACCATGATATATACCACGATACTGAAAATATTATTTATATCGCCCGCCTCTAATATTAAGTTGCAAATAGTATTCGATCTCCTCATCTAGATGATGATTCTAACGTGAGAAGATTAAAACTGCTTCGAGCCCCTTAACCACAGTGAGAATGCTGTTTTCTCCCACCATTTGCAGAGACAGGAAATACTTCCTGTCTTCTAACCACTGTTACATTTTTTCATTCTCAGTCAGCATCTTTAAAAAAGTGTATATTTCTCTATGGACATGCACAACTAAATTGTAATAGCAACTAAAATCACTTCCAATGAGACACACCATGTTCAATGTACCTGTCACGGTGATAACTTACTTATTCTATTAAAAAAATGTCTTTCTTAGCTCGAAAGGGAGCTTTCTAAAAACATTTATCAGGGAGTGAGGCTCTAACAAAAGACACTATTGATTTGCTGTATGGGAAATATAGGATTCATAATTTAAAGTAATTTTGTCTTGACCTTAAGAGCAACGGTCATGATAGTTCACACTCTGCTGCATCATTTTTAAATATTCTTTTTTAAATATATATCTTGTCCCTCAACTGCAAAAGTCCATCCATTGAGTAACTCTTGAGACTTCCTCTTGTGAAGTAGTAGTAGTAAGTCCTAAGTAGTTTTAGTAAGTCTTCATTATTAATTTTTTGCCCCAGATACCCACATCATTTAATCTTGCACTGATTAGACTTGTGTCATAGTGGATGGTGAATGTCAGAGATAATGCCAGAAGATAAAAACAAGCTTGTCTTGATAGAGATCACCGCAAACAGTGTACATCTTGTGTGGAGATAAAAATAATCCTAAAATTAAAACTGACGTGCCATTTAAATGAACGTTCTATCAACAAGAAACAGGAAGACATGGGAAATCTTTGAACAGATTCTATGAACAATCCATGACAGTGGCCACAATATGAGATGAGGATGTAGCAGAACTGGTTCCATGCTGACTGAAAGGCCAGCTGATGACCTTTCAGTCAGACCCCTGACTGGGGGATGAGCAGCCACAGATCACATACAAATGACACACTGTCCATCCATTTTCAATAATCACTGAGATCTCTTTGACCTCTAACCTAACCTCATGAAGAGCTTTTCAGCCTCTACCCAACAAATCTACAGTAGTTACACGCCAACTAGCCAAAAACACATTCATGCATCTGTCAGCTTTACCGCAGCTGACGGATCACACTATATGACATCATGCTATCTGTGCTTCTCTCATAATATCATTAGCTCTTCAGGCTACTTAAGTTCCTTGCACTCAGTGCATGTTTCACAAGAAGGAAACATAGAATTCTGCGTGTAATGCACTGTGGTACTCAGCTTCTGCAGAACAGTGACACTTTCATTGTGGATTACAGTGGGAGCAGAGGGCGTTTGTGACAATCTCATATTGCCAGAGCTAATCAGCATTGGCTATATGAGCAGTGGCTAAATGAATGAATGTGAAATTGAAAGCAACTCACAGTGAGGCGTTTGGGAACCAATGTTCATAGGTAATTTTGGAACGATGTGTTGAGATCAGGGTGGTAGACCTCCAATTTATGTATGTAAAGAGCAAAGAAAAGAAAAGAAAAGAAAAGAAAAGAAATGAAATGAAAAGAAAAGAAAAGAAAAGAAACAAACAAATGAATTCAACGTGCTATAAATTAATTATACTCGTATACTCATATTCATTTTTTGGTTCAGTGATTTCAGCCGCACAGATAATCTGATGCCAAATGCCAAATTCCATTATCTTGCGCACAATTATTTCATGCGTTTATTACTTCATTTGGCACTTGATGTATCCCTACCCCTAGTGTACTTAAGTGGTTTAGAGAAGCTTAAAAGGCTATGTATGCGTCTTCTCTGCGTCATTTTAAGCCAGAGCGCAGTGCATGCGTAATTTTCGTGCCATAGTAAATTAATAAGCTTCAAAATCAACGCAGTTTTAGTTGCTTCGTCTGGAAACTTACCTATCGACGCTGATCACACACAGGGTCATGATGGATGCAGTGCAGCACATTACATCCATGCCGATGAAGATGTTGCAGAACATCTGTCCAAACAGCCACTTGCCCCCGGTGAGGTCCGTTACTATCGCAAACGGCATCACCACTATGGCCACAGACAGGTCCGCCACTGCTAGAGATACCAGAAGGTAGTTTGAAGGCTGCCTCAGTTTCTTTACCACGCATACCGCGATCACCACCAGCGTGTTTCCCATCACGGTAACCGCCGTGATGATCGCCAACATTACCCCGATAATGATCTTTTCAGGGCGCCCGAAATCCAGCAGCTGCTCCCCGCAAGACTCGTTCCACATGGTTGGGGGACTGATGGTGACGAGGACGTTGTACAGAAGCTGCAAAGTGCCATTGATAACTTCGGAAATATCCTCTTTCTTGTTAAGAGTGAGCTCAATTCCCGAAGTATTAAACATCACGACCACGTTTTCTCGGTAGGGGTGCAAGGGACGCCTCGCCAGCGCAGTCCAATTACGCGCATATTTGGTTATGTGTAACCTGCTCTCAGCTCCTATCCAGCGGTTTAAGATCGAGGCTATTACAGCTGTACCAGGTCAGAGCTGCCAACAACTCACTAGGGCGCTTGTGTGTTGGTTTCGTATTTAGGAATGATCCGTCTGAGGAAGTGCCATAGATGCTTGCTCCATCCCCAGAGGGAAAGTAACTCCTACCACTAAAGCTACTAAATGTACCACACACACAAAAAAAGAAAAGTTACAGAATCTAGGCAGCTGCTCTCGACGGCTTGTTTCACAGGGCACTTCACTGGTCAAATATTGACTAATTGGGCAGTTGAGCTGCGCAAGCCGCACCTATTTGTGTGACGCATCACTTAAGACGCACAAGAGAGCTCAGAGCGTGTAGTAGCTGTTTGTGGGTTTTGGCACAGGGTTTCCTCTTCAAACTGCAATTGACAACCTTGACAGTTGATGTAGAGTATGCCTTAATCACAAAAGGTTCAGTTTTATGTTTATCTATATTAACGTTTATCTATTATATATATGACTGTGGGTTAACATCATACATCCCACACAATATCTTTACTCTCAGTGCCCGTATATGTAGTGTTACAGTGGTCAGAATGAACTGGTTGGCAACCCTGTGACAAATATTGAAGTAGCCAAGACTTTTTGGAGCAAAGCTTGCTTTAAAAAAAAATAATAAATATCCCTGTTTTTCCCACATGCCTCTTGAATTCAAAGGGACAGGAAATGAACCTTGTGGCATTTTGCCAGTGCCTTCAACCAGCACCTGCTTATAAATAGAATATTTCAAACACTAAAAAAACAATCTGACAAAGAGTAAACTTCCTCTTATGCTTTGTGTTGTGTTGAGGCTTTTCTTAGTTGCCATGGCTCCTCAACTTTAAGCACTGAAGACAAATCGGAAAAGAAAGTCTAGCCCTGTTGATGGCACTGGAAGAAAACTTATGGGAAAGCTTCCCAGGATTTTGGCTGCTTGCATCGCCAGTAGCAGCTGTAGTGTGTTTATCCCGCAGCCCACAATTCCCTTAGCTTGTCATCGTAGCCCCATCACATGCTAGCCACCACAGACGTGGCCTTTTGCTTACCATTACCTGCTACTCAGTGTGACTGACAGGTCACTGATGATTGTCACATCAGATTAATACAAGTAACCACTGGCAGTTTCTGCTAGACCTCCTGCTGTCAGAGAAATTTGGCCCATTTTCACCAAGGATATTACAGATGTGTGGATGTCAGAGGAGATGGAGTGGAAAGCCTCTGAGGTGGGGGCTCTGGGCTTATGCAAAGCACGTCAAAATGAATCAGAGGGTCTAGTAATGGGGAGGGGTTAAACATATGGATTACACCTGCTTTGGAAGTCATCATAAGTGATAAACATTCAAATGAGAGAGAGAAATTCAAATGTAACTGCTGGGAATTGTTAACAGTTAGTGGTTTATGGTGTGGTTTGTCTGTGGTGCTTAAAAGCATCACGTAAACACGTACTCTATTCTCTCTCTTGAGCATTTCATTTGACAGTTGAACTTTGGTGCAACCAGGTTAAGTCTTCTGTGGTTTGTCAGACATGAAAGTATCATTTGAACCATATATATGACCTGAAAATTCAAAACTTGTTTTGATATCCCTTGCTGCCTGATGGCCTGTTTGAATATCAAGTTTGTTTAAGTCTGTCCGATAAACAAGCCCCATGTTAGTGCTTGTAACACTTTCTCAGAAGCCCTGAATCCCATCTAACCTGACAGGAAGAACCTCAATGAAACCAAAATATGGTTTCATGGAGGCTGCCATCAAGTTTGAATCCCATGACACACTGCCAAAAGCAACCCTTCAGGTCTTATCCAAACATGCTGCATGAGACATGGCAGGTAATGCTATCGACTGTGTCAGCCTGGAGCCCATCTGTGCCTTTGACATGAACAGACATAATGTTATCAGTCAGTCAGATGAAGTCAGATGTCTCTTCTTTAGATGTAGATTACAGCTGAAGACAATCAGGTAGCAAATGTCCCTCTTCATAAGCCAGGGGGAAGATGAAGATTTATCATTTACAATGTTTATCTTGTTTAGTTGGCAGCAAATTGAGGCGTTGCGAACATGAGCAGGATGATGACATGATCAGGTGTGGAGCAGAACCAAGAAAACAAATTATAATTAATTTCATTTCATCATGAGGAGAGAGAAGAGAGGAGCATAACAGAAAAACACATTTGTTTTAGAGGTGCCTGGTCACAGAAACGACAGATGAACAGCACACAGTTTTTGTCTGTGATTTAGCACTGAGAGAGCTTCAAGAAAAATCACTTTTAGTGTTTTCTTGCATGAAAATCTAAACATTATAATTCATGTAACTAATGAGTTTCATTCTCCTTACTATAAAAAAAAAGCTAACTTACTGCAGAGGCCAAACAGTTGGTCATGCTGTCTTAAACCCCTTTGTCTCTTGAACACCTCATATCAGTGCATATATATCAGCCTTTCTCAGAGCCATAGTTGACTAATTTCAGTATCAAACCATGGTCATAAACTTTTGTGATAAAACTACTTACTCGCTCATCTGCATTAGTGTATCCGAGTTCTCGAATCTAAATGGAAATGTCAGTGACTGAAAATGTGATCTTGAGGAAAAGAGTGGTCTGAGAGTAATGTCGGGATAAAACAAGGAGAAAAAGTCCACTCACAGTGCAGACTCCACTTCAAGAAAAAACAAGAAAGTAAGAATAAGTATTCAAACACATAAGTGTGTACCATGTAAGGTGGGCACAACAAGCTTTGTTCTGAAATAAACGCTTTTAGGCTGATGCAGGTCGTTCGCAACAGTAACCCACTCGCTGTACATTATCCTGCTTATTACATGGCTACTTACTACACAAATCAATAACTTCACCCACAATATTGATTTTTAAATAGATTTTATTGCTCCAGGGTCTGTGTATTATAGCTGTGTCCATAGTGACGGTGTGACATTAATAGAAGAGATCTTAAGGGGCCTTAAGCTTTTTTTGTCAATGGCTTTCGGTTTGCTGAGCAAGCATGCTGAACCTGAAACTGTAAGGGGGAACGTGCCCTTCTCAAAGGAACATCACTGAGAAAAACTACATGCAGGGAGTGTAAATACAAGTTCACAAATACCTTAAAGGGGAAGGGGAAGCTCGAAGGGGCTGGAGCTGAACACCACCTGGCTGTGTGCACTGTCAATCACCTGACCAACAGACCACAGTGTGTGAGGCTTCATGACTGTGTGTCTGATGTAGTAATCTGCAGCACGGGGGCCCCACAGGGTACAGTGATGTCTCCTTTCTGAGCAGGAGTACAGGGGGGTCATCACAGACTTTGTCGACTGGTGTGATCTCAACCACCTCCACATCAACGCCAGCAAGACGAAGGAGTTGGTGCTTGACTTCAGAAAGAAGACACCTTAGACCAGACCGGTTAACATCCAATGATTGGATATCAAGATAGTGGAAGTGTACAAATACCTGGGTGTTCACCTCAACAACAAACTGGACTGGTCAGACAACACAGACGTCCTGTACAAGAAAGTTCAAAGTCGTCTCCACTTGAGTGAGAGGGGGAAGCAGAGGGACAGGAAAAGACTCAACAAACTGGTCAAGAGGGCCAGCTCTGTCCTGGACTGCCCCCTACATTCTATGGAGGAAGTGGGGGAGAGGAGGATGTTAGCAAAGCTGACATCCATCATGAACAACTCCTTTCACCTCCTGCATGACACTGTGGGGGCCTTAAACAGCTCCTTCAGCAACAGACTGCTACTCCCACCATGTAAGAAGGACATTCATACTGTACAACATGTATGTTCCCACACTGACACAATTACTGTACATCTCATATTATTTTGTGATTGCTGCCGTCAAGCTCAATAGATTCTAGTGTTGGTTTGGTCTTTGGTATTCAGTGTTTACCTTCATTATGGACGCTCACTTTCATTCTCATATGTGTGGCAGTTACCTGTATATATCAGTAGATGGCATTACATCACAAACTAAAACCATTCACATATCTTATCAAGTTCCCTTTTAGTTGCTGTTTATGTCACGTTGTCCACCAAGATCAAAATGGAAGTCATTGAAGACTGATGTGATATAAAAAGAAAAAAAGAATCTAAAAACTAATGATTTCACTGTTATTAATGGTTTCCCCATAAGTTCTTAAAAGCTGACTCCAGGAGAGTTTTTCTGACAGCATTATCCCATCTGGACTATCCTCAAAAAACAGTAGTTAATGTAAAAGAAACAAAGGAATGGACTCTCTCTGGAACAATTTATTCCTTCAGAGACCAGGAGTGAGCAAAGTCATTACCTCAATACCTCTGGGAGTTGTTTTGTGTTCATGTGAAGTGCCTAAGACTAATTGCATGATTGTTGTCTGAGCAGTAACCTAATAACCAAATCTCTGTGGGCTTTTGGACTTTTCAGAACATTGGTCCACCTCTGTCAGCAGTCTTATTAGAGAAAAATGGTTTTGAATAACAAAGGGACACATCTGTGTTCCTGTCAGACACATCTGTGTTCCTATCAGGAGCTGACCTTCAGTATGAGGTGAAGCATCTTTTCATCATGATCATCTGTTTTGTTGTGGCTTTTTGCATCAAAAATAAATGTTAAAATAGATGTGAACTGAGACAATTAGTGAAAAACTAAAATTATTAATAATTCACCTTGAATACCAGAAAATACACACAATTCCCAAATGATATCCGCCTGTTTAATCACACAGTGACAATTTCGAGCATCAAATTTGGAGTTTGTAGACTTAGATCAGTGAGTCAAATTAAAATTTAGTGTTAGAAAATTAATTTAACAGACTCAGCTAGACAATTTGATTAGATTACAACCTATATTTTATAATCTGGGGGGTTCTGGTTTTGCGCATTATGTCAGCTCGATTGAATAATTATTACAGGGGAGTCAACCTGGGCGGAAGTCTGCATTCAAAGCCAATTACAGGGCGTGTAGTTATAGCTGACACACTGACATATTATTTGCAAATGCAGATTTACAACACTTGTATACATAATAACAAGACTGCCTGATTTAAGATTAATAAAAAGATTGCTCGGGTCGAGGTACTGTCATCAACAAAGCAAAAGCAATATGAGCTTGGAGGTTCGCCTGGTCTTCGTACAGTCAATGGTCCGAGGGTGACAAAAGATTGACAGCTTCAGTAAACCAATGGCTTGCTGCAGAATCTACTGATTATCCAATAAGAGTATTGGAGGGAAGAGACTAACTATCAATCCTTCATGTTGGATTCATTAAGGTCGGATTTGACATCTTGTGTGAGGTAGGAGACGTGTCCCTCGATTACATCTGAGTTTTCATGCGAGGTGAAACTTATTAACCACATTACATATTACATAGAGTTTTCTGGGAGTATTTCTAGTTTAAACACACCGCTATCACCTTCGCATGTGTAATTTTCTTTAACACGTGTTTGAGTTAGCTAACTACATTACGTTAATGTTAGCTAGGTTAACTGTGGTGCAATGCTAACAACGAAACTGATACGCCATTTTCTCGCGGTAGATAGAAAAGTTAACTAGTTATTGAATGGATAAATATTTGTATGTAATATAAGTATTTAAATGAATATTTGTGAAATAAGGTACCATAAAATGTACAGACGGCGGATAATAAATGGCTTGTGTTTGTAACCAGAGCTAGCTTATTTGCAAGGCGGTCTTTTTTTTTTTTTTTTTTTGCACCTGTTCAGCTTTTCCTCTTTTTTTTTATCAGCGTGTATCAGTCTCACATATCAGTGAAGTTATTCAAGAATGAAACATGGTTAATACTTAAGTCAAAGTGTTCAATATACAAATAAAATCGACATATAACGTTATAGTGACCAGCTTCATGCAAGACAGGAATACTGGCAGAAAAAAGTGCTAATGCACTGTCATCTTTGTAGACCTCTTTTTCAAAAACTGTAATTCTGACTATGTCGAAGTGACTTTTTCTTATTGTTTAATATTGTTCTTGATGAATACTAACACATGAATCAGTTTTCTGACCCTGTCCTCTTCAGTTTGCTGCTGTACCTGCAGTGTAAACCTGACTTGGCAGCAAATGAGGACCAAGCATAAAAACATAATCCAGAGGGGCTTAAAGTGCCTTCATTATTCTTTATTTTGTGGATGATGTGTTGTGTAAAATGTAATGTTAACACCAAGTGCTAAAAACTGTAATTCCTCGAGTGACAGACAACGGTTTTAGTCTCTATAGCTAATGTTTCCGCTCCTGACAACTATGAGGGGGTGAATTTTTTTTTTTTTGGATTTTATTTTGAAATCCTCCCAAACATGACTTTTATTCTTGGTTGTCATTCTGCCTGTGACGTTAGTTGAATGGTATGTGACTAAAAGTGTTTATCCTTTGTCTTTCTAGCTGCAGTTAACCCATTGTTGTGTCAGCTGTTAATATCAGTGCACACAAATGGATCGAAACACGCCTCCTGACCTCAGTGGTATGACAGGCGTTCCCTGGATGGGACGCGGAAGAGCACTGCAGCCTCAGGAACCAGCTGCAGGACGTAGTAGAGGGCTGCCGCTCTCTGCAGAATGGCCTAGTGTAGGACGAGCCAGAAGTTTTCTCACTCCTGGTGATACCCTGCAAGAATGTGGAGTAACTCTGCCTATTACCCAACCGGTGGTTGGTCGAGGCAGAGGGGTGCTATTGCAGCGTGATGATGGAGGAGTTGGTCAAGCCAGAGGGCTTCTCTTAGCAGCAGGTGACCCAAAGGTAGGGATGGCAAGAGGTGCAATCCTGCCTAGTCTGGAGCCGCAGCATGGACAGACACCTCCATGTGAAACCATGACACAAGACCTAACAGCAGAAGAGGTTGGAATAAGAAATTTGTCTATACTTGCATGTTTTAATTTCCTAATCAGTATTGCCACACATTCAGAGGTTTTTGTCTGCTTTCAGGTCGACATCCCTACCCATGGTCAAACATCAGTACTGGTCTCAATGTTTAGAGGAATAGGCATTGAACCCTCAATGACCTCATGGGGAAGAGGAACACTACCAGTGGGTCTGTATTGAAAGTGTGTGTGTTTGTATGGGGAAAACGATTAAATACGTCTGGAACCAATTACAGTTTCATTGATAGTTATATAATTGAATGTAAATGTTACAGCCACTATTAAGATGTAGCCTGGTACAGGTAGTAACTTCATCAGCACATCACTTATTCAGTATCTTCCTTACATTCAATTCACCAATTCCTGAAATTATAATTTTTAAACATTTATGTCACAGCTACAAACTAGTCCTTGTATTCATTTCATAATAAATTCTAAATAAATTAAAGTGTTCGCATTGATAAAGAGTATCAAATTGAATGTTACAGTGTGTACAGTATTCTGATGAAAGTTTCTTCAAAAAGCCCCACTTGATTTGATTTTAACATGGCAGAGCCATTCTTCATATAGCTCATGCTCTCTTGATCCCTCATATTTGCATGCTTCAGATTTGGCCGCATGTCGATTTGTACTCCAAACAAATAGAATAGAACATTGTGTAGGTTCCCCTTTTGTAGCATGGACCCTAGACCTCTGAAGTTGTATTGTGGTGTCTGGGACCATCCTTTAAGTCCTCTAAGTTGCGAGGCGGAGCCTCCGTGGATCTGAGGTGAGATCTGGGGTGTGGTTGAATAGTTTTTAAAAAAATAGCTCCTAAGTCCTTTCCTAACCACTTTTCCTTGACTTAGATGAAAACGAGGTCAGGAAAAGATGGCAAAGGTAACCTTCATGATGATCTGCAGGATGCTGGATGTCACAAACAGTTTTTACTCTGTGTGTGAACGCAGCTCTACAGTTAACAACAGAACACACTCCATGATCAAAGCTTTTACCTGTCTGTCCATATCCACACACACTCTCTGCATGTTTAAATAAATTTATGTTTTCTTATGTCTGGTTGTGAATGACCAAACAGTGCTATTTTTATATATATATATATATATATATATATTTTTTTTTTTTTTTTTTTTTTTTTTAAGTGACTGTTGTTCAGATAAAGCCATGAGGATATTAACAAACTTCAAATGCCTGACATGGATTGAAAACTAAACTGCAAATGCAGATTTAACCCATGTTACTTTGTGTCTGTGCAAAAGAACCACAAGAACTGAGTTAAGTTTAAACTTTGTTGCAGGAAGAGGAGCAGCTGGAGATTTTGTAGATGTGAAGCCACAAGGTGCTCCAGTAGGTGTCCACAGCAGCCCAGAAAGCTTCAGACAACCAGAAGAGGTGATGGGTAGAGGAAGCAGGTATGTGGCAGAGGAGTGACGATATCCAGTGTATGCCAAAACACCTGTCAGCTCAGTTCCTTTCAGTACAACAGCACTCCTCTCCAAAATGTTTAGTTTTGTGTCTGTGAAAGTTAAACACAAGACTCTCATTATTTGGTCCATATGCAGACTTTTGTTCACAGTATATCTGGCTCTAGAGAAGTTATATTAGTCTTGTTTGCATTGAAGACTAATTTCAGAATAAAAGTGTATATTGGTCAAATGCCATTTTTAGTGGCTGGAATGAGCGATATCATGTTATAGGCATAAGCCAGGGTCTCACTGCCCCCTGCTGTCAAAAATGCCTAATGCACGTCAACTATCTTAGTTTACATACTAACCATATTAATTATACAGAAAACAAAGATGGGCAGCACCCAATACTGAAGGGGGCAGGAAAACATCAAGACCTTACCTGTATTATAAAATTAACATGCACCCCTGGCCTGTTACAGTTTCCATGGCCAAGGTTTGCCCTCACAGAGAATGGTGGGGCTTGGAAGAGCAGCGATGCCTCATCTTGGAGAAGGAAGAGGACGCCCTCTATATTCTCCTCTTGTGCCAGGTCATGTCAAGTCCTTTCCTCCAGCCTCTGAGCAACAAGCAGCCCTACACACTCAGACTTCCCTCACAGGTAGGGAAACTTTGAAAACTCTGAAAAATGTTTCCTTCAGCCTGTTTAAAGTGAATATTTAGCCTTCATGACTGTTCACCATTAAAATATAATGACAAATGTTTCAGTCCAGTTGTGTTGTCTATTTAGATTTTCTAATGCATAACATGATTATTTACTAGGAGTTCAGTTGATATGAGTGATACAAGTTGATATGACTGAAAAAGTACTAGATGTTAAAATGCAAATAATGTGAAGGAACCGTGCCCACCACTCACAAGGCGCTGGACCTTTCCACTGATGCACCATTAAAGACAGAGCTGAAGATGCAAGTGCTCCAGTAAGTACACTTAATCTACTTAAAGCATCTGCATTTAAGTCTCGTGCACTAAGCAGGCACAAAATGAAAATGATTTATTTGTATGTACTTATTTTCCTCTGGTCAGCGAGCCACCTAATAAGGCTGGATTAAAAGGAACTCCTGTAACTATTGGCTCAAACCATATCCCGATTCGTTGCAAGAATGAAGCTGTTTACCAGTACCATGTTAAATTCACGTAAGTATCATTTCAATAATGTGTGTTTCCTATATTTAGCAACCATCAACAAAAAGCACTAAAGAAAAGGAATAAGTGAGGTTTTAGTCAGTCAAACATAAAAATGTGTTCTAATGTTGACAATTTATTTTTTAATCACACACAAGCAAAACTAAAGTTACATTGCACCACTGAAAAAAGCATCCTTAGAACCACAGGGCTATTCCAAAACAGCTGTTTGTTGAATGGTTATTGTCAGTTAATTAAGACTGAACGTACTCTGTATGTATGCAAGTCATGTATTTAAGTATTTAAGTATGTATTTTCAATATTTTTCAGTCCAAATGTTGAATCAATGGCTATGCGTTTTGGCATGATGAAGGATCACCGCTCAACCACAGGGGAAGTGGTAGCTTTTGATGGCTCCATACTTTACCTGCCTGTTCAGCTGAATGACGTAGGTGTCACCTTTTATTAGTGGTGTGGCTGATTGAAGTGTGTTAACTGTGGACACATTCTGGTAAACTTTTAGTTTGGAAAGCAGCCACGCTTGTTGACTTATGGTTCATTTTTTCTTTGACTTATTGTTTTGCAATATATTTTGATGACATTCAGGTGGTTGTTCTCAAGAGTTTGAGACGGACCGATAATGAGGAAATAGAAATCAAAATCCAGATGACGAAGATTTTGCCACCCAGCTCAGATCTATGCATCCCGTTCTACAATGTGGTGCTCAGGAGGTACAAAAGAAGAAGCCGTAGTATCTATTAGCATTGTTGCCCAGTGTATTCTGGCTGTTGTAGGATTTATGCCACAACCCTTTTTCTGTTTTTCTGGTCATGTAGCATCAGTTTCAGAAATATTTGCAGCTTCTTTCTGGATATGCAGCCCAGTTGTATCTTTCCAGCACTGAAATTCATCTTTCAGATAATGTTCTTCCTGATCTGTTGAGCCTTTTTCCTTTTCCCTTGTATTCATAAAACCCCTCTAATGAAGTAACCTAAGCAACCATAGATGTTTTAGGGACAGTTAGGGAAGTGTAACAATGTGATAAAGACATGACAGTGTTGTTCTTGTTTTTCAAGGGTGATGAAAATTATTGGGCTGAAGCCAGTGGGTAAAAATCATTACAATCCAGAAAACGCAGTCATTCTTGGAAAATATCGGTTAGTACTGACCTATAACATCAAAGGACAGATGCCAGCTCATATCATGGCAACTCCATTCACTATCCTGTCTGTCTGTTTTTGTAGGCTGCAAGTGTGGCCAGGCTATTCAGCCTGCATCAAGCAGACAGATGGAGGCCTGTACCTGTGTGTGGATGTGTCTCACAAAGTCCTGAGGAATGACTCGGTGCTGGATGTCATGTGAGTTCACACAGCCTATCAACAATAGGAAACAAATAGCACAATCACAGATAAATACATATTCATGAATCAATCATTGAATTTTGTAAACTTCCATTTTCTTTATTTTTCATTGTAAAATATTCAGGTCTGTTTTTTTCATAAATTATTGCATTTGTTTAGTTTGTCTAAAGCAAGTAATGTGTCTTGATCTCTGTTCATGGTTCCTGATTTTGTGAAATGGTCCTGGTGTTCTCCAAGAAGTTTTCCAACTTGCTGTTGATATTTTGAGATGCACAGGTCAGAGTCATTAAACATCAAGAATGAGCTGGAAGAAACTTTGGGGGATTCTTTTTGATGCTATAATAAAACCAAGAGTGCATCTTTTATTTCTTAAAGTTCTGGGCCCCCCAGAATGCCACAATCAGGCATAGAGCAGTTCATATATGTATATAATACTGAAGTCAACCTTCAACCACTATAACCCTTCTGTCTGTGAATGTGGTTGGACTAAGAGGTACGATGGAGGGCAGTGAGTTGTCAAATGCATATCTATTGCATCAGTAGATGTATAAACCCAAATAAAGTTGCCCTGGCCTTGTCTAAACAGAAAGGAGAAAACTGACCTGTGGCTTGTGTTGTCTGCAGGAACATGTTGTACCAACAGACCAAAGAGAACTTCCAGGACCAGTGCACCAAGGCCCTCATCGGCAGCATTGTCATCACCCGCTACAACAACCGCACCTACCGCATTGATGCCATCGAGTGGAACAAGTCACCCAAAGACACCTTCACTTTGATGGATGGCACAAAAACCACCTTTGTGGAATACTACAGGTGAGACAGCTTCTGACAATGAACTGACCAGGAAAGTATAGCAGCATATTTTTTGTGTGTGTTTGTGCAATGAAATGATTTTTCATGATGGAATTTAATTCAGAAAGGAAATGAAAGTCTTATTATATCATCTATCTACCTCAGTGTGTTGTTTGTCCATCTAATGACTTGTGCACTGTCATTGCTTTGCATGGGGTTCCTCTTTTAACAGCAAGAACTATGGGATAACAATCAAAGAGATGGACCAGCCTCTGCTCATGCATCGGCCAAAGGAGAGGTCCAAGCCAGGAGGGAAGGTAAAACCTCTCTTCAGTATAACATAGTAATACAAGGTCAAGACAGTGTTAGCCAGCTCAAGGGGTAAAAGGAAGCAACATAAAACCATACCATACACACATCACAACAGCACCCCTAAAGCCAGCGACTCTAACAAAAATCTTTTCAATGTGTGTAAATCAGTGCAAATAAACTAAACCTGCACAGTAACAAACGGAAACCTCACAAACAACGAACTAGTTAACAACAGTTAACATGCACTATCCGATTTATGAGAATGAGGCGAGCTCAACACCACAATCACAAGCTGCCCCCAGATCGATGGTTCAAGTTTAAATACATTTGCTTGCATCAGACTGGCTCCCTCCGATTGGTGGGCCGGGGAGGTGCCACTTCAGTCAGGGTCTGGTGACCACGCCTCCTCTTCTGGGACCAATCAGAGCTTGGTGATTACATACCTGAATTTTCATAAACACAACACTAGAAACAAGGATATGCTGTGGCAGTGGCTGTAACACATGGCCGTAAAGTGAAGCTGTTCACAGTAGAACACTCAGCTGACATGACCTGAACTCTTGCCTCCTTGTGGCTACAATAAATCTTGCAGTCAAGACATGTCAACTTTAAATGCTCTAAATCTGAAAACAGTTGTGAATTAGGTCTGCCATATTAATTTCCCATTTGAGATGCATTCCGTGTTAGCTGGTACAACCTACCCAGGCATCAGCAGTACTTGTTCTATATGCAAATGAATACTGTAGATGTGTGAGTGCAAGAAGGGAAGGCACAGAGGGAAGGAGATGTAGCTCTCCTCCAAACTAAACACAAATCAGGAAAACCAGGAAGAGTAGTTTGTGACAAAATGGCAGCAGTCAGATGAGGAAACTACCAGCTTTGTGGGTGTGCTCATAGTTTATGAAATTATCTGGCTAAATCCAATGCTGATGAAATTTTAGCTTAGCAACAGAATCCCATCATGCTGTGCAGCAAGTCTGCTGCCACCGTAGGTAGTTCAGCAACACAACACAGACAGGTGATCGTTTTAACTGTTTCTTTTTATTTGTCTGCTTATGTATTTTAATATTACAACATTTTCTCTTATTTATTTAAGAGAGAGTGATTAGTTAACTGGGTGCAGGTGTGTGTATCGTCTCATCTGGCGCTGCTCTCTTGAGCCTTCTCCACACCTGTTGCTGTTATATACAAGTTCAGATTTTCTTTAAGAGGAACGTGTTATTGCTCTTTGTGTCTGGCAGCACTATGCTTTGTACCCTACTTTGCAGTGAGGTGAGAGCAAGTATCAGTTTTATTTTGTACCTAATTTATGTAATGTCAATTTATTCCAGCAAATCATCACTGGAGAAATCCTTTTAGTACCAGAGCTTTCCTTCATAACAGGAATCCCTGAGACAATGCGGAGCGACTTCAGAGCTATGAAGGTATGTTTGATGTGGCAGCCCGGTGTTGTTTTCAGCGCCCAAATTCTGCTAGCTCCCACTCTCCCAGCAAATTTCAAAAATGAGGAGCAGAGTACAAACACTGTAGGGCGCATGGCCTCGATGTGGGAAGTAACATAATCTGTGACAGACTGACTGCTGTTCAGTGAAGCAGGAGTACAGCTGCAGTAGTCTGAGCTAAACTAATTCTTTAAGAATGTCTTTATACATTTTAGGATCTGACCAAGCACATCAATGTGACCTGTGAGCAGCACACACACTCGATAAAGCAGCTTCTGAAGAACATCAGCACCAACCCTGAAAGTCTGAAGGAGATCAGCCGATGGGGACTGGAGATTGACTCACAGATCCTGATGGTGAGGCTCTGCTGCTGTTTTCAGATATAACTTTGAATACTTCATACTAAAATATGTCACTTCAGAAATGACTGAAGTACATATATTGAAAAAAAAAATCCAAGTCATAATTTACTTGCTGGGCAAACAATGATGCAGTGTCTGAGGCCTGTTTTTAAATATACTTTATGGCATTACCGCCCCAAACCAGAAGGTGGCAGTAGTGAGCCTAAATCTGTTTTCCTGAAGAAGACGACGCCCATAAGAACTTTGACTCGAAGCTGTTCCTTCATTTCCTATCCTCGAACCAAAACAGATGGATCCCAAAGTGAAAAAGCTTCTTGTTTACGCTGAAACGCATGACCCCCACTGAAATGAATTGAAGGAACTCCGGTTTTGCCATTTTCCCTGATCCTATCGGAATGCCCACTTAGTGTGGTATAGTTGGAAGTTATTTATTCTGGTGTTGAACAATGAGCCATTATACCGTGGAATTTAAAAAAAAAAAAAAAAATTCCTTGCTGGTTGTTTGACACTTTCAGAATCATTACTGCTTTTGCCATTAAGATTTATCAGGCAACTCGCTTCATTCCCATTGTAAAATGTATTTTAGGATCTGTTACTGTTTTGTATTTACTAACCGACTAATGGTTAAGACAAATCACTACAAACTATCTAACTATGAATATATTTAGTCAGTATTGTCATCTTTGCACTCCTGAATCTAGCTAAAACAGAAGCTGTCTGTATGTTTATCTTAGTTTGTCACATAAAATTTGGCAAATTCTTGTAAGCTGAGCTGCTGGCTGAGACAAAGCAGCCCCTTCTTTCTGTAACAGCCGTACCTGCAGGCATTAAATCTCAATCAAGAGAATGACTGAAATGAAATCTGGTCCTGGGAATCAGTATGTGCACCATGGTTCAACAGGCAGGTAGAACAAATCAATCTCTTCTTGCAGATTCAAGGAAGAATTCTCCCCGTTGAAACAATCTGTCTGCAGTCTTCATCCTTTACCACCGGTGCCGATGTATCCTGGTCCAGAGAGGTTGTCAGGGATACTTCAATCAGCTGTGTGAGTGTTCAAGAGATCTCTGTTGCTGCCTTGTCATTTCTAATACATAATGTAAATGTAACCATTGCTGTGTGATATGGCTAAAATCTCATATCCCAGTATAGGTATTTATAGATTTGGGCTAATGATATCCGCTGTCCGCCAACTCACACATAATCTGCTTGTGATGCGCACTGGTGCGGCTCTGCCGGCACGAGATCTCGCGAATTCACACATAATCACGCAATATTGCCAGCTGTAGTCTCTTTGACTCCTACAATGGCATTCCACGCTGCATCTTTTTTGCTAGTGTCCTTATAAAAAGGATGTGAGGTGTCATAAATGATTTTTACGATTTTGGACCTCCAGAATCATTGTCCCCGCCCATTATGACGTGTTCTTGTAATGAAACTCGATCCACGGTGAACACGGAGTATTTTATTTTGAAAATCAACCAGGGTTTTATTTTGTAGCCAATTTCCTTCCCCGCACAATCTGCTCTGTGCTGAATTTATGCACTGTGCTCCGGCGTCCAGGGAAAATAGAAGCTCTGCGTATGTGTTGCGGAGGGCTGCCAAACGCTGCAGTCGTTCCAGAGCCGTGTCGCAGCGGATCCGGAGACTGTGTGAGCTGACACATTGACCAAAGTTGAAACGTATCTGCTCCGCCGCCATGGCAGAGCCGTTCTGGAGTCGTTCCACATGCTGTGTATTTTAGGGGTAATTGGCCCGGGCGGCAGTGAGATGAGTTGACTTCAGGTTCCGCTTGTTCGTCCGTTTAATAATTATTTATGCTCTGTCTTAAACTTTGGGTTGACTCAAGTTTGACTTGACACTAGCCCATAGTGTTGTTTTTTTTTTTTTTTCTTTCCCCAGTTTTTATTTATATATTAGGAATGGCTGCTGCTGAATTCATGTGTTAATTCACCAACTGATCTAATTTACTCTTAGATCCCACTGAGTATGTGGGCCATCTTCTACCCTCACCGCTGTGCAGAGCAGGCTGAAGAACTGGTTACCACCATTAAAAAGGTGGCTGGGCCTATTGGGGTGCGACTGGAGCGACCTATTCGCGTGGAGCTGAGGGATGATCGCACCGAGACTTACATCAAGAGCATCCACTCTCAGCTCACCAGTGAGGTATGACAAGAAATACAAATGTAGCAGTTTAATCATATCACACACACTGTGTCCAAATAAAGTGTTTGTCATGATCTGCCTGCTTGCATTTTAATAGACAATAGTGAGATTCATTTTCTGTACTGAAGAAAAAAAAATGTCATTTTGTGCTACCAGTGCATCAGCTGTGCAGGAAACAGATGTTGAGTTCAGAACCAGTTGAGTTTGAACACACAACATTACATCAGCAACAAATGTTTCGTGTCCAGAGTTAATGAGTGAAATTAATGTGTTGAGACCGCTAGGTGTGTTCAGAGGTAGGGTTGACATATAGTTCATAGCCGTACTTTTGGCTGACTAGTACTATATCTTCAATAAGTGATCATGGAGTTAAAGCCACTTCCAGCTACAGTAGCAGCAACTCAAAAGTTCCCATCCAAGCCGAATGGCAGCCGACTTCCAGCCAACTGCCTGCCAAATTCCATCGGCTGGAATGGCCCCTCTCCTTCTCCTGGGTGTGTCTATTTTTTACTGTAACTCCACCTATTTGTTTAATTACAGGGTTTGACCTGAAGATGGCGCTTCTCTCACAGAATCTTTTTACAGTTGTTCTACCTGGAGATGACGTAGCTTACACAGCTCATTAGCATTCTCATTGCTCAACCTTTTGTTTGCACTTACTGGGCTTTTTGGTCTCCCAATGTCACACAGATCACAGAGCGGAAAATGCAGCTGGTTTGACTACCGTATACTATACAGTATAGAGTGCGCGAGAGAAGGGAAGCATTAGTAATTATGTAAGGATAGCCTAGAATGGCCTAGATGTTGTTGATTTAGTAAACAGTGACATGTTAGATACAGACACCACAAATACTCTCCCTCCTTTATGACTATTGAATAATAACATAGCCTAATAAATCTGTCGGCTGCTTTCCAGTCCACTACAATCATCAGTCTCTGCGGGCGTAGGCTACATTATGTGTCGTCAATTTTGGACAAGAAGGGCCGTTTGCTTTTTTTTATTTTTTTGTAATTTATGATTTTCTTTTTTCATTTACTGTGTTTTCATTTTTGTTCATCCCATAGGCCTAATCCTGCATAAATAAATTGAACCATAAATGAAACTCCATGCAGCAAGAACTTTTTTTTGTGAATTTCCATTTAAAGAGGAAGAATTACAGGTGATTAACAGCCTTTTGGAATACTTTTGTAGTTGTGCAGGTTCTTCAGCTTTAGGCCAGGTGAGCCCGTACAAACACCTCATTAGCATTCTCATTGCTCAACCTTTTGTTTGCACTTAGTGGGCTTTGATGACTTATTTACTGTATTTTCATTTTGTTTATCCCATAGGCGTAATTGTAACTCCATGAAGCAAGAACCTTTTTTTTCGATATTTATGTAATGAAACCAAAATGACTTGGTGCCGGTCTGTGGGGAGCGATCTGAATGGATCGCGGATCAATAATGATCTGTTGCACCACTAGCTACATCCATGATTGTGCTCTGTCTCAGCTGATCAGCTCATGTGCTCACCCTGGCGTATGTGTCTCTATACAGTCTACGGTGAGAGCAGAACATTAAAATCACTGCTCCTCCCCGTGGATAAATGAGGCATTGCAGCTGGTTTTCACCCATGCTGCTTAGGGGCGTTTCCAGTCGGGGCCTCACTGACTACGTCATCGCGGGGGATTACATTCCCGTCACGGACCTGTGAAGGACCGGTCAAGGACCAGTCAAGGACCAGTCAAGGACCCGTCACGGAAACACGGGAACTTTTGAGTTGCTACATCTGTAGATGTTTTAAAGCATTAGAACAGCGCACATACAAGCAAGTGTTGGCAGTTGTGCATTTTATTGTTACTGGCATTGCATTTAAATAAAGATACTCTGGCTATCTACTATATTTTTGTTATAAATAAAGGGCGTCTAACCTTTGCACCATCACCTCTGCAAGTATTTGTTCCGCAGTAATTATATTAGTGATTAGATGTGTGTAGAAATGCCCCTCCAGCCTTCACAAACAAGTCCATGTGACTAAATAGCAGTTTCATTGATGTCGGGATCAAAACTTTTGTTCTGCCTTTTATTTATAATTCCGGTTGCTGCAACAAGACTGCAAATTGACTGACAGTGTTTCCAGTCAGGTTACCGAGGGTAACCATAACAGCTGTTACTGTTGGCGCCTTGAATGTTTTTGCATGTTTAAGCCCATTAAAGTCAAACTGCATTTACATTGCTGCAGTTCCCTCTAAGATTTGCGTGAGTAAATTCATAGTATGATTTTGATCCATCTTCCATCACACAGCCCAACATGCAGCTCGTAGTGTGCATAGTTGTTGGCAACAGAGACGACCTCTACAGCGCCATCAAGAAGCTCTGCTGTGTCAAAAGCCCCATCCCATCCCAGGTTAGTAATCTTGTGTGCGTTCAAGGCTGGTTTAGTTATAGAGGAAAAGAGAATTTAGTTTGGAATTGTAACAATTTGTTTTCTTCAAGTAAAACTAAAGCTTTGTATTTATTTATTTTTTATGTATTTGTCATCAGGTCATCAATGTGCGGACAATTTCCCAACAACAGAAGCTAAGGAGTATCAGCCAAAAGATACTCCTGCAGATGAACAGCAAGTTGGGGGGAGAGCTGTGGACTGTCTCTGTCCCTCTGGTGAGTATCATGTCTTGCAAGAGCAGGAAGAAACTCCGTACCTACAGGGGCTGTGGACAGTTTGGGGAAAATATCCTGTTTGTGGTTTGTCTGACTAATAATGTAGTAAAAGTTAATGAAGCATATTTCTTACTGAAAAGTACCTTGTGAAACTAATGCATCATATTCAAAGAAAACATGTATACAGTACTTTTGGAAGATCATTATGTTCATACTATTACTCCAGTCAGTGGGGAAATGATGCACATTCTCTCACTTTAATAGAAACACTTGATGGTAATTGGAGTCGATGTCCACCATGACACCAGCAAGGGACGTCAATCAGTCATGGGCTTTGTCGCAACTGTGAACAGGTAATGTTTCATTTTTTTTGTTGTTTTTTAATTAAATACACAAACACTTTTTTCATTTTGTTTTTTGTCACCAGCTCACTGACCCGCTGGTACTCCAGAGTGACATTCCAGGCACCCAGTGAAGAGCTGATCAATGGTTTCAGAGTTTGCTTTCTGGCTGCACTGCAGAAGTACTACAAGGTAAAAACTACACAATGTATAACATAACGTGTAACCCAATCGCCTTCTCTCTAGAGCATTTCAAAAGCATCAAAGCATCTCCTTTGTCTTGTCTTTTGCTCTCAGTTGTTTCACCATTTCCATAAAATATCCAGTCTGACGAGCAGGATTATTTTTTTTTATTTTCTAAGTATTCACAGGCTTTAAGTGAGTGGGATTTGCAGCAGAATTATGTGTACGTTGTTTGTGTTTTACAAGATGAAGTGAGCATGCGCATTTGTGTTGGCCATACTATGCTTGTACTATGAAGTAATAGTTAACAACGTCAGCTGATTTTAGTTTGACCTACTACACTTTACATAACACGTGTGTGTGTGTGTGTGTGTGTGTGTGTGTGTGTGTGTGTGTGTGTGTGTGTGTGTGTGTGTGTGTGTTCTCTTGTGCAGGTGAACCACAACTTGCCAGAGAAAATTGTGGTTTACCGTGACGGTGTGTCAGATGGTCAGTTGAGCATGGTGGAGCAGTACGAGATCCCACAGTTGATCAAATGCTTTGAGAAATTCCCAAAGTATGAGCCCAAGCTGGTCTTCATTGTGGTCCAAAAGCGCATCAACACCACCCTCTACTCCTGTAATGCAAACAACTTTGGCACGCCTCCACCTGGAACTGTTCTAGATCACACCCTCACACACAAAGACTGGTCAGTATTCTATCCAAGTGGACAAGTTGTCAGTTGAGTTTGAGTTTACAGATGTTTGTTTTTGATGCAGGGTTTTACTTCTTTACTTCTTCTGCTTAATCTTTTTCCTTTGTCTCAATGAATTGTGGCATAAAATGTAAAATTGCCACGATGCTACAAGTAACTCTACTTGGAACCTTCCTTTCATGTTTTGGATTGCCCAACAAAATGAATCAGTAGCTGGCAAGACTGTGCTTTAGCTGAAGATGAGCTTGGGTTGACTCTTTTGCAAAGTGGTCCAGTGCTGGGCTGCTGTTTGTTTAGGTTTTTTCACCAGCAGAACTTATCAATGTGTCTCCATGGCTAAAATGCTCATTCTAATGTAACAAAAATATAACAATGCTTATTAAGTTGGTTATACACTAATGACAACATAGTAATAATATTATCCCTAAACTCTTACACACCCTAACCCTAGCCCCTTTTTAAATGAACATGTGCATGTGTCTCAGTGTTGCATGAACGCAGGTCAGCAGGGTTTATTCACTGCCACTGTCTGTTTGATACATACATGAAAAAGGCTGCCATCTCCTGGCAGCAGCAGTAAATGTGAATTTTAATGTGCAGCCCATCAGAGACTTGGTGTATCTGCTGTTGGCTACTTAACATTTCTGACACTAAAGTTTATTTTCTTCATTCAGGGTGGACTTCTTTCTGATGGCACATCACATTAATCAAGGCTGTGGGCTTCCTACACACTACATCTGTTTGTACAACACGGCAAACCTCACACCAGACCATTTGCAAAGGTATTGATAACTCCAATGAAGCAGTCTGATTACAGTTCACATTTAGAACGTGCTTATTTTCTATATGCTATCTGAGTGAGTGGAGAATGGGTGGGTCATCTTTTTTTTTTTAAAAAAACAGCTGGTAAATGTTTCCTAATTATAGCAAGTTATTGTAGTACAGAAATGACACAGCCAAGGAAATGCTACAATAAGAGAGAAGCATACATGTTCAAGACAAAAATCAAGTGTGAACTAGGAGTGTAATGTATTTATTCCAAACCATCCTCTACGTGTCATGTTTCAAAATGATCTTTTTATGTTCACACGTTTTACATACAGAACAGAAATTCTAGAGCATGAGCCTGGAAAGTTTTGACAGCATGCTAGTGATGATATCTGAGCAAACTGAGTGGGCAGCAGTCAACTGTATGCTCATTGTTCAACTGACGTCAGGTTTATCTGTGGAAACACAGGTTAGCTGGAAATAGACAAGTAGCCTGGCAGCCACTCACTGCAGATATGAATGATCAAAAGTAATTTGTGTTGTTAGTATATGCCAGTATTTGAATGCATTATGAATTTGTACGTCTTCAGGGCAGTGAGAATCAGACTTTGATGTTTGGTCCATTCTAAAACAGTTAACATTGTTGCTTTGGTCCCACACCAGGCTGACTTTTAAGATGTGCCATTTGTACTGGAACTGGCCGGGCACCATTCGTGTTCCAGCACCATGCAAGTATGCCCACAAACTGGCTTACCTGGCTGGCCAGTGTCTGCACTCTGAACCAGCAATCCAGCTGGCAGACAAGCTCTTCTTCCTCTGAGCTCAAACTTCTCAGGTCTTCTCAGGTGATCTGGATTTAATGAGTGATCTGTTGTACTCTGTATTGTAGATTTTGGACTTCAATACTACAGATGTTTCTGTAAGGGCCTCACGTCTTTTAAGTGCTAACTAAACATAGCACATTTTAGTATAAGCATTTTAATTTCATGTCCAGTTGGGGTATAAACATTTGTTTGAATTAAGTACTGGCCAACAGTTTTGAGTTTTACAGCTTTTGATAGTATTATAGTTGGTCAGTGTTTTTGTTAATGTTGAATGTACAATTTTGTACATAATAAACAGGTTTATAAAAAAAAATTGTTTTTCTTCTTCACTGTATGGAATGATGGTAGATGATGATAGTAGAGCAGTGTCTACATCATTTTTACACCCATATGATGAACATCTTAATTCAAAACGATGGAGAGTAACAGTCTCAACTCTTCTAAACTACTAAACTTCTAAACTACTTTCAAAAACAGGACCTTTTGGCATTGACTAGAAGAGATCATTGTTTTTCGGAACTTTTACTGTGATTGAGCCAGTGGAATATATTTTGGACAGAACTATCCGGAAGAAGGCATTTATATATGTTCCCTTTTTTTTAAGTATATTATTTCAAAGGGTGGGATAATGACTTACAAATATAGAAGCTTGACCAACATATACTTTTTTTTTTTTTTTTTTAAACCAAACCTAAACACAGAACACACTCTCCACACACACAAATAGACCAAAAGTAGCATTAAAAGTTATTAATAAGAGGGCATTCTAAAATACAGTGGAAATATGAACCTTTAATAATGTTACACATGTTAGTATTTGGAAAGCAGAGGATTACATTTGTTATGGTTCACAGGAGTGATTTGAAACCTGTGTATAACCTTCAACTGCAGCTCCCTAGCTTTGCTGGTAAACAGGCAACCTGTGGAGCTCGACCAAACACTGTCCCACTCATCATCTGGGATAGCATCTCCAAAATCAGTTTCCCAAAGAGACCTAACATGAGCCATGCATTCATTATTTGGGCTTGACGCTATAGAACCTGGGAATCATTTTTTTGGTGTCTGGGTTTCGGATGGTCTCCTCCACAGCTGAGAGACAGAAGCCATTAGGGTGTAGTTTAATAGTAGAGGTGATAACGCTGCGTATTTGCAGGTATCTAAAAATGTGCATTAGTGAAAAATGTTTAAATGTTAACATTAGTTAACTTACAAGAAAGCCACAGGGTCTCTTAAGTCCTCCATGTCCTGATGACATTCACAATTCATACACATACTACACACACTACTAAAACAGAAATGAAAGACTGGCTGGTACATTGACAAGATGTGACTGAAGTAAAAGGATTTCAGACCTGTGTGCTCCTGACCTCTTGTGGCTGAAATGAGTCATTAACATTACTTAATAGCATTGGACCAAATACAAAATGATGCCATTACATTAACACATACAGCATAGGAAGAACAGTTAGATGGAATACTGCACGTGTACTGTAAAGGCCTTTTCTTCTGTTCAGTCAATTCAAAGTATTTTTGTGTTTTTAGTTTAGCTTTTTTTTTCTAAAATGTATAGAAGCAAGAGAAACGGTCTCATTACTTTGCCTGCATATACATTTTTTTTTTTTTTTTTAAATCTGTTTTATCTTTTTGTGTTTTTAGATAGATAAAACTGAAGAAGGATAACAAGATGTATGTGTGGATGGATGTGGATGGTGAACTCATTCTGCTGGCTTGGTGAGAGAAGGAAAGGGCTTTAGGTGGGTCTAACCCTCCCCAACCATAAACATGATGATCCATTCAAATGTATTCCTTCCTGTGGTTCACACTCTAGTTTAATAATCAACATTGGTGAATAGATTCTGAAATGTCATCAATTTATGCACCGAAATGTCACAAATCATTTTGACATAATTAGACAGGAATGTTATGAATGCAGATTTCTAGGATGTCTTATGTGTCTTTACTTTGTTGTGTTTCATCACTCTGGTGACCACATCACCCCTGTCATCAAGACACTGCTCCATGTCCTTCTAACTCACAAATCTGTCCATAGCCAGGCCCCCTGCTACCTCAGTGACCCGCTCTACCACCACAGTCTGTTCCGCAGCCTTTGCTCGAATGTAGCAGAGCCTTCTCTGTAGCTGCCCCCTCCCTCTGGAACTCTTTGCCTAAATAAATCTGACTGCATGAGCCTGTCTACTCTCACTTTTTTTTAGAACTGTTTCGAATATGTGATCACTGCTGTGTGCCATTCATTGTAATTGTGTTATTTGATGATTTCTAACTGTAAAATGTCTTTAAGTATCATGAAAAACAAAAAACAAAAGTTAGTTCAGTTGTTAAAAACAGCAACATAGAAAACGTCAGACACAGCTCCTCCAATTCTGATGTCAGAAAATTGTGGGGAGGGTTTCAGAAACTGGTTGACCATCCAGCAAGCACTTCTGTCAGGGTATAATGATGCCTTATGAAACCATGCTTGCATGAGACACAGCCATAAGGCCCAAAGTGAGAAAACTGGTATTCACGCAATATTTTATAACCTTATTCATGAAATTTGACAAATCACAGGCGTTACTAACAATTTTCAGTGTTTAATTGTACATCAAATGAAATAACCTACCATTCAGTTTAAAAATAATATTCAGGTGAGAAGATAGAGATTATACCTTTTTTCTATTCTTTTTTTTTTTTTTTTTTTTTACAGCAGCAGCCATTTTGACATGAAATAGTAAGAGGTAAACACAGGTGTTATCGGTGATACTAATTAAGGGACCCGTTCCATTCTGGTCAAACAGAGAGCTCCCAAATTCCCTGAAACTGAAGCTCGTCAGCCTTTGAATTGACTCTATTTTTCTAGTTTTACTTTTTACTAATGTTTGACAAAACGCCAAAAGGGGTTATCCAGCTAGTTACATTTCTACAGTAAGCTAACTACCTAGCAGTAGCAAATAAAGCTTAGCCAACACTGAACAGTATGGGGGAGAGTTGGCTAGCCCGTGTAAATAGGCCTTTTTCACAGCAGCGGGGTCAACGCAGGTGTCTCCAATGATACTAATTAAGGTTCCGTTCCTTTTTTTTTTTTTTGCAGACTTTCCAGTGAACGCGCACATCACCCTGCACCCTGCTCCCAATCAGCATGGCGTCGTTCAGGTGTGTTACGCTTTAAATACAACCGGGAGGTGCGTGGGACCAAAAGGTGCTTTGAACAGTGCATTTCCTCGTTCGTTATTCAGGTATTCAAATGACGAGTCCGTATAACAAGGCCGAGAGAAAGCGAAAAGTTGGGCTCAAAAGACAACCACACACTACTGGGGCAGTTGAACCTGAACGCCTGGAGGGTCTGCGTCAATCGACGCAACCACCGATGACGCAGTGTGCACTGACAGGGAGCCTCAATCAGCGCTGATTGTGAACGGTAAGAGCGGTGTTTTCTGTCTGCGAGCCAGACCTCGTTCATGAATCTTAGAGTTTCTTTGCAGTTTATGCATAAAAGCACTCATGTACATAGATTTTCCAATCAATATGGTTTTGAGGTAAATTCGTCTTGGATGATTGCTTAAAAAAAAAAAAAAACACCGCTTAACGTCGATGAAAATCTATTTTAATGGCACACACTGCAACTGAGTCATTCTTGGCTTCTGCCCATAAGGTTGTATCCTTTCCTACTAAGAATAATACTTATAGTGCCTACATATTGGGATATTGTAACGTTTTGTTTATTGGTTGACAGTATCTGCATTTGGAATTGGTGTGTCCTAACTCTCCTCAAAGTCTTTTTATGTAACTGATATATAAAATGTGTAATCATTCAATAATTTTGTGGTGGTATTTCTCTTTCTCTTTTTTTCTTGAAAGCATTGTGAGTGAAATAGTCAGCTGTGTGTATAACACAGATAGTAGTAGTTCTGAGTAGTCCAGATCTTGGCAACATGGCTCTGCCATGAGCACAAGATTGCACTACAGATGATGTTTCTACATCTTGCGTTGTATTGAGAGTCGATTTTAAGAGTTGCTGTGTGTTTTCTCTGTTTTGGAACAGCGGTCCAGCCTGGTTTGCATGTTATTTCCTTTTTTAAAAAAAAATAAAACGGGCTATGCAAATTTCTGTCCTGTTGACATTTGTTAGACTGGAACATGAATTCAACTGTGTGGCACAGTGTTGCTCATTCAGTGACAAATCAGCATTCTGTTAGTAGTCATTTCCTGTCTTTTCACTAGATTGTACATTAGGAAATATTTGTCTGTCTTTATGAACCTTGAGATCTCGAATTCAAACATAGTGTTTATTTCACTTCATGAGATCTGGTTTGTCGCAGGTCATCCCAGTGCTGTTGGTCAAATCAGTTTCTTTATAGAGCTGGATTTGTGCATGAGGGCATTGTCATTTGGTTCCAGTGGACTTCAGGTTTAAGTCCAACCAGAACCAGAACTAGAACCAGGAGAACCTAGACTAAATCCAGAAAAATGGACAGGGGTGTCCACATACTTTTGGCCACATTATGATACTGATGACAGTATTTATTTTCCATTGTATCTGTAAATGGATATACCCTTGCTGGATTACAGTGTATTGCTGTCTGTGAGGAGCATCTTCATGACTCCATCCTCCATGTGTCTGCTGCTTCCTGTCCCTGCTCACTACTGAAGACTCAACATCCACCTGCTCATCTCCTTTTTCTTCTACATCACTCCTCCATCTGGCCTTTAGTCATGAATCCCTATGGAGACACACATGTGAACTCTCACCCATGTGATGATGTCAATGCTTCTGGATCTCTACCAAGTCCACATTCATACTCAACTCCTGACCCCCAAGATAATTCCCATAATCCATATCTGTCAACCACTGTATCATCTGCTCCAGTCATCCAGACAGGTCATAGCTTCCCTTCCTATCAGACATCATCAGGTCAAGATGGAGGTCAAAACCTGGTCCCATCACCTGATCGCTTTGCCTTGCCGCTTCCAGCCTCAGATCCAACTCTCACACCGAACCCTTACTCCTCCCCCATCATGCTCCCTTCCTCCCAGGTGTCAGTCACCATCCCATCCCCAGACCTCCACCCATCTCCCCTTCAGTCTCAGTGCATAGACGAGACCTACCCAGACCTGGAGTGCTCCATCTGCTTCAGCCAGTTCAATAATGTCTTCCGCTGTCCCAAGATGCTTGAGTGCAAGCACACGTTCTGCCTGGAGTGCCTGGCACGCATGAACGTCAAGTCAGCTCAGCCAAACACCATCCAGTGCCCACTGTGCCGCGGCTTCACGCCCCTGCCCGCCCTTGGGCTGCCCAGACTGGCCACAGATTCAGACGTGCTGTCTTACCTTCCGGCTGCCATGCAGAGAGTTTACAGCATCCGTTTCCTCCGTGACAAAGGGAAGCTGCAGGTTAAAAGGTCAGGTTGTGTTCTTTTTATGATAGAAGTGATTTAAAACTGCTTTATGTGATCAATAATTATCTTTTCTCATAAGGTCATCTGAAGGTCGTCAGCGGTGGGGTGGGAGGTCACTGACGTCTCTTAGGTCTATGAACCACTCTTTGGATGTGGGGCTTCCCAACACGCCTGTCACGGGTCACAACATGGGCGGAGCTCTCTTCCAACTGACGGGCAGGCCGGCGTGCCGAGCCTTCCTCCTGACATCTGTGGTTATGATGATGGTGCTGCTGACGGGCATCATCATCTTCCTCCTCACCTTCAGGAACAGCAACAGTGAGTGACATCATATGATATCACATCCGGTCTCCCTGATGTTTTTATTTCTGTGATTGGGGAAAAAAAACATGAACACCATCGAACAGTGAAATCCTGCAGTCTTAGTTTTATGTCAGTGTATTGAACAGAATCTGTTTCACTGTGATTAAAAGATGAAAACAGATTCAGATGTGAAATAATAAAATCCATCATTCCAAGCAGCTTTAACTCACTGATGACATCCAAAGGACAGACACAGCGATGAAGAGCTGTTCTTAAATCAACACACTCAAAGCACTGGAAGCATTGGACTTAATTCTGCTTCATAACATTTAACTTGTGTCAGGGGTTTTAAATAATTGTCTGAATGCAGGCTTCTCATTCTTTTTTCTTATGTACATTATGCAAAATTAAGTTCTAAATGACAATCAGATAACAGCTGCAGTAGTTATCAGTAGTAGGCAGCAGTATCTAAGAAACTGAGAAGCAGCTGATTTTTAATCTGCTTCACAGTACATGTGCCAAAGATCAGATTAGCTTGTTTAAAAAATACTGGACATCAGAACTTCCACTTCAGCTTTATTGGTTGTTGCAAAATGGCAGTCAAGTAACAGCATAAAAACATGGGAAAATGAGAAGCGGTGCATTTAATCTGCCTCACTACACTTAAAACTACAAATCTGAGAAAAACGTATGTCTTTGAATTCCAGCATTTTAAAAGGAACCCAACGACTTTTACTATTCTGTTTATCTAGTCTTTAAAACTGCCTGTTGTTCACATTGGAGTCTATTTCCTCTTGCAGTTGCAGCTCTGCCTTCGGCTTTAACCAAATGCTGTAAACAGGAGGCATGCAAATGACTTGAGCCACAGTTACTGTGTGACACAGCCAGCTCAGAGAGAGACATGTACATTATCGCAGAATCAGAAACATTATGTAAAACTGGCTTTGTTCCAAAAACATTGGAACCGCAGTTCAAATTCTCTTATCTAGAGTGTGAAGGATTAGCTGGCATAAATGTACGAAAAGACTTTCTTTCTTTCCACACATAGTTTTGGGTTTTTATTTTTTGAACTACCTTCATTATGCTATCCCAAATTCATACACTGGAAAAAATAATTTTAAAAGATTATTCACATGAAGTTACAAAGTGCAACTGAAAGAAAAACACATTTTAATCCAATGTTGTTGTTTTTCAGGCACTGACCTGTTTTACTGTGCAATATAAAATAAATAATTTTATATATTTATGGAACTGTTTTAGGAAAGCTTGCATTATCACCATGTTGTCTTCATGTTAAACCTGAATAAATTGTTTTTGAATGATAAAGTTTGTCCTGTTTTACTAAGAGGTTTTAGAGTTGAAACATGACGCAGACAGAGACAGCGACTGTCCCTGTATACTTCGATTCCACACCATTTCTCTGGGATTATCTATTTTCATAGTTGATGGAAACATGCACCGATTTATATTTACTATCTGCAGAGGTTCATAGTCATTATTTTGTGTCTAAAGTTGCAAATAAATGCATGAAGTTGAACCTATATATTGACACATTTAAAAGGCTCATTCTGCTACAGTGTTTTTCTTAAATTGCAGTTAACAGTTTAGTGTAAAAGAACTATTTCATAAAGTAATGAAACATTATTTTGGGATGATAAACAAAAATAAGCTTCCTCCACTCATACAACAAAACTAAGTTGTACAACCATACCATAAAAAATAATGACAAAAATCTAAAAAGGCTTATCCTCTTCAGATGCTCACATGCTTCTTTGCCAAAATGTCAAATATACATTAAAATAATTTTAATGCCTGTGGGTGTGAATGGTTTTGTCTTTATGTGCCCAGTGATGAACTGATGACT